>CM057049.1:54918661-55361161 GCA_029948455.1 Solanum rostratum
AAATGGGCACATCTAATCTAGTTCTCAAAGTAATATCATATATAAAAAAGGCTAGTAGAAAGAACTAGCTCAACAATCTCAATCATCAACGTTCAACTATCATCTATGAAGCGTCTATCACTAATCAAGTGGTGCCAATGACAAACCCATGGTTACTAAAATCAAAATAAAAGACTAGTCTAGTCTAACTCAAAAGCATGACGAAGTAATTAGTGGATCCTACAAAGTAGGGGAGGCTCACCAATAAGCTGAACATCCTGGATTTTCAATAGTGCACCTGTTGACGATCCCTAATCCCTATATCTGCATCATAAAATGATGCAGCGCCGAGTGACGTCAGTACGTGGAATGTATGGTATGTAAAATAGCTGAATGAAATAGAAACATGTAGAGTAATATGGAACAATCATCAACTCAGAAAAATCATCAAATCAAAACGTCAAATTTCTATCTAAAGCAAGGATAAAGAGTAGACAAGTGACCCATCAACCAATCAACCTCATCAATCAGATCAACTCAACTCAACTCATCACATCTCATCTCATCTTGACTTAGAGTACTTGAGATAGGAACTTTCTGGGAGTTTCTCTTATCCGACAACAATCACTAATGAGCTAGTGACTGTACAACATCCCCTCGGTGTTGCCACGACCGTTCCAGACTTGACAAGTAGGGAACGAATCGAACCCACTAAGGAAAACTGCAATCAACTAGTCCTCTATTGTTTCAGGGACTCTCTCAAGAGGGAACAACAATGTAATGTGATGGTTCTAATCCTCACCTACATTTGGCTACATAGTTTGATGAGTGCGAGTTGGACTAACTCTTACTCTTTTGATGCTCAATACTCTTCCCATGACTCAATGCTCATAAGACAATCAATCCAATCAAATCATTGGGGACTTTAACCCTCTCATCGATTAGTCTCATAGGGAATTTAACCCTCTCATCAATCGACATCTCATAGGGACTTTAACCCTTCCATTAATTTAACATCTTAATCAATAGCTCAAGACTTAGAAAAATCATTAGGGAACAATTGAATAGATCATCATTAGAATTCATTTATAGAGACTCATAGGACTATCAAGTTCTTTCAACTCATCATCATTCTCTCACCACAATCACAATCACAATCAACAATCTCATGTCAAGGCTTTAAACTCAACTCCTAGACTCATTGATGCATGCTTTCAAACGGTAACATGTAGGGTTGTGCAATTTCTCATGAAAACATCCAATTCAAGAAAATAAGTTTATAATGATCATCAACATACAGAAGTACATGAAAATAGTCATAATTTATAAGAAGATATTCAAGGATCAATTAAGAACATGTATGGAGACTCATGAACACTCAACTCAGCTATGACCATCTATGTGGCACATGAGAGGACAATCTTTTCATGCTTCTAGTTTAGCCTTACATTCCTCGGGATGGAGCTCTCAACAATCACTTGAGGATTTTCTCTTGAATTCCTCAAGCTCTTCTCCTCTTTCCTGAAGCCCTAGTCTTGTTAGATTATTAGGAAAGGACTTAAATTGGGATTTTATATCCTTTTTATGTCAAAACGATCTAATTAAATCATTTACACAATATATAAATAGAATATTTGAATGGGTCTATGAAATGTCAAGCACATATATACTTTCCATTAACATATTATTCCTCAATATTTTTCTTCAGTCACCTACATTATGGACAATACTGTTGAATTAGCAACAAATATTTAGACAAATTTTGTTGGAGTAAAGAACTGAAGTGCACTATCAAGTATGCTTTAAAGAATTCAGTGAAGTCCTAACTAAGCGTAGATAAATTATTTCCATGTACATAGATTTATAGTTATACATACATACATACATACACACACACACATGCATGCGCGCGCGCGCATGCGCGCACACACACACCCACACACACCCACACCCCCCCCCCCACATATATATATATATATATATATATATATATATATATATATATTCCTCTATAGTCAATTGTGAGAAAAAGCAAATAATCTTGTGTCACGAAATTCATCTAGCACAATATTGCTCAATTCGCTATGAAATCTAATACAAAATCATGTGCATTGAAAGAATCTTTTTTATACTCTAGATTTTAAGTCGATAGAAAGATAGATGGGACGGTTATATAATAGGGGAAGCAAATTATAAGCTTTTACTTCTACCTTAAGCTAAGTTATAAGAATATGTTTATAATTGTACTTAGAGTAGCTAGAAAAATAAAAGTGTAGAAGATAGATGGCCATACGATTGTACTAGGTTTCTTTTTTACATATTCATCTTGATAATGAAAATCACTATTTACTCAACACAAATATATTTACTATTTTATTAGATCAAATTCACAAACAAAACTATTTATAATTTTGAATAGCACAAAGGGAACTTTATGCAATTATAATTTTTAATGTCACTAACTATTAAGTAAATATGTTATAAAAAATTACCATCTCTTTGCAAGTATACGCCATAAAATCTACAATGATTTGTTGGTCATTCATATGAAGATATATGTTAATTGAATTTTGTTATAACTTCTAAAATTCTAAACTTTGATCCTCAAGAAATATGTTAATTGATTTTTTTATATAATTTCTAAAAATTCTAAACTTTGACCCTTGAACTTGAAACACCAAACACTAAATAACATTATTTCATTTGATAATAACTTCTTAATGTAACATCCTGCATGTTGAAAAGCCTGGAAATAAAAAAGTCAGGAAATTTTGAATTGGACTAACTGTACGAGCCAATCTACGACTTGTGGAATAAGTCATGGGCCGTAGATAGCTTTCATGGTTGAGGTCCAGAAGTTGATAAAATTTTTTGATCATTGGAAGTCATTGTATAGAGGACTCTACGAGTCATACTTTTGAATACGGACCGTAAAAAGTGATCATGGATGGGACCTCGAAGCGTGAAAATTTTTCTAAGTCTGGGAGATTTCCACAAATGAGATTTATGGTACGTAAATGGAACAATAGACCGTACTATGGGCTCATGGATTGGTGCAAATTTCAGTAGCTAGAATATTAGACTATGCAAAGTACGAAGGCCAAGCACGACCCATACTCCAATTTACAGCTGTAAACAGTGCCCATCGATGGGTTTAATAGTTTTTAAATAAATAATTTTTTGGTAATTTTTGATCCATTTAACTCCTAAACTATGTTATTTTGACCCTACTAATTGACTTAACTGACTCAAATCCCATAAAACCTATTCCTAAACCATTCTAATTCATTCACTCTCAAATCACTCCCAAAATATCCATATTTTCTCCCTCTAAGGATTCTATACATCGAAGCTTAGAGTTCCAGATTTGGGTCAAGGATTTCAAGGTCTAATCACTCCAATTCCTAAGGTTCTTCACTCGAGGTATGTAAGGCTTCATACGTGGAGCCCAACTCATAATTTGCATTTTCTCAAAGTTTAAGTATGGATTCTTGTGGATTTTTTTGATGGCATACCAAATGATTGAGTTATGATTATTTTACTTAATATGCATAAATTATAAAGAATTACAAGATTTCTATGATTTTCAATTATATTCAAGTGATTTCAACTATATAATTATTAGGGCTTGTTGAATTGATGTGGATTCCTTTAGTGACAATCCAAATTAACTTCAATTGCATGGTTCCAATATGAATTTCATCTAATTGCACGATTTTAACTTCAATTGCTTAGAAACCCACATATGGCCCTAATTTCCTATGATAAAGTTATGATTTTCATGAATATAATTCTAAGTATGAAAGTATGCTTTGATGATGATGATGATAATGACTTAAGACCCTAATGTTTATGAAATGATGATAAAATGTAGAGTATACCCATGCTAAATGCAAAGTTATGCAGATGAGTTATTCCCATGATATGCTATGTTTGCATGAGGCTGTGATATCTATTTTAAAATTATAAAACTATGATTTTGATGAAAGTATGAATTATGACGATGTCTATGTATACACATGTTACGTATTTTGTGGGATTTATCTTAGCATCGAATGAGGGGGACTATCTCTAAGGATCTTTATGTAAATTCTTATGTCTCGTAACTACGTGCCACCATAGGTTTATGATTGTGTGCCTATAAGGCTAGCTAATGGATGCATATAGCCTTATGTTCATATGATACTCACTTTGCTAAGGTTAAGCCTAAAGGGTGGGATCTTTATATTCATGACACTCACCATGCTAGGGTAGAGCCTAAAGAGTGGTGTTGGGTCTACCTTGGCAAATTAGATTCCTCTTTTGCTCGGTGTAGAGGAAATATCGGGATTCCATGTAATACTACACACGGTCTTAATGTCGGCCATGGTCTTATTCTCACATATGTATGTTTGGTTATGAAAGTATTTATAATGTTTCTATTCATGGTTTTAAACATGCATTGCTCATGCCTATCTTGTCCTTATTCTATTGCTATGATTATGTATATTGCTATTATGTTTTCTTGATCCATACCATACCTACATACTTAGTATATTTCATGTACTAAGGCATATTCTTTGCCTATATGATCTAACCATATAGGTACGAGCAATAGTGAGACTATTCATCCATTTTGTGGCTAGAATTGAATTTGATCATTGAAGATTGTTAGTAAGTTCCCATGCTTCGGGGACAAACCTAGTTCTTGCTTATGTTTTGTTATAATGAGACTTATGATTTCATTTTTTTCCTATCTTGAGGGTAAGCTAGTAGCATGTTCTAGACTCTGTTAAGATCTATGATGTCCAAAACATGCCTCTACATAACTAGATTTGGCGGGATCTAGAACATGCTACTAGCTCGCTTTGAAGATAAGAAGGAAAAATACAAGAGTTTGAACTAAAGCGACATAAAGCATGAAATGAAGGCTTGTCTCCGAAGCATGGGAACTCACCAAATTCTTAAGATGTAATGTCCAACTCTAGCCACGAAAGTGAGGAGTAGCATCATCGCCCGTCCCTACATAGTTAGATCATATAGGCAAAAAGTATGCGTCAGTACTTTGGAATGTACCAAGTATGTAGGCATCCAATGCATCTAAGAAAAGTCATAATACAATAGAAAGATGCGTAATCATATCAATAGAATAAAGGAAAAAATATGCTACAAGAACAATGCAACTTTAAAAAGTCATGAATGGAAGCATTTTAAAATATTTCATAGCTCAACATACATATGTAGGAATAAGATTATAACCGATAAAATAACCATACGGACTATTATATGGAATTCTGATGTTGCCTCCACACCAGAGAAAGAAAGTCTACTTGTCAAGGTAGACTATATCCCACCTTGTGAGTTCTACCCCACCTCGATGAATGTCATATGTGGTTCCCCTACCTTATATCTTATAGTCAAATAATCCTACGGTGGCACATAGTTATGAGACTTAAGCCTTTATATAAGGACTCCTTAGGGTGAGCCCCACCTTAAGCCTCATTCAGTGCTAAGTTAAACCCCGCTAAATACATAACATGCAATAGATATATAGTCATCAACATAGTTCATAGATCATAGAAAAATCATACTTTCATAGCCTGCAAAGTAGGTATAGTAATCATGTGAATCAATTCATGTCATAAGAATATCCATCTACATATTTTCATAAAGTGTGGATATACTCTCCATCTTGTAAACTTGAATTATATTAGTCTTCGGTCACCCGCATGATTATGATCATAAACATACTTGCATACTTAGAATCTTATTCATGAAAACATAGCTTAGCATAGGAATTAGAGAAAAATATAGGTTCATGGACAATTGAATCTAAAATCATGAAATTTATGTAAGAGTAACACAAATTAAATCAAATTGAATCATAATTGAATGAACCTGTATCAATTTCATAAGCCCTAATCAATATGTAATTGAAATTTCTCGAAAACCTATTAAAAATCATATAATTCATATAAATTATCATAATTCATATATAATTAAGTAAATTAATCATCTACTAACTATAATTCAAGCATTTAAAGAGAAATCATAAAAAACCCATAGAATTCGTGCTTGAACTTGAGGAAAAAGTGGAGTTTAGATTTGGGCTCCATAATTGAAACTAGTCCGTAGATGAAGCCTACATACATAGGTGAAGAAACTCAAAATATATCGGAGGAATTGATCTTAAACTTCCTTAGAATGTTTGGAACCCTTATGCTTTATTGTTGAATCCCCTCAGGAGAAAAGACTTTGAGTTTTGAGGGAGATTTTGGAGTAAATGAGTTTGAGAGTGTTTGAGAGTCGTTTCATTAGGTATGAGGCAGTTAAAGTAGTTATTGGGGTCAAAAGGATATAATTTAGAGGTCAAACGAGTAGAAAGTGTCTAAAAATCCCTTCATTAAAAATTTATCGGGCTCATCCACAAATAGAGTGTACGAGTTGTAGATCCAATTACGACTCGTGAATCCCAAGTTTTGTTGTGGTTACCTTTTTGTTCTCTGATTATGTCTCTAATTCTCACTCTACGAAATCGTTTTACAATTTGTTGATAAGACCACAACCTATAAACACTACTTGTAGTTGCCATCCATACTTAGAATATTTTTTCCTTCACTAGCTCCAACTACGACCCGCTGTTTATGGTTCGTAAAATAGGCTATGATCCATCCATTGGCCTCATTCTTTCCCTCAACACTTAGCCAATTTTACAGCATTACTTAGCCAATTTTACAGCATTCAAATAGGGTCTTGTTTACAATTGTGAAGCACGTCACAATTACGAATGAGAGGCTATGAGGGGCTTAGGAAACATTTTGTTCTTTCATGAATCATGTCATGCCTTTGAGTTATCCTAAAATTTTCCCTAACTAATGAATGGTCCATTGAAATTTAGATCATGCCGCCAAGATGAGTGACTCAACCAAGGGACGTGAATGAGGACCAAGTTCCTCCAATCACACAAGAAACTGGGGTTTCTCATGCGATGTTTCGAGTCGTTTTTCATAATGTTGGCTCAAGCTATGGCCAACCAAGTGAACCGGGAGGTTCTCCTTTCTCCTCAAGCACCTACCCTAACTACTAGGATCTATGACTTATTGAGGATGAACTCGCTCAAGTACCATATCTCGAAGGTAGATGAGGATTTAATGGAGTTTATTAATGAGGCCTATCAAATTGTGGCCATTATGGGGGTACTACCAAATGAAAAGGCCAAGCTTATGGCCTATCAACTCAAACATATCACCAAGGTATGACAGAGGAAAGGGGTAAAAAAGCAGGACGAATTGCTTGGGAAGAGTTCAAGGGTACCTTCCTAGATCGATTCTTTCAATTAGAATTGAGGGCGGCCAAGGTGCAAGAGTTTATCAACCTCTGTCAAGGCAACATGAATGTGAGGAAATACTCTCTCAAGTTTACTAAGCTACCAAAGTATGCACCATTCATGGTTGCCAATCCAAGGGCAAGGTAAGCAAGTTTATCTCTAGAGTGTTGTATTTAGTGTCCAAGGAGTGCAATACCACCATGCTAGTGAAGGAGATGGATATCTCCCATCTCATAACCTATGCGGAGAAAATCAAAAATGAAAAGTTGAGGGAACGTGCTAGGGAGTCCAAGAGGGATCAAATATAGAGTGATGGATTCTACCACCAAAGGCTCAAAAGTGGTGGACATGGCAAGTTCTATGGTAGCCGAAAGCAAGTGGGTCAAGGTTTGACCAATGTTCCTCCTCAAAGTCTCATCAAAGACAAGGGGTTCCACCCTAAGACACAAGGAGGTCTGGGTGCTCAAGCTTCTCCTAATTGTAAGAGGTATGGAAGGCCCCCACCAAGGGGAATTCCTAGCCGGTTCCAATGCATGCTTCAAGTACGGCAAGCCCAATCATTATGCCAAAGATTGTAGGAGTGGAAGTGGTGCTAGGACTCAAGCAAAAGGAGTCCAAAGGTGCGAAAGCCTAAGGTGGTGCTCAATGAACCAACTGGTTCTATTGATAAGAAGTGGAAAAGACTCCAAATGTTGTCACTAGTGTGTTGAATATTTTCAATTTTAATGTGTATGCATTGTTAGACCTAGGTGCAAATTTATCTTTTTTAACTCTCTTCTTTGCAAATAGATTCAACATATTTCCCGAAGTTTTACTTGAGCCCTCTATAGAAATTATCCATGTTTATCTTGCATAGAGTTGTCCATTGTGATCTTGTAGAACTCACCATGGTTGTTTTGATGTCATTCTTGGGTCATATTGGTTACATGACTCCTATGCTTCCACAGATTGTATGTAATACCTCTCAAAATTCCTTTTTATGATATCATGAAAGATGTCTAACATAACATATCATTCACATTCTTTTTTGAAAATTTGAGGCCGAATTCTTAATCAGGAGGCAAAATTATGAGGAAAAATGTTCTCTTTCAATTCTTAGATCAACCATATTGAAAAATAAGTTTTTGTAAGATTTTACATTTTCAGAAGAGTATGCGACCTCTTTGCGTCTTGGAAAGTGTTCATTTAGTACGAACTAAACTCATTTCCCCGTCAAAATAGGGGAAAACAGAACTTCACTTGAAAATGATCTACAACGGAGCAAGTCCACATAGCGCCCCCGTTCCCTCTCAGCATAAAATTTTCCAAACAATTCCAGTTTCAAGTGAAATCTTTTGGAACTTATTCCTAACCAACCTAAAATGAATTTTGACGATTTTTATGACAAAAACTCACTCTATAAATAACATTTAACCCTCAAATTAACCTTATTATTCATCAAATCACTCACTGCAAAAATTCTCTCTCTAAAACTACTCTCAAATGCTTTCTTGTTCAACAATCAAGGATCTCCATTGGAGATCAACTCAAGCCCTCTATTTTCTCTTCAAAATTCTAAGTCTCTTACTTAAGGTATGTGAGTTTTCATCCATAGAATCTTTTCTTCTATGGAGTTCCTTCTAAATTCTCAATTTCTACCTAATTTCAGTTATGTGAATTTTATGGGTCTTTTCTACTTCTACTAATTTTCTTCATTATGATGGAGATTATGTCTTTTGATCAATCTTATTATGGATTATGCCAATCACATGAAAATGATGATTTTTCCATGAACGATTACAAGTATATGATGATTAAGGTTTTTTTGAAATTTATGTGGTTCCTTTACAAATGATTCAATGTGATTTTAATTGCTTGATTCCCACATGGTTTTCATCTAATTGCATGATTTTTTCTGCTCCAATGCTCATGAACCCATACATGACCCTAATTTTCTTATGTTATAGCTATGATCGTACGACTATGATTTTAAGCATGAAAGTATGGTTTCATGATGATGATTTGATGATGATGATGATGATGATGATGACGACGATGATGAAGACTTAAGACCCTAATGTTTATGATGATGAAGTTAAGATGGGGAATATACCCACAATATATGCAAAAGTTATGTATATGGACTATTCCTATGTTATGATGAGGTCATGTTGTCTATTTTACAAAGCTGGGAAAGTATGATTTCTAAACTATTATGATATCTGTATAATGCATGATTATGTATTTCGTGGGATATTTCTTAGCACCAAGCAGACATTTGTAGATTCTATTGTCCCATAACTACGTGCCACCAAAGGGTGATGATGATGTTTATATGCCTAAAATGTGTGCTAATGGATCTATATAGATTTTTTAATGAACACTCACCATGCAAGGATAGAGCTAAAGGGTGGGGTCGATGATGGATTCTCACCATGCTAGGATAGAGCTTATAGGGTGAGTGTCTGGTCTACCTTGACAAAGTAGACTTCTCTTTTACTCGATATAGAGAGAATATCGGGATTCCATGTAATAGTCCGCATGGTCTTATTATCGGATATTGTCTTATTCCCACATATGTATGTCTATTAGGTGATGAAA
The DNA here is from genome assembly GCA_029948455.1 of Solanum rostratum. Classification (NCBI taxonomy): domain Eukaryota; kingdom Viridiplantae; phylum Streptophyta; class Magnoliopsida; order Solanales; family Solanaceae; genus Solanum; species Solanum rostratum. The sequence continues at coordinate 54,928,527 of CM057049.1, forward strand.
TATTTATGATGGATCTACATATGATTTTAAAGGTGCATTAATTCATGCATATCTTGTCCTTACTCTATTGCTATGTCTATGCATATTGCTATTATGTACGATGTTCATTGATGCATTGCATGCTTATATAATTAGTATATTCTAACATACTAACATATACTCTTGCCTACATGATATTACATGTAAAGACGGATGATGATATTACTCCTTACTTTTGTGGCTAGCTCTTGTTATTGCTATTGAAGACTTGGTTAGTTCCCATGTTCTGGAGACAAGCCCATATGCTCTTGCTTATGATGATGTTTCTAGGAGTTTTGTACTTTTCTAATCTTGAAAGTGAGCTAGTAAAGCTATGTTCTAGTCCCCACCAATATCTATGATGTAGAGGCATGTTTTGGATACTATGTTGATGTAATTCCCTTTAATGGGAAATATTGATTCTTATGATGCTATGTTCCACTTTCTTACTTTTACGATTGCTTATTTACTTTATGTATGCTTATGATATGAACAAGAGGCTTGGATGGGCGTCTTCGGGTGTCATATTCACCAAGTCATGGCTAGGCCCTAGGTTAGGATTGTGACAAACTTGGTATATAGCACAAGGTTTGAAAGCATCCTAGGGAGTCCAACAAGATGTGTCTAGTAGAGTCTTATTCATAGGTGTGAGGTGCGACACATCCATGAATAAGAGGCTATGAGTCGTTTAGAAAATCCTCACTTTTTTGTGATCTATTTTGTGCCTTTAAGACTCTTTCCCTCTAATGCTGGTCCTTTGAAATTTTCAGAGAATGGCTCCACGATGTGCACTTTTACTAAGGGAGTCAATGTTAATACAGATCAAAACCCTCTAGCTCCCCAAGTTTCTCAAGACCCTTAAGCCGACCAAGTGACTAATGAGGAGTTTAGGGCTGCTATCACCATGTTGACCCAAGTTGTTTCTTCTCCAAAGACTAGGGTAAGAGACTTTATTAGAATGGATCCCTTAGAGTTCCATGGTTCCAAGGCGGGTGAGGACCTACGAAGATTTATTGATGAGGTCTACAAAATTGTAGAGATTATGGGAATATATTCTAAGGAGAAGGCAGAGTTTGACGCTTACCAACTCAAGGGAGTTTTTTAAGTTTGTTTTACACAATGGAAATTCAAGAAGAGTAATATGGAAGGGCCTATTGGTTGGGAGGTCTTCAAGGCCGCTTTTCTTGATCGCTTCTTTCCTCTTGAACTAAGGGAAACAAAAGTGGTAGACTTTATGAATTTGAAACAAGGTTCTATAAGGGTAAGGGAGTATACCCTCAAGGTCACAAATTTGTCTAAGTATTCTCCTTCTCTTGTAGTCGATCCTAGAGCCTGTACAAACAAGTTTATTTTGAATATGTCCTATTTGGTAAAATTAGAATGCAAGACAACAATGTTTGTTAATGAGATGGATATATCTTGACTCATGACTCATGCTGAACTAATAGAGAGTGAGAAGCTCTAAAGGATAAGGGTAAGGGAGTCCAAGAGGTCTCATTTTGATGGTGCATTTTCCCATGCTAAGTCTGGTGTTGGCCGTTTCCAATAAGGCCAAGGGTCATCTAAGGGTGCTAATCAAAGGTTTAGGGTGCCTACCCCTAAGATACAAAGTGATGTTGCTAAGAGTGGTGTTATTCCTCTTAGGTGTCCTAAGTGTAGGAGGAATCATGGAGGTGATTTCTTGAGATGTGCTAATGCTTGTTTTAATTATGGAACGATAGGGCACATAATATTTGCATGTCCTAATGTTGCTACTACAGGGAAGGGCGGGTATCCCCAAGGTCAAGTGGCTCAAAGAGCGCAAGTTCCATACGGTGCCTAAACTCAAGGAGGTGGACCTTGTGGCAACCAATTCTATGCTTTTCATGTTAGGCAAGAAGTTAAGGAGTCTCCCGATATGCTTATAACTATGTTACAGGTCTTTGACTTTGATGCATATACTTTACTTGATCCCGGTGCCAATTTGTCTTTCGTTACTCCCTATCTTGCTAAAAAGTTTGATGTATCTCTCGAAATCTTAAAAGAGCCATATTTGGTCTATAGTCCAACTGGTGAGTCGACTTTAGCCAAGAAAGTCTATAGAAATTGTCCTATTGTGATAATACATAGTCTTTCCTTGTGATCACGTTGAACTTTACAGGATTGATTTTGATGTTATTCTTGGTATGGATTGGTTGCTTACATCGCAGGTTCAAATTCTGAGTTCCCAATGAGCCTATTCCAGAATGGAAGGGAACCATTTCAGTGTTTAGGGGTAAATTCATCTCCTATATGAAGGTTAGAAAAGTAATCTCAAAGGGATGTGTATATCATGTTATTTGAGTTAGGGATGTGGAGTCCATAGTTCCTACTCTTCATTCGGTTCCTATAGTTAGTGAATGCCCAAATGTCTTTCCTGATGAGTTGCCTGGTTTTCCTCGTGAAAGAGAAATTAAGTTTGGTATTAATCTTCTACTCGATACTCAACTCACTTCTATTCCTCCATATCGAATGGCCCATGTGGAGTTGAAAGAATTGAAGGAATTATTGAGGGTTTTGCTTGACAAGGGCTTTATAGGGCCTAGTGTGTTCCGTGGGGTACTCCCATATTGTTTGTAAGGAAGAAGGATAGTTCACTTTAGATGTGTGTGGATTATCGACAATTAAATAAGTTGACCATTAAAAACAAGTATCCACTTCGAAGGATTGATGATCTATTTGACTAATTACAAGGTGTAAGCTATTTCTCCAAAATTGACCTTTGGTCTAGGTATCACCAATTAGGGGTGAAGGAGAGTAATATTCCCAAAATGGCATTTCAGATGAGGCATAGACATTATAAGTTCTTGGTCATGTCATTTGGGATGACAAATGCTCCTGCAATCTTTATTGATTTGATGAATCAAATTTTGAAAGCCTTATCTAGACATGTTTGTGGTGGTATCCACTGATGAAATATCTATATAATTCTAGAGTGAAGATGAACATATGGTTCACTTGAGGATTGTGTTGCGAACTTGAGATATCAACAATTATTTTCCAAATTTAGCTAGTGTGAATTTTTTTAAGGAAGATAGCATTCCTCGGTTATATTGTGTCCGTTGATGGTGTTATGATTGATCCAAAGAAAATGGAGGTGGTAAAGAATTGGCCTAGACCATTGTCATCTTTAGATATTAGGATTTTCTTGAGTTTGTACGAATATTATAGGAGATTTATTGAATGATTCTCCTCTATTGCATTGCCTTTGACTAGGTTGACCTAAAAAGGTGAGTTTTCAATGGTCAGATGAATGTGAGAAAAGTTTTCAAATACTAAAAGATCGCCTTACTTCAGCCCGTATTTTGACATTACCGAGAGGTTTGAAAGGATTTGTTATTTATTATGATACCTCACGTGTGGGACTATGTTGCGTGTTGATGCAACATGGCAAGGTCATTGCCTATGCTTCAAGGCAATTGGAGGTTCACAAGAGGAACTACTTGACCTATGACCTTGAGTTTTTGGCCATTGTTTTTGGATTGAAAATATGGCATCACTATCTTTATTGGGTGCATGTTGATATATTTACCGACCATAAGAGCTTGCAATATGTTTTTATCCAAAGGGACTTGAACCTTAGGCGAAGGAGATGGCTAGAATTGCTTAAGGATTATGATAGGATTGTATTTTATCATCCAGTTTAGGCAAATATTATGGCTAATGCTCTTAGTAGGGTGTCTATGAGAAGTGTGGCTCATGTGGAGAATGAAAGAAATGAGATGGTAAATGATGTACACCAATTGGCCTAATTGGGTGTAAGATCGAGCAATTCATGATTTGGTAGTATTCTTGTGTATAATGGAGTGAAGTCATTATTGTTGGAGAAGGCCAAGGAAAAGAAAGATATGGATCCTACTCTGGTCAAGTTGAAGAAGTTAGTAGTTGAGAATAAGGTTAAGGTTTTCTCACAAGGGGGAGATGGGGTAATTCGTTATGGCCTAAGGGAGATGATATTGAGTGAAACTCATAACTCATGATATTTAATCGACCCCGAATGCACCAAAATGTATAGAGATTTAAGAGAAGTGTATTGGTGGAATGACATAAAGAAACATATAGCTAAGCTTGTGGCAGAATACCTGAATTGCCAACAAGTGAAGGTTGAACATCAAAGATCACGAGGTTTAGCTTAAGATATTTATATTCCTATGTGGAAATGGGAGGATGTAAACATGGATTTCATTACGGATTTGCCTATGGCTAGAAGGCAATTTGATTTTATATGGGTGCTTGTGGATAGAATGATGAAATCAACCCTTTTTCAACCGGTTAAGACATTTAATAGTGCGGAAGATTATGCCAAGATATATATTAAGGAGTTGGTAAGACTTCACGGTGTGCCTTCGTCCATAATTTCGATTTGTGGTACTCAATTCACATCATGCCTTTGGAAATATTTTCAAAGGAGACTTGATACCAAGGTGAAGTTAAGTACCACATTTCATCCCCAAACGGATGGGTAAGCTGAAAGTACAATTCAAACATGGAAGACATGTGTACTTAACTCCAAGGGAAATTGGATGATCATCTACCTTTGCTTGAATCTGCATATAACAATAATTACCAATCAAGCATTGAGATGGCATGTTTTGAGGCTTTGTGTGGGTAGATATGTAGGTCTCCGATAGGATGGTTTGGAGGTAAAGAGATGTCTTTAATTGGTCCTAATTTGGTACTTAAGGCTATGGAGAAAGTTAGAATCATAAGGGAGAGGTTGAGAAGAACTCAAAGTTGCCAAAAGTCATACTTTGATGTTAGAAAGAGAGATCTTGAATTCGATGTAGATGATTGGGTCTATCTCAAAGTATCTTCTATGAAAGATATAATGCATTTTGGCACGAAAGACAAATTGAACCCTAGGTATGTAGGGCCTTATAAGATCTTGAAAAGGGTTGGTAAGGTGGCTTATAGGTTGGAATTGCCAATGGAATTGGCTATGGTTCATCTGGTATTCTATGTGTCGATGTTGAGGAAATGTATGATCCAAATGTGATTGTACCCTTGAATGAAATGAGTATTCAGGAGAATTTAGCTTATGTGGAAGTTCTAGTTGAGATTTTGGACCGACAAATTAAAAGGTTGAGAAACAAGGCCATCAAGCTTTTATGGAGAAATCAACAAGTCGAAAGTGCAACATGGGAAGCAGAGGCAGACATAATGAATCAATATCCTTACCTCTTTTCTTCTACTCAAGCCTAAGGTACTTAGTCACTCATGCTTCCACTCTATGCCACACTACATGTATGCGTACTTATGAAAATGATTTCAAAAATGTTTTTTGTAACACCGTGCATGTTGAAAAATGTGGAAAATGGAAAAGTTATGAAATTTTGAGGCTAGCTGAATTTATGAGCCAATATATGGCTCGTGGATGGGACCACAGGTCGTAGAAAGTCCTCATGAGTGAACGCCAAAAAAGTTGAAAATTCTTTGAGTTTCTAGAAGCCATTGTACGAGGAACAAGATGAGTCGCTATTCATTTTATGGCTCGTCGATAGAGTTGTAGATGGGACCCTGAGAGAGGAAATATTTTCTAAGTCTAGGATGTAACGACACCAAGTTTAGGAGCTTATAAGTGTAGAAATATTTGGACTGAAAAGTGACCAAGGTCGATTCACGAGGTTGAGTCCACGACTCATGGATAGAACCACGAGTAGTAGGTCATGCACGTGAAAGGGAAAAAGTTTTCAAGTGTGAGGCAACCCACAAAGACACTGACAACTGCAGGTCGGTCCACAGCTTGTGGAAAGGGTCGTAGGTGGGTATGCCAGACATGAAGGAACTTTGGAGTTTTTTGAAGGAGGACCACAATTAACAGGATGGTCCGTAGATCATTCCACGACTCCTAGAAATCTTTCATAGGAATCCTAGAGAAGTGAAATTTTGCTAAGTATGAAAGGACTCCATGAGTGTAACCATGGCCCATAAATAGAAGGATGGCTCGTACGAAGGCGGTTTCATAGTTTGGGTTTGGCCAACAATTTTTGACGATTGGAAAAGGAGAATAGGATGACTAGGGCTACATTTCGTGGTTCAAAACGCGGCTCGTAACCGGTCTTTTGTAGATCCCTTCCAACAATTTTAATGAAGGGCAATTTCATCCTTTTTGCCAAATCTAATCCTAAACGATGTCATTTTTGGGACCCTAAGGACCCTAAAGTAGACCATAAACCCTAAGTATTCCTCAGTCCCTTCACTGATCTCCACCACAAAACCCCTCTATGGCTCATGGAATTTTCCACAGCCCGTAGAGTGCTTCGTAGTTCCTCAAAAACTCAACATTTGCAACACTTTGCCCAAAATCATACCAAATTCTACCATCCTGAGAAACAAACATAAAAACACGTCAAACCCATTATCATCGCTTTGAGAACTCAAAAAATTTCAAGTTTTAGGCATCAAAGGTGCTATATTTTGACAGCACATCAACACCTTCAACTTGAAATTATTGCTTGTCCTCAAGCAACAGACTCAATCTACTTAAGCAATATAGCAGCGCACAGACCTCAATTAAATGGGATACATTATCTCTAAATTAAGCATAGATAACCACTCTAACTTAGTAATGCATATCAAATAGTCATCAAACAAACCAATGTAGATCAATACATGTGAAGTGCAGCTATGACAAGGAAGGTAACCACATATAAGCAACAATCACTGAAATAGCCTAGAATTAATAGTGTAATGCAAGTACCCTCACAAAAAGAAGTCCCATATCCCACTCATGATAATATTTTTGGATTTGATGCTCGAGACTAAACAAAACCACTTGCACTCACAATAGATATTCAAACACTATTCTCAATACCATATGCTTGCCTCTATACTCATAATGACCTTTGACTTCTTGGACTAGGATCACTATAGGAATTTCTTGGCTTGTAACGCAGGGTTAGGGGGCTTTGGTAAGATGTTTTAGGAACATAGTGACTAACGACCCTCCTTAACACTGCGTTATTCTACACATTTTCCTTACAAACACTATTATTTTCAACCCATTCTCCCCTTCTTCTATTTCAAATTTTTCTGGGTGCCTTACTCACATTTTTAGCTCATTGCCTTTTATTTTCACATTCTTTTTCTCGCTTACTGTTTAGGCATCTATTCATTTTTCTTGCACCCACAACATATTTCTCCCTTTTTTCATGTATCACTAACTTCTACCCTACTTAGTGCGATTTTCCTTACACCAGCCACCCTCAACTTAGGCTTTTGGCCTAAGTTAAGGTGCATAATATCCAACCTATGAACCAAGGCCACTTTTGGTAGCCACTGTCAACTTAAAATTTTTTTCCTCAATCAAGGTGCATAATATTCAAGGAATGACCAGGGCAAATTCAGAATTTTACATTCACAAGGCCAGGTTACTTAAATGTTTACAAAGAAAAGGGTACATGCAAAACTCAAACATTAGGATCAAGGGATACATCAAGAATTTGGTTGGTCATTTAGGCTGAGTAGACTAATATTAAAAATGTCCTAAGATCCTTTGCTAACCAACTAACCTACAGTCTAAGTTATAGTAACATGACAAGTTCCGAATTAAAATTCAGTGTAAGAATTAAGCAAAGAAGCTCACACACACATGGGACTAACAACACTTTCAACATAGACTCTCAGATCATGCTTTTCATCAAAATTAAATCCACTTATCAAAACAAGCACTATCAATCACCGATATCACATGGTTGTTATCAAAATTGCCTAACACAAGAATTTGATAGGTATCATTTTTCACAAAACCAGTTAGTACTATATGCTATGAATACTACTTACACATCCTAAATGTGCCGATTCAATAGAAAATAAATGTCCTCAAGGAAAGAATATAGGCAAGAAAACCCCTTGGACTCAAAACTTGGGATAATTATAGGCTATAGTTACTCATACTTCACCGAGGCCTATAATTACCTGATGTCGCCCAAGTTACACCTCCTTTTTAGAGGATAAAACGGTCACTATCAAGAAATAAAACCTAACCAAGGTTAGGGTCGAACCCACAGAGAATACATAGGTCGAACCCACAGAGAATACATAGACTCAAGGCGAATTCACCAACAAGCAATCCGAGTAGTTAATCAACTCGATTCCCCAAAAGGGGGGTTTCACAAAAATCAATGAGAAAAATAAGCTAACTAACTAGCATGAGAAATAAAGGAGAGCAACTAGGGTATTGTGTTCCCCATAATTTCCCAACTCACTATCACTGGATAACCTCATTCTTGTCTAGTGTATAGCATGCCAGACGATAATTTAAGTTCACCAAGCCCTTTGGTCAAAGGTGAGAGGTGAATTTCACTATGTGCCTTGGCCCATCTCCATAGTGTGCATTATTAACCATTACCTATAAGTCCCAGTACAACCTTCCCTTGGCCCAGTTTGGTTATTAGACGAGAACACATCAATCGAATCCTGTTAATTAATCTCTTTTCCTATTCATTACTACCTTGGTCCAGTTAGTAACACTAGGTGGGTTCTAATGTTGGTAACGATCAGAAAACATGCAAAACAAAGAGAGTTAAGTAATACATGCATATACACCTTCCAAGAATCGTGAATTGTCTGGTTTTACTTTATTAGTTCTTCATGGTTCCCACAACCCTAGTTGTGGATTTAACTACTCATGCTTTGTGTAAATGAATAGATTATAAATTTAGAAAACATAGTTAAACACTTATACAACTGAATTAAAAACAAGCAAATCCAATGTCAATGAAAATCACAAGCTTGAAGATTGAATTAAACCACAAGTGTTTTCAAAGGCTCTCACAATTTTCCTTCCAAAAATATTGAGTTCTCTTAGCACTAACCTAAAACTAAGCTAATCTTTCATAAATTGGTTGTCTCTCCTTGAAAAATAACCTAAAAGACATATTTATAACGATTAAAAACAAGTCCTAAATAAATTAGGAAAACTAGTTGGCAACCTCCACGAAAACACTTTATGGTCCGTATTGAAGTTCACGGCTTGTAATCGGGGTCTCATACATTGTTGCTGGAAAACTAGGCTTCTCTTTTACGACACCCCTTTAAGACTTGTAGAATGGTTTGTAACCCATAAAGGGGGTTTCGTCTGATGAACTTCAATAAGTCTTCATTCTCTGATCCTCAGGGCACGAAACCTCTTCTATGATTCATACATTAATTTACGGTTCATCTGCATGTTCGTAGAAGTTACTTCAAAAACTTGGCCCCTCACTAGAGTTCCTCACAAAACCACATTACAGCTCGTAGAATGGTCTACAACTGGTAAGGTGTCTCATATAACAACAAATTTGCAGCAACTTTGTAACTTTCCCCAAAATCATTGGCCAACCTGTAATCCTTTAAACATAGACACAAAAATGCATAAGAACAACTAAAGTCGCATTGAGAACACACAAAATCCTAAGTTCTAAGCATTAGTGCTGTATTTTTGCAAAACCAAATCAGAACAACTTCAGTCTAGAGTTTATAGCAAAACCAAATCCCCTGATGAAAACTGGCGATTCTCAATACAACAATCATGCTTCAACTTCATTCTTTGCTTATACAAAAACTCATCAAGCTTGTTGAGTTGGCTCAGCCTTGAGTTTGCTGCCTCATTCCAATCTAGATTCAACTTTTTGAGCACCCACATTGCCTTGTGCTCAAGATCTACCGGTAAGTGACAAGCTTTACCAAAGACAAGTCGGTAAGGAGACATATCTATGGGAGTCTTGAATGTAGTCTAGTATGCCCACAATGCATCATCAAGCTTTCACAACCAGTAAGTCCAGTTTGCATTCACAATCTTGGACAAAATCTACTTGATCTCTCTATTGGACGCCTCAACTTGCCCACTTGTCTGTGGATCGCAGGGTGTTTCCATCTGATGTTTTACTCCATATTTTTAAGTAGAGTTGAACAATCTATTGTAGAAATGGGAACCTTCATCTTTGATGATTTCCCGAGGAGTACCAAACCTTGAGGAGATGTTCCTTTTCAAGAATGTTGTGACACTATTGCCTTCATTATTGGGAAGCGCTACCACCTCCACCCATATTGATATATAGTCTATAGCTACTAGAATATAATTTATTCCTATGAGAGCTAACAAACAGGCCCATGAAATCTATCACTCAAATATCGAATAATTCAATCACCATAATGGCGTTTAGTGGGAGCCCGTGCTTGTGGGAAACACCACCTTCTCTATGGAATCTATCAAAAGCTTTTGCATAGTCGTGGGAATCTTGTTGGATGGTTGGAAAATATTAGCCACACTAGAAGATCTTGTGTGCTGTCCAAATTCCACTATGATGCCTGCCTACTAAGGATGAGTGACAAGCCTCTAGGATACTCATCATTTCGACCTCAGGAACACAATGACAAATAATCCTATCTGTACATACGTGAAACAAATACAGATCATCCCAGAAAAACTTCCTCACATCAGATATAAACTTACAGTGCTTGTGAGTAGTCAAGTCCAGTGACACAATATCACTAACCAAATAGTTTGCATAATCTGCAAACCATTGTATCAAGTCATGACATGCTGCCAACACTCTCTCATCAGGGAACGAATCATCAATTTCCACCCCATCATCGAACTTTTTCATGGCCTCGTTCTCTAATTGGGATAGGTGGTCTGCAACCTGATTTTTTAGTCCTCTTTCTATCAATCACAAGTCAAACTCTTGAAGAAGAAGTACCCATCAAATCAATGTTGGTTTCATATCCTTCTTCACCATTAAGTACCGCAACGCTGAATAGCCAGTATGTACAATGACTTTGGTTCTCGAAAGATAAGACCTGAATTTCTTGAACACAAAGGCCACTGCAAGTAACTCCTGCTTCATGACATTATAGTTTTTCTGTGCTGCCTTTAGGGATTTGCTAGTATAATAGATGAGATGTAGAATCTTCTCTCCATATTTTCCCAAGACCATACCAAGCACAAAAACCCTTGCATCATACATGATCTCAAAGGGCTTTGACCAATCTAGAGCAACTATTAGAGGAGCTAATATCAACTTCTGTTTCAACTCTTCGAATGCTTTCAGGCATGTATCATCAAACATGAACTTAACATCTTTCTCAAGCAGTTTGCACAAAAAGTGTGCAATCTTTGGGAACTCCTTTATAAAGCGCTTGTAAAAACCTACATGGCCTAGGAAACTTCTCACACCCTTGATAGAGATGGGCGGAGGAAGCTTCTCAATCACCTCCACTTTGGCTCTATCTACCTCAATGCCTTTGATGGAGATTTTGTGCCCAACACATTACCCTTCTTCACCATGAAGGGACACTTTTCCCAATTAAGAACCAGATGGCATTCTTTACATCTCCGAAGCACCACATGCAAATGCTTCAAGAAATCTTTGAATGAGTCACCAGCCAAACTAAAGTTATCCATGAATACCTTGATACTATCTTCCACCATGTCAGAGAAGATGGACATTATGCATCTCTGGAATATTGCTGACACATTAGACAACCCAAATGACATCCATTTAAATTCAAAGGTGCCATAGGGACTTATGAAAGTCATTTTCTCTTGGTCTTCTAGAGCAATAGAATTCTAATTGTAGGCTTCGAGTAACCATCAAGAAAGCAATACTAGCCTTTTTCCTACCAAGAAATCTAGCATTTGGTCCATGAATGGCATTGGGAAGTGGTCCTTTTTAGTTGATGCATTGAGCTTCTTATAGTCTATGCACACCCTTCATCCTATGACTGGTCGCATGGGGATCAACTCATTGCTAGCATTTGGGATCACGGTGATACCTCCCTTCTTTGGAGCACATTGGTCCAGGCTCACCAATTCATTGTCAGCGATTGTATATATCACACCTGCGTCCACCCACTTAATAATTTCTTTGCACACGACCTCATGCATAGATGTATTGAGGTGACTTTGGTTTTTAATACTTGGTTTATAGTCCTTGACCAGTTGAATCTTATGAGTGCACACTCCGGTTGGGATGCCAATGATGTTAGCAATTGTCCATCCAATAGCCTTTTTAAACTATTTGAGTATTGTGATCAACAAATTCACTTGTTCATCATTAAGAGATATAGAAATAATGACAGGGAAAGCATTGTTAGCACCTAAAAACACATACCTCAGATGGGCTGGAAGAGCCTTCAATTCCAACACTAGTGGCTCCTCGATGGATGGTCCAATAGGTGGTGACTCTTGATTTTTCAAGTCCAGTTCCAATTTACTTTGATATCTAGGGAAACCAAATACTCCCAGGGTTATATTGTCTCCTCATAGTCTAGGATGCCGTCACTCTCAAAATTTATTTACACTGCTTCCAAAGTTTCAACACCCAGTCTATCTTTAATTGGTACTTCTGGTTTCTCCTCATTAACACTCTCAATGACAGAGTCTACCTTCAGATCATCATTCTTCTTTTTATTTCGGTAGATGTTGAAGACGACCTCATCATTACCCCAATCTGAACTTGAGTTACCCAATTCTATATCCACTAGTGTTTGCCTAGTGGCTAGATAGGGCCTCCCCAAGATGATTGGGGCTTCGAGTCGACCTAGCAATCCGAGATCACAAAGTCTACAGGGAATATGAATTTTTCCACTTTGATAAGGACGTCATATAATATCCCCACAGGTTTTTTCACCATCCTATCGGCCATCAACAACCAATATTTGTTGTGTGAAGCTCTAGAGCCTAACTTCTTGAACACTGCAAGAGGCATTAGATTTATGCTAGCACCTAGATGACCTAATGCCTTTGAGAACTCAACATCTCCAATGGTGCAGGGTATGGTGATTGCTCCGGGATCTTCTCTTTTCTACACTAAGGACCTTGTTGCTATCACACTGCAATGATGAAGATCTTGAGAGAGTTCTTGGCTCATAGTCCTTTTCTTCTTGACCAAATCCTTCATGAACTTTGCATACCTGGGCATCTGTTCCAATGCCTCAATGAGAGTGATGTTGATGGAGAGTTACTTCAGGATGGAGACGAATTCCTAGAATCACCTTCCTCCTCCTTTTTTGAGCCTCTAAGAGAAAGGAGGGGGAGGTCTATGAATGAGTTTCAACTTCTATGGCATCACTGCTTCATCACTCACCCCATCCTTAACACAAGCATCTCCGATCTCTACATCATTGGTCTCAACCATCTCCTCACAAATATTATCATTATCAATTGACATCAGAGAGTTAATGGTATGCTTGCCGCCATGTGTCGTCACTACGATACACTGCCCCTCATTCTTTGGGTTTGAAATTGTGTTATTGGGCAGTGTACCTTTTTGATGCTAGTTCAATTAAGTTGGCATCTGACCAAACTATTGCTCCAACTGCTTGATAGCAACATAATAAGAATCACTTTTATGATTAATGTTGGAGATGTCAACTTTTATCCCCTTCAACGTCTCACCCTGAGTGTCAGCCTTCTTCAACAATTGATTGAACAACTCCTCAATTTGAGAGCTACTAACACTAGAGTCTTGATTATGTGGTGGCACTTATGGACCATTTCAATAACCATCTCTGCATCCCCCATCAGCATCTTTGTCGGCCCTAGTTTCTGTCGTAGTAGACTCCTCGATTGTTGTCTCTAAAAGTGCCATCCCTGTTAAAGTTCCGACCTTGGTTTCCTCGACCTTGGCACCAATAGTCCTGATTGGGCCCTTGGGCGTTGGTCTTGAAACCCACCATCTAATCAGTGATGAAGCAAATGTCTTTCTCATATTAAGGCTCCTTGTACATGGATGCTTATGCAGGCTGATGAGCTACTACATTCACACGTTCCTGGATCTGCTTCATCGGCAACCCCATATTGGTACTAATCCGAGCAAGCTCTTGCATCATCTCCTTATTTATCTTTGCCTACGTCAAATTATTACTGACTAAGAATGAGATTTTTGTTGTTGACTTGTCACTCGTCCCCCATGCATGATTCGTCTTGACCACTCTCTCCAACCTTTCAGCTATAACTAGAAATGGACAATCTAAAAATGAGCCTCCCATGATAGTATCAGCAAAAACTTAGCTATTTTCATCCAGGGCTTGATAGAAGATTTCACCAAGTCTTCATCAACGATCTTTTGGTCAGGGACATTTCTCAGGAACTTAGTGAATCTCTCCCACGTAGTGCTGATCGAATCACCAGGAAATTGCTCGATGTTATTGATCTAGTCCTTCAACTTCAGCTTCTTTGACCTAGGAAAGAACCTCTCTAAAAAGGCCTTCTGCATTTCCGTCGAGCTGGTGATTGAACGCTCTGGGAGCTCGGATAACCATAGCGTTGCTTTACTTGCTAGAGATAATGGGTAGACATGGAGCCCAATGACATCCATGGATAGATTCTGACTACCCATCATACTCTCAGACGAAGACAATGTCGTGTAGATGGTTATGCAGGTCCTTTGATGGTAATCCCATCAACAACTCTCGATTTTATAACATTTGAAGTAACCCACTTGAAATGGCAAACTTTGTGTCATCCGGTAATGGAGGTAGCACAATAGTTCCATTGACATCTATCGCCATAGGATCAAGCCTTATTAATTCCATGTGTTAGCCGCAACTTGAAGATCCTGTGGTGGTGGATTAGCATCCTCAAGTGGTGGTGGGTTAGTATTGTTGTTGTTCTAGTTCAGTGATGCATTCACTACATCATTTACATCATTGTTCGTATTGTTCAGGGCTATTCTTCTTAGTGTCTTCTAGATAACAGGGTCAAATAGAGTCAAGGGTTTGCCTCGACTACGAGTATTAGGCATTCACTACACCTGTATGCTATAACAAAACAAAAACAACAAAAACATAAAATGAGGGAAATAAGGATTTATTCCTAAATTACTTAAATTAAATCAGTCTAAAGTCGTATTCCCTGGCAACGACACCAAAATCTTTATTTTGTCCAAGCTATATCTCCTTTTTGAAGGTTTAAGCGGTTGTTGTCAAGATTATAACCTAACCAAGGTTGGGGTCGAATCCATCTGGGAATATAGTTAGACTTGGAGTAGCTGCAAGCAAGTTGAATGAATTAACCCACTTATCTCCCGAAGGGGCGGGTTGTAATTGCAAGAAAGTAAACCTAAACTAGAAGCAAGTGTTGTGAAACTAATGAGGGAAGTAACTAAAGTATTGTGTTCCCAGGAATTTCTAACTTAGTATTACTAGATAATCATAATCTTTTCTAGTGTGTAGCATGCAAAACGATAAATTAAGTTTACCAAACCCTTTGATCTAGGCAAGAGGTATATTTCATTACGTGATTTGATCCTTCACCATAGTGTGACATAACTAACCCTTATCTTTTGTTCCTGTACAATCTCCCCTTGATCTAGTTCGGTTGATTAGATGAGAGGGATCACATTGAAACCCGTTAATTAATATTTTTTACTATTTATTACTAATTTGATCCACTCAGTAAGAATTAGGTGGGTTCTAACATTATCCACCATTAAACAACAATCAAAACGAAGATAATTAATTAATAGATGCATGCACACTCTCTAAGAATTATGAATTATCCAGTTTTACCTTGTTAGTTCTTCCTGGTTCCCATAACTCTAGTTGTGGATTTAGCTATGCATAATCATTGTAGATGAAAGAATCATGATATAGAATAACATAATTAAGCACTTACAATGATGAAATTAAGAACAAGAAATTCCAAATTCTTCACTAGAAATCACAATGTTAATTTTTTGAAGTCAAAATCACAAGTATGAAGTCACAAAAGTGTTTTTCAGTTCTCTCGTGCATCTCCTTGTCAAAAGACCTAAAAAAACCTATTTATAATAACTAAAATATAAGTCCAATATGGAATAGAAAAACTAGATTCGACAGTTTATACGATCTAAGTTACGAGCCATACAAAGTTCCACAACCCTTCTTGGGCTTTGTACTCTGCTATATGCAAAATCTTGCTTCACATCTACAAGACCTTTCTACGGCCGTATTCAGACTTATGGCCCGTATAGGGTTTCATATGACAACTCTTAAAAAACTCCTTAAAGTCTGATCATCAAGACATGATACCAATTCACAACTTGTGCAATCTTCTACAGCTCGTGTGACAGTTCATGGATGCAACTTCAGAAAATAGGCCCTTCACTGGTTCTCAATCACGAAACCCCTTTACAGCTAGTGGAATTTTCTACGACCCATAGAGTGCCTCGTAGTTCCTCAAAAATTTAGCATCTACAACACTTTGCCTAAAATTATGCTAAATCCTATGTCTTGAAAAAACATAAAAACACATCGAACACATTAACATTGCTTTGAGAACACACAAAATTCCAAGTTTTAAGAATAAAAAATGCTTTATTTTGACGGCATATCAAATATTATGAAGATATTTATGAGGTTTCTCTTTTGCACATGATTGTACATTGAAAAGCCACGTGAAACTTATGGATTTTATGAGAGTTGATGATACCCTAGCTAAGTCTTGTTATTATTATGGCAAGTTAGTTTGAATAATGTTCAAGTGGTTCCATATTACTATTTTCAAGACTTTTACTTGGATTGCATGGTTTTAAACCTATGTGCAAGCACCCATCATGATTTGATTAGAATTCTATGCCAAGCTTCTATGATGTTTAGGGCCTTCGAGCAAGATTATGCAAACTATGAATGATATGAATTTTAAAAGGGCTATTATGCATGTTATGAGATATAAGAATATTGTGAAAGTTATGGAAGTTTTGAAGCACTATTTTGATGTTATGAAGCTTTGGTTTTGATGAGCTACTCTATGAAAATATTATGATAATATGATGCTAGCACATTATTGCTATCCGTATGGCATGAATATTTCTTGGGATTGTGACCTAGCTCTAGAGGACCTTGGTAGATAACTATTGTCCCCTAACTATGTTGCCAACATAGGTTTGTGAATTAGTAAATGGATCCATAGCTCATGTTACATGGTTGACTTAAAAGGGTGGTGTTCCTGTATGACACATGTTAGTTAAATATCAAAATGGGTGGTGTTCCTATAAGGTTGTTATCATAAGTTAATAAAAAATGGTGGTTTTCCCATAAGGTATTTATTTGAAAGGAGGAGTTCCCATAAGGTGAGTGTCTGGTGTACCTTGTCAAAGTAGACCACTCTTAGTCCGGTGTGGAGTGAACATTAGGATTCCAAGTAGTAGCTCGCTTGGTCTTAAATGTTAGTTGTGGTCTCTTCCTATCCATGTATGATACGTTATATGATTTAATGATTCCTCATGTATATTTTGACTAAGGCATTGAGCATCCATCACATATTGAGCTTATGCCCATTGATTATGATTATGAATATTACTTGATTATGGCTTGTGTTCTTTGTTGCATTGTACCCCGCATACTTAGTACACTCCTAGTACTAATGTATACTTTTTGCCTACATGATCTAACCATGTAGGGACCGGAGCTCTTATCCATCTTCCTCCACGTGGATAGACAATTTGGTTGAAGATCACTTTTGGTGAGTCCTCCACTTTAGGGACAATAGCAATTTTCTTTCTTGCGTTATTTAGACTTGTTTTTGTTATGGATATTATCTTTTGATGGTGATTAGTGGTGTTGTTAGTTATTTAGATATGCATGTATTGAGCCTGACTCTTATTATACTATATATTATGAAAGACTCCCTTAGTCCCTTACTCCCCCTTATGTGTTGAATGCTTGTTGTATGGATGAGATGAAAGTCCTAAGTCCATAATTGCCCCTATAGCTTGTGTCAGACTTATCCGCCCCTTAGACTTTATTTGCTATGTGATCTATGTTAATCCTCTCCCCTACAACATCCCCATAGAGTGAGTCTAAAGTCCCATTTCCCAAAATATTTGTGCTATTTGCTTTAATTTATGCTTCCATAACCAAGGATGTGCTATGCATTCTTAAGAGGCTAGGGTTCCACATTCACTAGGTCACATCTAGGTCCTTGGCCCAAGTAGTGACAAAGCTTGGTATCAGAGCACTAGGTTTGTAAATGGTCCTTGAAAATCCAACATACTGCATCAAGTAGAGTCTTGTTCATGGTTTTGAAGCATGCCACAACTCTGAATAAGAGGCTATGAGGCGCTTTGGGAATGATTTTCTTCATATTCTATGACATGCTTTAGACTTGAGTTAAGGTTTCCCTTATTCTAATGGATGGTCTTTTGCTCTTCTGGATCATGCCTCAAAGATGAGCGCCTCAAAGAGCTCCCACTCCCGAGGATGAATTGGCCCCTCCGGCTCCACATGTTCCCCAAGAAGAAGAAGGGGTCGCTCATGCCGAGTACCAGAATGTGGTCACGTTATTGGCAATGGCCGTGGCCAACCAAGGAGTGCAAGCTCCTCATGCTCCAACCCCCCATCTCAAGGGTGAGGGATTTCACAAGAATGAGTCCTTTCGATTTCTATGGCCCAAAAGTTGAAGAAGACGCCTAAGAGTTCATCGATAAGGTGCACAAAGTTCTTGACATTATGGGGGTTAACTCAAAAGAGAAGGCGGAATCAGCGGCCTATCAACTGAAAGGCCTTGCTCAATTGTGGTTTGTTCAATAGAAGGTTGAGAGAGGGGATGGTGAGCCTATCACTTTAGAAGAATTCCAGGCGGCCTTCCTCAACCACTTCTTTCCCATAGAGCTAAGAGAGGAGAAGATGACGGAGTTTATGAACCTCAAGCAAGGTTCGATGAGTGTTAGGGAGTATTCCCTAAAGTTCAACAATCTCTCAAGTATGATCCTCACTTAGTTTCTGGCCCTAGGCAAGGATGCACAAGTTCATGTCTGGAGTATTTGACTTGATCAATGAAGAATGTCTCACCGCCATGCTCATAGGAGATATGAACTTGTCTTGGCTTATGACTTATGCTGAGCAATTTGAAGATCAAAAGCATAGAAAGTGGTGGAGTGGAAAGATCATGAGGGCTCGGTATGACGGTGGTTTCCAAGGCACCAAGGGTGGTCGCTTTCAATAAGGCCACAAGTTCCAAGGCCAAGGATTTTCTAATATCCAAGGTCCAAGATTTTCTAATGATAGGGTGACCAACCCTAGAGCTCAAGGTGGTAATGGTGGCAAAATTATCCTTAAGTGTGGAAGGTGTGGCAAAAATCATGGTGGTAGATGCTACAAGGAAATGGGTGCTTGCTTCGGGTGTGGCAAAATAGGCCACAAGATCGGCGAATTGTCCAAACAAGGGTAGATATGGCCGTCCTCAAGGACAAGGAGCTCATGGTGATCAAAGGGTGCAAGGTGCTCAACAAGAGGGTGCTCCACCTCATAATCGCTTTTATGCTCTTCAAGGGAGGCAAGGGGTGGATGAGGCACACAATATTATTATCGGTATGTTACAGATCTACATTCTTGATGTGTATGCTTTATTAGATCTAGGTGCCACTCTCTTTTTCATTACTCCCTTTATTGCTAATACACTTCATGTGTATCTCGAGTTGTTGTGTGAACCCTTTGAAGTGTTTACCCCTATTGGTGAGTCCATTGTTGGTAAAAGAGTTTATAGGGGTTGTCCAGTGTCTATTTTGCATAAAGTCTTGCCTTGTGATTTTGTTGAACTTGACATGGTAGATTTTGACATCATTCTTGGGATTGATTGGTTACATGCTTATCATGATTCTATAGATTGTAGAACCCGTAATGTTAGGTTCCAATTTCCTAATGAACCCGTCCTTGAGTGGGTAGGTCATGATTTAGTAGTTAAGGGTAGGTTCATCTCTTGTCTTAAGGCAAAGGATGTGGTTGGAACTCCTTAAAGATTATGACATGAGTATGCACTATCATCCGCATAAAGCAAATGTTGTGGACGATGCCCTAAGTCAGGTGCCCATGGGGAGGACGGCTCATGTTGATGATGGTAAGAAAGAATTGGCAAGAGAAGTTCACTGGTTGATGCTGAATCCATATTTCAATCTCATTTTGGGCTTAAAATGTATAGAAATTTTGTCCTTAATGTGCTATTTCATTCTGAATACTAACTAATATGTATGTGTGGTGCTAAGAATGGGGATAAAAGTGCACAAGAGGACAACACTCAACAAGACTTGAAAAAAAAGCAAAAAGTAAAAAAAAAGGCGGACAAAAGCGGCACCGCCGATCTAGTTGGCGCATCGCCAACTGCTCAGTGAGACTGCCTAACAATTTAACCACCAAGTCTCAAGTCCTTGCCACAAAGGCGGTCTAAATCAACATTGCAAAACAAAGTCGGCATATCACCTACTTTCCATGAAAATCGCCTAATGTTACAGAACGCAAGACCCCAAGATCATGAAAGAATATGTTCTATGGAGAAGATAATCATCACCCAATATTAAAGAGATCGAGGTTTATAAAGGACTACACAAGAAAGCGATCAAGTTCATATTTAGCGCATCATCAGAATGTCGGCAATGGCTGGCCTTGACCGCCAAGTTGCAATTTAATGCACAAAATTCAATTATTTTGCACGTACTATTTAAGAAATTGTGGAAAAGGACATTACACAAATGTTTCTCTTCACGATTCCAAATAGAGAAAGAGTGACCTTAGAGTAGTTAGAACCTTCTTTCTCAAAAGTACAAGGGAGAGAGTTTCAAGCTTATGAAGGCAAAAATATGCAGAGATTTGCTTGCTAAAATCAACTTTTCTCTTCTAATCCTTGTTACCTATGTACTCAGTCGCATATTTTGGTATCAAATCTTTAATTTCTAGCATGTATGGCTAAAACCCCCATATTGGGGATGTGTTAATAGTATGGGTTTCTGATTTCTAATGTTGGGTCTTTAATATTTTGGCTATATTGTTGTTAATCTGAGTGAATTTATGCCCATTTCTTAGTTTTATTTATAATCTCAAGGTCGCAAACTTGGAGTTTACTTCAGATCTCTAATTATTGCTTTAAATTGAGTAATTGGACTGTGAAATGGATATATTAGCTGGAAATCTTTCAGGGTTTCAGTTGAATGCCATACCCATGCATCCAATGGCTTAAGGTATAGGTGGTTTACTGCTATTTCTCAGGCCAGGCGTGTTCTAGAGAGATCCCGTGTGATATTGCAATGAAATCATGCAAAATACCTTAGTGTCATAATTGAACTAAGATGACCAACATCCTAGCCTATTCTCTCATTTTTAACTCAATTAGTCAAATGTTTAGAACTAAATTTGTAGATCTAATCCCATACTTGCACATCCCCAACACCTCTCTATATCTGTTGATTAATTTTCCAAATACTTGTTGTTTGCTGAATCCAAATCTTTAATTATTGTAACCCCCCAAATTCGACCTACAATTGCCTAATTCAATGAAATACTTCAACTCTCAAACCTCCACTTCCTGTGGGATTTAACCCTGACTTTATTGTTGGGTAATATGTTGATGACAATCATCCCTACTTTCTTTGAGTAGTAGGATTGAGCGCCCATAAAAATGGTGCCATTTCTGTGGACTAGCATTAGTTTGTGATTGAAGTGTTTGTTGAATTGAGTTCTTGTAGTTAGAATTGTTTTACTACTTTCTTGTTATTTTTTCTATTGATCAAATAGGTGTTAAGATGGAGGACAACGGGAGAGTTCATGCTGATAATGTTGGAAATGTGAATGATTTCAGAATGTCGACTAGGACAAGGTGAGGAGTACTAGAGCCATCCGGCTACCCCCATTGATTAGAGGAGCTATATTTCATGTGATCGAGGACTATGTCACAGCTACTTCAGTTGAAAGGGTTGTTCGGTGAGCTCACTCATGAGGATCCCCATGAGCATTTTATGAACTTCGTCGATGTGTGCCTACCTTTCAATTTTAGAGGAGTCTCTCAGGAGGCCATAAGGCTAAGGCTCTTCTCATTCTCTATCATTGGAGAAGCAGTGAGGTGGCTATCTGAGCTTCCCCTAGACTTAATCACTTCGTGGGAGGAACTCCAAGATGCATTCCTTGAAAGATTTTTCCCTCTTTTGAGAATGGTTAAGCTGAGAAAAAGCATAGAGGACTTCAAAAGAATTGATGGCAAGCCACTGCGTGAGACATAGCTGCGGTTCCAAAATCTCTTGCTTCAATGTCCAAACCATGGGGTCCAAGACCATCTATTGTTGTAGCACTTTTATGTAAGTCTAGATGCAGTCAACAAGGGTATTGCTGACCAGCTGGTATGTGGCGGAATTATGAAACAAACCTTTGCTGTGGCTGCTGAGTTGTTGGATGATATGACCAAGATTAACTACTCTTTGTATACAAGGGATGACCTTGTATATCCTATGCACAGAGGTCCATTCGAAGAACAACTTGCTAAGGATCAAGAGAGAGACGAAAATATGGCCCAAGATGATGACTCAACTAGATCTCTTGATTAAGCATGAAATTGGAGGAAATTGGAAGAGTGTTAATGTCGTAGCTGCTGCTGGATATGTAGTGTATGATAATGTACTGTATGAAGGAGGCTATAGTGAAGAGGTGCATTATATGGGCAACCAAGTAATGGGTTCTCGACCTACTTTTCCAAGGCTACCGGGAAATCAAGGTTGGAATAATACTGCTGGAAGGTGAGATCGAGCATAGCCTGAACAACCTCAAATTGGGGGGTTAGAGAGATCGAGATTGAGCTAGGGATAGATATGTTCCACTACATGATAGGGTAAAAGCTGATGATCCTACAATACATTTGGAGAAATTTCGAACTGAAGACATGCTAACTTGAATCTTGAATAAAGTTGATGCCTTTGACAAAGTGTTGAAAGAAATGAAATTGAACTTCTCTTAGCTGAATCAAACAGTAACATTGCATTAATCTTCTATCAAACACTTAGAGACTTTGCTTGGGAATATCTTGGCTCACCTTAACCAAAGGCCAAAAGGTGGATTGCCTAGCGACATAATGGAAAATCCTAAGAGTGGTGACGAATAATGCTTAGCTATTATTACTCTGAGTGGAAAAGTGGAAGAAAATATGAAGCCTACATCGGTTGCGGATGAAGAAGACAAAGATGAAGTGGGTGTTGAAATTAATGAGAATGTGGTAGTTGATGTATATGGAGAAAGTGATGAAGCGCAACCTTGAGAGCAGTGGAAAGAGAAGGTGGGAGATGATGTAGTGAATGTCAAAATGGCATCTCCCAAAAATGCTAATCCATCTTTGAGGCCTAAAATGCCTCAGTTAAAGATTGCCCCTCTATCCCCTTAGTAGTTGAAAAAGAACGGGGAGGAGGCTAAATTTCAGAAATTCCTTTCTTTGTTCAACTCTCTGTCGATAAATGTTCCATTGATGGAAGCATTGATGGAAATGCCAAGTTATGCAAAAGTCATGAAGGAGTTGGTCACAAAGAAACGGACTCTTGAGTGAGACAATTGAGGTGTCTCACAATTATAGTGCCATTTTGACATAGAAGTTGGTTGTGAAGAAAGAGGACCCAAGGGGCATTCACTATACCATGCACCATTGGACATCAAAGTTTAATAAGGAATTATGCGATTTAGGCGCAAGCATATATCTTATGCCTTTAGCCATATTTGAAGAGTTGGGGCTAGAGTCCCCTTCACCGACAACAATGTAGCTCCTTATGGCTGACCAGTCCATCAAAATACCGATTAGAATATTACATAACATGTTGATGAAGGTGGACAAGTTTATTCTTCCTACGAGCTTTGTGATCCTAGACTGTGAGGTGGACACTGATGTACCAATTATTTTGGGAAGGCCATTTCTGGCCACTGGAAGAGCCGTTGTGGACGTAGAAAGGGGAGATCTGAGGTTCAGAATGAATGATAAAGAGGTATTGTCTAAGATTTGCAGAACTTTAAAGCCAGTAAAACACCTCCAAGTGGTTTCAGTAATTAATCTATCATGGGTGACTTAAGGATAAGAGGAACCACGTCGTGCCATGACAATAACTAAGGCACTGCTTGGGAGGCAACCCAAGGTGAGTAGTTAATCCTTTCATTTTGAATAATGGGTGTTGATTTCAGGTATGAAAAGGGGAGAATCTGAGATAAAAGCTGAAAGGGCGTCCGATCAACGAATCGCCGAGTGAAGACGACGATCACCAATTTGACTTCTTTTTAAGACAATTGATGACTTTGGAGGTGCTGTTAAATTAGGCAGTCTAAGGTGCAAGTCGGTGGATCATCGAACCATTTGGGCGATGGTCAATCTCACAGCTTTTCATGACTGGAGTTAAGGTTTGAATTCTGTCAAAAAATGTGGCTACCAACATGATTGGTGTACCACCAAAAATGTTTGGTGGTTTCATTAGGCATCACCATTTTGTACGTCTAATTGACCTATTAAAGGCTTTTCAAATGCCTTGGACTTTTCACCTTTTGTATTCCTTCCTTTTAACTTCCATTATAAGCCAAACTCCTTTTAGTGTTTTCTTTGAAATTTTTCTCTTGGTGTGAATATATTCATCAACAAAAGCTATTACAAAGTTCTCACTGATTCCTACACCATCAAAGAGGTATGTTCTTGGCCCTTAGCTTTAGTTTCTTTGTGGAATGATGACTTTGAAATGATGAATGTTTGATCAGGGTTTTGTGAGCTTCTTAATCTTAGTTTGTGGTTGAAATCTTGTTGATAATCATATGAGTGATATGTTTTAGTGATTCTAGAACCATATGCCTCGTGTGTGTTTAGTTTATTTGGGTTTCTGATCCACTTGAAAATCATGAAATTGTTGATGCATGTTGCTATAGGATAGGCCTAGATTGAATAAATATGTTTCCCAAAAGTTGAATACAATGGTGTAGTGTCTCAATTTTGAATTTGATTTCCTAATGAAAAGCCTTAAGTTGATCATATGGATGCCTTGAATGAAAATACATGTTTGTTATGTTGCTTATGCTCGTGTGCTATGGGTGAAGTTTGAGTAACCCCTCTACTCTTTTGAGCGAAGTGAACTTGCCCTATGATAGATTGAGTGACATCATTCTTAAGGGTGAGTTTTCTCTTCAATAATTTTATAGCCATGATGATAATGTTAATGTAACAATTCATGAATGAATATGTATTGAGGATTAATAGTGGGTTAGTGTGTGACTCTCCTCCATGGTTTTTTGCAAAGTTGAGTGAATTTTGAATGAATAGATGTTGGCCGTGCTAGTCAACTTTGGTGATGGTCATTTTGATCACCGAAGTGAAATCGACGATACACCTAAATGTCACATATACCGCCTTGTTTGACTGATCTTTCATGTTGAATTCTACAACTTTTGGCAACAGAATTTTCATCGCTAAATTAGTTCGGTGGATCGCCTAACATGTACCTCCATTGTTGAAAGTAGGAGTGACTAAGTGTATGAAATTGTGCAAAAAGGCGATGGTCTATTTGACTGTGAAATCTGTTCGTCGGATTGCCGAACATGATTTGCGATCAAATAGACCTGTTCACCTGGAATGATTCTGTTGAGCTTAATTTTGAAACTAATTGTTTCATGATTGATGCTCACACAATATTTTGAGTTTGATTTACAGAAATGGGTAAGCAAAAGGAAACCTATCACAAGAGGTGGATCCCATGCAGCTCGGGGAATCACTAATGCCCCCGACCGGGCAGAGCAAAGATCTCAAAAACCTCACATGAAGGTACAAGGTAAGGGTAAAGGGAAAGTGATCAAACACTATGAGTCAGACAATGATATGGAAGGGTCCTTACATGTAACCTAGACCAATTCAGGGGAAGAGGAAGAGGGATCTAAAACTTCTACACATAAACCTACATCAGAGGCAAGTCCCAAAAGCCATCCAAGTGAGGCTAGATCAAAGGCCATCAATGACCCTTTCCTCCAAACATCTTAAAGGATCAAAGAAACAATCGCCCTAAGACACTTGAACAGGCTCAGAGCAGAAGGGAAAATAGTAATTTTGGAAGAAAAACAGCTATCTACTGATGCAGTGGTTGATAGGTATCCTAAGGTTTGGGATACTCTTAAATTTCACAACTTTCGGATTTTCACCAAACCTCGAGATCAGTATGTTCTCAGCCTTGTTCGTGAATTTTATGAGGCCTATGGCAGAGCCATCCTCAAAATCAAAATTAGGGTGAAGGTTATGTTAAAGCCTCTTGATGCAATAGAATGTGGTGAAACAAAAGTCAACGGTATCCTGGGATACACATACAAATATAAAAATGTTATGGATGAAATGATGAAAGTCAAGACATTTGATGACATCAAGGCATGGTTGGCTCCTATGATAGGTATTCCTGCTCCCTCGTGGTTAGAGGAGGGAACAATCATTGAAAAGAAGGAAATGAACATTCCAGCAAGATTTTGTTTTGGGTTTACTAGCAGCAACTTGATGCATCCTATGACAAGTCAATACTTTAAAATTCTAAAGAGACATTAGTTGGATGTATCATGGGCCACCAAAAGTTGAATCTTGGTAAAATCATCGCCCAGAAATCCTCACCAAGGCAAAATAAGAGCAGGCCTCATTACCATTCCCCATCCTCATCACTGCCTTATGCAAACAAGCCGAAGTGCCTACCAACAAAAAGACTGATGTGGAGGTCACTCCAATAGCATCCACTGATATCCGCAAAATAAAGGTTGAGTTTCAAAGGATGAAGAAGATAGGGCATGGAAGAAGCCGGTCGACAGGACACTAGTTGTGGATGTTAAGGCTCTCAAGTCTAGCGTGGTAAAGCTGGCTTGCAAGGCAGGTATTATTTCTTCCTCACCTACTCTACACTCTCCTTCTACTCCTACTCCTACTTTTGAAGCATAGGCAGAGCCACAGGCTAAAGATGGCCAATCCTTGCTCATTAAGGCTGCTATTTATGTTATTAGATGATCGTCCAAAATGGTCAATATCTGTGCAACTCGGGTTGAGTCATCTGTGCCTAAGCTGATTAAGGTAGCCATGGCCAAAGCATTAAAGCCATATATTTATGCTAAATCTTAAAAGCGGTAGTTGATGGAGGCACACAAGTTGAGGATGGACCGGCTTGAGGTGATGATTGAGGAATATGGAAGGCATTTAGGTAGCTTGAAGAAGAGGGTGACCATTATGGAGAAGGAAAGTGGTGGAAGTGAAGGGTCGTCCGACATAAAAGCCAACATTAGTTACTTAAATAAGGACGTGGCATCCCTCCGATCCACAGATTTGAATACTTTTTGGGATGGAATGGAGGATCCATCTAGGGTTATATATAAATATAGCTCCTGATTATGGGATAGATGTGGATATTCCGTGTGTGGGTAGTGAAAAACCTAAGGTAGGAAGTACCCCAAAAATGGATGAAGAAGCATTGGGGGTGGAGAGGAATTAAGAGAAGCGTGAAGAGTTAGCATAGATGGAAGACCAAATCATGGACACAGTGAAAAAGGTATCTCTTCAAGGTACGTCCATGATAGGCACATCTGGCGTACGTGATCCCGAGCCCAAGAGGCTATTGATTGATCTTTAGAGTGAATTGATTGAAGAGGGAATTGATGCCCCTATGACCACTTCTTCATCTCCATCACCATCACCACAACAAGATTGACTCGGACCAGGGGATTCTAATACTCACTCCTTCCTTTTGTGCTTGATTTCTATTACTCCTTGTACATTGAGGATAATGCTTTTTATTTGGGAGGGGATGAGCAATTGGAGTTCCCTATATCTATTGATGATGATGATTGCCTAATGTTTTTGTCATGTTTTGATGAGACAATTTTTACTTTTAATTCTTATTGATGGATATGTTTTAGATAATTTTAATTTTTTGCTTGTAAATAATTTTAATTTGAGTTGTAATAGATTAGTATTTATCTTTTTATTTTTAATTTTTTTTCTTTTTGAAATTAATGGATGAATGATTTCAAATGATTTCCTTTATTGGTAAACCCCGTGCATATGTGAAAATCCATTCAAGTGCAAATATCGTGTCTCTAGTCCTTAGCAATTCAAACATCAATAATCCATATCTTTGATTCAGATGGTGCCATGGACGAGGAGCATTTACTGACATACTAATTAGTCCTTTTCTTGATAAATTAATCTGTGAATGGATTTGATGCATCTTAAGTTGACTATGTGAGAGATTGAGCTCTGATATACGATGATTGAGAGTTGTGAGTGTATTGCCATTATTTGAATGCAAATCTATTTTGCCATTGTGAGGTTAGGAACATTGTTGAAAGGTATGTTTTGCAACATCTAGAACTTTCCGTATTTGTTCTAAAGAGTTATTTGGTTGATTCTGGATTAGGAAAGGACCTTAGGCCTTATTTGGTTCTTTTTAGTCCACCTTAGCCATATTGACCTCCAATGACAATGAATTAATTCCTTAGTGAAACCTTTTTGAGCCTTAACCCTTTCTTTGGTAACCATATAGCCTCGACATGAGTTTGTGAAAGACAAATCCTTCTTGTTCCTTACCAATCACTCCTTGAGCTTAAAAAAACAAAGTGATGGATAAAGGCCAAGTTGGGGGTGTTGGTAGAAATAGAGGGCTATTTCCCATGCAAGAATTGAGGAAAGAAAAAGGAATAGAAAGAAAGGTGAGGAGTCCTAAAAGTGATTAAAAACAAATGTTTGAAAAAAGCTAAAAATATAGAGCTGAAGAAAGAAGTACTAGAAAAAGAGGACCCCCTCCAAAATTTTGTTGAAAGATAGTGTAAAAAAAGGAGACACCTAGGATGAAAGATCAAAATCAAAAGAGGTATTAACAGGAGAGAAAAAGGACTGAGGAAAATAAGGAATCCATGAGAATGAAAAGAATGTGTAGAGTTCAAGGATGGATGAGTCACAAATACCCATATGCTATCCTATCTTACCTTAAACCCACATTACGACCCGCACAAAGTCCTTGGAGATCCTAGTCTGGAATGAAACCAAATGAACTTCAATTGAGAATAAAAGCAAGCCTATAGGTTGAAGCATACATGCTATCTCTCAAGCGTATATACAGAAGGACAATATAAAAGGGAATTCGGCGTATCACCAAATATGTTCTGTGGAGAAGAGAATCATCGCCCAATATTATAGAGACCAAGGGTTACAAAGATTGCACATGAAAGTGGTCAAGTGCCCTTCGCTGCATAGCCAAAGTGCTCGGCGATGGCCAGCCTTGGCCATCAAGTTGCAACTTATTGCACAAAATTCAATGATTTTGCATAGATTATTTAAGTTATTGTGGAAAAGGACATTGCACAAATTATTCTTTTCAAAATTCTAAATAGAGAGAGAGTGAGCTTAGGGTACTTAGAACCTTCTTGCTCAAAAAGTACAAGGGAGAGGGTTTCAAGCTTGTGGAGGCACAAATTTATAGAGATTAGCTTGCTGAAAGCAACTTTGCTCTTCTAATCCTTGTTACCCATGTACTATACTGCATATATTTTTATCAAATCTTTAATTTCTAGCATGTGTGGCTAAAACCCCCATGTTGGGGGTGTGTAAATAGTATGGGTTTTTGATTTCTAATGTTGTGTCTTTAATATTTTGGCTATAGTATTGTTAATCTGAGTGAATTTATGTCCATTGCTTAGATTCAATTATAATCTCAAGGTTGTAAACTTGGAGTTTACTTCATATCTCTAATTATTATTTAATTTGAGTAATTGGAGTGTGGAATGGATGTATTAGCTGGAAATCTTTCAGGGTTTCAGTTGAATACCATACCCATGGGTTCAATAGCTAAGGTATTAGGTGGTGTGCTGTGATTTCTTAGGTCAAGCGTGTCCTAGAGCAGTTTGCGTATAATATCATAATTGAATCATACGAAACACCGTAGTGTCATAATTGAACTAAGGTTGCCAACATCCTAGCCTATCACTCATTTTTAGCTTAAGTAGTCAAATGTTTAGACCCAGATTTGTAGATCTTATCCCATACTTACACATCCCCAACACCTCTCTATATCTGTTGATTAATTTTGCTAAATAGTTGTGATTTGATGAATCCAAATATTTAATTGTTGTAAATCTCCAAATTCGACCTACAATTGTCTAATTCAATGAAATACTTTAACTCTCGAACCTCCACTCTCTGTGGGAGTCGACCGACTCTATTGTTGGGTAATATGCTGATGATGACCGTCTCTGCTTCATTTGAGTAGTAGGATTGAGCTTCCATCAATTGGTTATGTTGGAAGTTTGGTTGGATGAGGCCAAACATGGAG
Source organism: Solanum rostratum (assembly GCA_029948455.1). Lineage (NCBI taxonomy): Eukaryota > Viridiplantae > Streptophyta > Magnoliopsida > Solanales > Solanaceae > Solanum > Solanum rostratum. The sequence goes on from CM057049.1 coordinate 54,958,580, forward strand.
GTATAGAGGTTGTGGATGGTTCTAAGTCTTCCTTGATTGAAGAGGTCAAAACAAAACAAGACCTTGACCCCTCATTGTTCGGATTAAAAGCTTTGGTGAAGGATGGTAAGGTGGAAGTTTTCTCCCAATAGGGAGATGATGTCCGTAGGAACCAAGGTAAGTTATTTGTGCCCGATGTTGATGGCTTGAGAGATTTGATCTTGAATGAGGTTCACAATTTATCTTATTCCATTTACCTCGGTTCTACCAAGATATATATGCATTTGAGAGAAATGTATTGGTGAGGTTGTATGAAGAAGGATATTGCGAAGTTTGTAGCCTGTTGCCATAATTGTCAACAAGTCAAAGCCGAACACCAAAAGCCGGGTGGACTAGCCCAAGATATTGAGATTCCTACTTAGAAGTGGGAAGAAATCAACATGAATTTTGTAGTTGGGTTGCCAAAGAGTAGGAGGCATTTTGATTCTATTTGGGTCATCATTAATAGAATGAGAAAACCATCTCACTTTCTACTGGTTAAATGATTTATAATGCAAAAGATTGTGCAAAGTTGTACATTCATGAGTTGGTTAGATTGCAAGGGGTCCCATTAGCTATTATCTCGAATCGTGGTGTTCAATTTACTATGCACTTTTGGAGGTCCTTTCAAAAGGGGCTTGATATTAAAGTCAAGCTTACACAACATTTCACCAAAAAATGGATGCTCAAGCCGAGAGAACTATCCAAACTCTTGAGAATATTCTTAGGGCTTGTGTATTGGATTTTAAAGTAGTTGGGATGAGCACCTTTCACTCATAGAGTTTGCATATAGCAATAGTTATCACTCTAGTATTGGAATGGCTCCCTTTGAAGCTCTATATGGGAGGCGTGGTAAATCTCTAGTTCAGTGGTTTGAAGTGGGGGAGATGGATTTGCTAGGTCTAGATTTGGTTATAGAGGCTTTAGGTAAGGTGAGGATGATAAGACAAAGATTGAAGATGGCTCAAAGTCAGCAAACATCTTATGCTGACACTAGGAGGAGGGACCTTGAATTTGAAATTGGTGATTTAGTGTATCACCAATGAAAGGTGCAGTCCGATTTGGCAAGAAGAGCAAGTTAAGCCCTAGGTATGTAGGGCCTTATTGGACGTTGATACATGTTGGTAAAGTTGCATACAAAATAGAGTTTCTTATGGAAATGAGCATGATTCATCCAGTCTTCCATGTATCCTTGTTGAGGAAGTGTGTTAGAGACCCTAACTCCATTGTGCCCTTAAAGGTGGTTAATGTTAAAGAGAATTTGGTTTAGGAGGAAGTTTTGGTGGAAATCTTAGATAGGTAAGTGAAAAGGTTAAGAAATGTAGATGTTGCATCCATCAAAGTCCTTTGGAGGAATCAACAAGTTGAAAGCGCCACATGGGGATCCAAAGACGATAAGAAGAAATGATACCCCTATCTCTTCCATTATAATCAAAGGGGAGATATTGTAAGGCTCCATATGTTGGAGGGTGTAAAAGTGACTAAGAAATGAAATATGGGAATCCTTTGAGTACTAGTGGGTCTACGGAAGGGCCTACAGGCCGTAAGTGTCGCCATTAGCCCTATCTTGGGCTCATGGAAGGTTGGCTAGACTTGGTGAAAATACTGATTTCTGAAGTTGAGTATAGGAACTATCAAATGATCCATAGATGGAACTACGAACCATAAGTCCCGTTGTAGGTTAAGGATTAGAGAGGGTCTTCTGAGGGTCCCAATCTTATCAGATGAAACCCCCTCTCCTATGACCCGTAAACTGGGGAGAATATAATTTTGTAGCTTATATATTGGCTAAGCAAAGCCATAATGTCTCTAGTCCTCAATTATACTACAATCTACAATAAATACATAGTGAAGAAGAAGCTTATTTTCAACTTGACAAGTCAGATATGGTATCTTTCAGAGAAGAAAAGTGAAAAGAATCAAGGAACCACCCTAAGCTGATTTTGGTTTACAGTTGGCACCAAGAATTCTCTTAGTTCTACAGCTTTTCCTGGACTTGTTGTTTATCCTTTGGTTAGGATTAGTTGTAGGTATTATTTTCCTTTTACTTGTTGTAAGGGGAGAGTCTCCCTTATTTATTGCTTTCGTAGATTATGTCTATTGAGAGGAGTCCTCTCATGGATGTAGTCTAGGTTTGCTTTCTTTTCTAGAATTGGGGACTAGTTGGCCGAGCTTAGAAGGTTGGCCGACTTGTGAACCACCATAGGTCGGAGGTAAGGTTTATGCTCCCCTCTGTTGTACTTTTGTTTTTGTTATTTATGATAAAAAAATGACATAAAAAATCCCCTAAAAAGACCTTTTATCAGCCCTATACAACCCTAATTCACTCCATTCCAATTCACTCTAAAAACTAACCTAATTTTAACCTCCTTCAAACTCTCTCAAGCTCTTCAAGACATTCAAGCAAAGAGTACCAGTTGTTTTGAAATTTCTCTACTTTCCAACAAGATTTTCCATCTCCAAGCAACCAAGGTATGTGGTTTGATTGTGAAAGCCTTTCCTCCATAAGTTCAACTATTCTTCTTCCTCATCTATATGAAATACATAGATATTTATGGATGTTTTATGAACTCTTTAATATGATAATATTATGAAGAGATTTATGGGGTTTCCCTTTTTCATATGATTATGCATTGAAAAGCCATGTGAAACTTATGGATTTTATGAGAATTGATGATACCCTAGCTAAGTCTTGTTACACTTATGGTGGGTTATTTTGAATAATGTTCAAATGGTTCCATTTTACTCTTTTCAAGTATTTTATTTTCAACTGCATAGTTTTAAACCTATGTACATGTACCCAACATGATTTGATTAAAGTTGTATATCAAGCTTATATGATGTTGAGGGCCTTATGGCAAGAATATGTGAACTATGAATGATATGAATTTTGAAAGGGCTATTATGCATGTTATGAGATATAAGGATATTGTGAAAGTTATGGAAGTTATGAAACCCTATTTTGATATTATGAAGCTTTGGTTTTGATGAGCTACTCTATGAAAATATTATGATAATATGATGCTTGCACATTATGGATATAAGTATGATTTGAATATTCTTTGGGATTGTGACCTAGCACTGAGAAGACCTTGGTAGATAACCATTGTCCCCTAACTATTTTGCTAGCATAGGTTAGTGAACTAGCTAATGGATCCACATAGCTTATATTACATGGTTGACAAAAAAAGGTGGTGTTCCCATATGACATGTGTTAGTTGAATACTGAAATGGGTGGTGTTCCCGTAAGGTTGTTATCATAAGTTAACCAAAAAGGTGGTGTTCCTGTAAGGTGTTTATGAAGCACTTTTTGAATGGGGTAGTTCCCGTAAGGTGAGTGTTTGTTTGACCTTTGCAAAGTTGACCACTCCTAGTCTGATGTGAATTGAACATTTGGATTCCAAGTAGTATCTCACTTAGTCGTAAATGTCGGTTATGGTCCCTTCCCATCCATGTATGATATGTTATATTATTTGATAATTCCTCATGCATATTTTGACTAAGGCATTGAGCATCCATGACATATTGATCTTATACCAATTGATCATGGTTATGCATATTGCTTAATTATGGCTTGTGTTCTTTGTTGCATTGCACCTCACATACTTAATATATTCCAAGTACTAATGGATACTTTTTTCCTACATGATCTAACCCTGTAGGGACCGGAGCTCCTATCCATCCTCCTCCTCCATATGGCTAGACGATTTGGTTGAAGATCACTTTTGGTGAATCCTCCACTTTGGGGATAGTAGCCATTTACTTTCTTGCCTTATTAAGACTTGTATTTTTTATGGGTATCATCTTTTGAAGGTGAGTCGAGGAGATGTCTTGGCCCCTGTTCCATTTGTATTAGAGGTGTTGTTGGATATTTAAATATGTATGTACTGAGCCCGACTCTTGTTATACTATATATTATGAAAGACTCCCTTATTCCCTTACTCACCCTAATGTGTTGAATACCTGTTATATCGATGAGATAAATGTCCTAAGTCCCTAATTGCCCCCATAGCGTGAGTCATACTTACCCGCCCCTTAGAATTTATTTTCTATGTGATCCATGTTAGTCCTCTCCCTAAAACACCCCCATAGCATGAGTCCAAAGGCTCGTTTTCCCTATATATTTTGTGCTATTAACTTTAATTTATGCTTCCACAGTCAAAGATGTGCTATGCATGCTTCAGAGGCTTGTTTGGGGTTCCTTCGGGTTCTCTATTTTCTGTGTTATGTCTAGGTCCTAGGATCGGGTCGTGACACCATGTAGTAGCTCACATGATCTTATATGTTGGTTAAGGTCCATTCCCACAAGGTTTATAATTCTATGAAATTATAAAATCACATGTGTTCCACATTTGCATGATTCTCATTCATATTGAGCGTTATTCCTTATGCATGCTAAGGCTCATGTTTATGTACCTTTATCATCTTATCTACATACATCCGTCTTACTTATGAATTCTGGCATTATTATTTCATATTTGCATAGCATCTCACATACTTAGTACATTCCAAAAGTACTAACACATATTTTGCTTGCATGACTTAACCATGAAGGGACAGGTACTCCTTCACCGGCTCGTGGCTAGTTTTCATGTGTTCGAGACTAGTGCTTTTAAGGTGAGCCCTTAGTTTGGGTTTCTACCATTTTGCATTCTTGCTATGTATTTTAGACTGTGATGTATATGTTGGCCTTTAGAGGCTTTTACGTTCTATGTTGTTAAATGTTGGAGTCTTTTCTATTTGATGGGAGCCGACCAATGCTGGTTTCATTTGTTCCATGGTTTAGATGGTATGATATTTGGACAAATTAATAGAGAGTATGATTTTTAATGTTGCTTCATTATCATATGTTGCCCCATAGTCCCATTTACTATTTTATTCCACAATTGTTTAAGTTTTATGCCAATGAATGCTTGAGATATTAAATATGGCTTGGGTAAGGTGCCTCAGAGTAATTTATTTACCATATGATGAGTATGCCCTAGGTTAGGTCGTTCCAAAAGAGGTACCGTGGAGGGGTCTACGGTTTGTAAATGGAACTACGAACCATACTATTGGTTCATGGTATGACGGATGCAAATTTAAGTAGCTTAAATTTTGGGACCACACCAAGAATGAGCCAAAGAATGACTCATAGAAGGGTTTACATGCCATGTAAGGGGTTTTCTTGATGCATCCATAAGATCTTAAATGAAGGGCTTTTTGGTTATTTTCAATATATTTAACTCCTAAACTATGTCATTTTGACCCTCCTAACTAACTTAATCGACCTATTTCCTATAAATACTATTCCTATTTCATTCTAACTCATTCACTTTCAAAATGTAAGGCCCCACCTGTGGAAAGTATGAAAAATGCATGGAAAAGAGTTCTGGGAATTTTCTGAGTATCAATGGTTCCCAAGAGGGGTCCTACCGGTCGTACGTTGATTTACAAGCTGAACATTGGTTTATGGGTCCTAAGTGTGCGTTTCCAGTAGCTCATATTTGGAGGACCATCAAGTACAAAGTGGTCTATAGATCGTAACTTAATTGACGAGCCATAACCCGTGCTTGTGAAATTAGAGACAGTCTTAGTAAAAATATGATTTTTGAGATTGGAGGTAGGAGTTATCAGGCGGCCCGTACTCAGACATATGAGCCGTAAGTCGCATTATAGGTCTAGGATCAGAGGCAGTTTTTGAGGATTCACAAATGTCATCAGACAAAACCCCATTTTTACAGCTTGTAGGATGGACCATGACCCATAATCGGGGTCTTGTGGTCTTTTACGGTAGAATTTATGAGAGGGCGAAAATCGACCTTTCCTAATTCTCTAAGAATATGCTACATTGTTTAGGCCTTTAAATCTTCACTTTCCAGTCTTATACACCCTCAACACTCTCATTCCAACCATTCAAAAAATACCCTAAGTCCCAAACACTCTCAAAACTCTTCAAGGCTTTCAAGCAAGAATACCAAGCTAGGGTTTTGGTTTCCTCACCTCCAAATCATATTTTCCTCCATTAAATTACCAAGTTATGTTGGTTTTGATTTGTGGATCCTTCCCTCCGCAGAAGCTCAACTATTCTCCTTCTTCATTTCTCAAGTTATGGTAATATGTGATAGTTTTATGAAATCTTTCATATGATGATTTTATGAAGTATTTTACGATGATTTATCCTTGTATATTATTATTTAATGTAAAGTCATGTGAAGTCTATGTTTTAAGTGTGGGTTTGATGATACCCTAGCTAAGTCACTTAATATTTTTTATGGGTTATTTTGGATAATGCTTAAAGGTTTATTTCACTCCTCTCATGGAATTTACTCATGATTTGCATGGTTTTAAGTTTATGTAAATGTACCCATCATGATTTGACTAAAAGATGAATGCCGAGTTTCTCAAGTAATGAATCACCTGTGACAAGATATGTATGTTATGCAAGTTGAGACTAATAAGAGAGCTAATAAGTATGCTATGAGCTCATGAGCATGACACGAATAACAAGAATGATGTAAAACCCTAACTTGATGCAATAAGATATAATTTAATGAGCTACACCACGAATGAAATTATGATGTTTGAGACTATGAACAATATGACTATAATTATAATTCAAGTATTCCATGGGATTATGACCTAGAACCGAGATGACCTCAGTAGTCTCCCATTGTCCCTAAACTATGTGCCACCATAGGTATTATATTGATTCCCTATAAGGGATTGAACCTACTGAAAAGTCAATTCCATAAGGTAAGGATAAATGGTGCCACCTACCAAAAGGGTCATGCCGTAAGGTAAGGGGTACGTGGGCACTTTTCAAAAAGGCTATGCCATAAGGTGAGTATTTGGTGTACCTTGACAAGTAGGCCACTCCATGTTTGGTGTGGAGTGAACACCAGAATTCCAAGTAGTAGCTCGCTTGGTATACAGTCCGTTCCTACCTATGTATGATACGTCATGTGGTTTGGTCATATTTTCATGCATGTCTTCACTAAGAATTTACTATCCATGTCATATTGAGCCTATAATCATTGAGTATGATTATGTATATTTTTTATTTACGAATTATGTTTTCTTGTTGAACTTGCATCCCGCATACTTAGTACATTCAAACGTACTAACACATACTTTTTCCAACATGAACTAACTTTGTAGGGACCAGAGCTCCTTTCCATCCTCATCCTCCACGTGGCTAAGCGGTTCGTTTGGAGATTTTCTATTGCCGAGTCCTCCACAACTAAGGACAACACCCATTTACATTCATGCTCTATCAAACTTGTCTATTTTTGGATATTATCTATTGAGGGTGAGAATTGTCTTGGCCCCCATTCTATTCATGATTAGAGATGTTGTTAGATATAGTTATGGCTATGTAAGTTTTGAGCTTGATTCTCTATACTATGTAATTATTAAAGATTTCTTCTTGTCTTTATTCCCTTATTTGCTTGTTGTATGCTGATGATTAGAAGAAAGCCTTAAGTCCCTATCTGCCCCTATAACATGAGTTGTACTTACCTGCCCCTTAGAATTATTTGCTATGTGATTTATGCTAATCCCCTTCCCTAAAATATCCCCATAGTGAGTCGAAAGACCCGCTTTCCCCTAGAAATTATTTGTTACTTGATTGTTATTTTATTATGCTTCTGCCAAACCAAGGATGTGCCATGTATGCTTAAGAAGCTTGTTTGGGCCGTTCCTCCTGGTTCCCCATTTTTCATGTCTAGACCCTGGGGTTGGGACGTGAAAAGCTTGGTATCAGAGTTAGGTTGGTAAATATTTCTCAAAAATCCAACACACCGTGTCAAGTAGATTTATGTTCATTGTTGTGAAGCACACCACAACTATGAATAAGAGGCTATGAGTCATCTTAGGAAATGAATCACTTCTTCATACTCGATGTCATGTTTTAGATTTGAATTAACACTTCCTATTTCTAATGGATGGTATTTTCTCTTCTAGATCATGCCACCAAGACGAATGGTGGAAAAAGCTGCCACTCGTGAGGGTAACCGACCCCTATGGCTCTATAAGTTCCCTAAGTGGAAGGAAAAGTGGTCACTCATGCTGAATATCGACATGTGGTTACGTTATTAACTAAGGAGTTCAAGCTCCTCATGATCCTACTCTGGCTTCAAGAGTGAGAGATTTCACAAGGATGAATCCCCCAGAGTTCTATTGTTAAAAAGTGGAAGAAGACCCCAATAGTTCATCGATAAAGTGTATAAAGTCTTGGCTATTTTAAGAGTAATTTCGAAAGATAAAACGGAATTCGCGGCCTACCAACTCAAAGGCCTTGCTCAAACATGGTATAACCAATGGAAAATGGAGAGGGTGGATGATGAGCCCATCCCTTGGGAAGAGTTCAAAGTTGCTTTCCTTGATTGCTTCTTTCCAATTGAACTAAGGGAAATGAAGATGACGGAGTTCATGAACCTCAAGCAAGGTTATATGAGTTTTAGGGAGTATTCCCTTAAGTTTAATAATCTCTCAAAGTATGCTCCTCACTTGGTCATCAATGCTAGGGAAAGAATGCACAAGTTTGTTTCGGGTATGTCTAATTTGATTAATAAAGAGTGTCATACCACCATGCTCATAGGGGATATGGATATATATCGGCTCATGACATACGCCGAACAACTTGAGAGGGAGAAGCTTAGGAAAAGAAGGATGGCAGAGTTTAAGAGGGCTCGATTTGATAAAGGCTTCCAAGGTACAAAAGGTGGTCGTTTCCAGCAAGGCCACAAATTCCAAGGCCAAGGGTCCTCCAGTGCCCAAGACAAAGATTCGCTAATGATATGGCTCCCAATTCTAAGACTCAAGTTGGCCATTGTGGGATGACTCTTCCAAGGCACCCAAAATACAAGAGGAATCATGGTGGCATATGTTTAATGAACTCAGGTGCTTGCTCCAGGTATGGAAACATGGTACATAAGATTGGGGATTGTCCTAAAAAGGGTAGAGATGATCATCCTCAAGGACAAGGTGCCCATGGTGATCAAAGGGCACAAAGTGGCTGAAAAGGAGGTGCTCCACGTCACAGTCAGTTTTATGCTTTGCAGAGATGTAAGGACCTAGACTTTGTATGACTTCAATGGAGCTTGAACATTTGGGCTCTGAAAAGGTTTGGACCAAGCTGATGTTTCGGAAGCCTTCATGGTCCGTGTGGTTTTATACGGAACGTGTGGAGCCTTTTTGGAGTGGCCCTTGGCCTTGTGTGAGGTATGAGGGCCTTAATATGGAGTTTAGGACCAAGGCATACCATACTTAGACCCCACACAATCTGTGTGATTCCATGCGGACTGTGTGGTGGACCGTATGGTAGCCTTGGGCTCGAGACTCCACAGTTTTGGAGCCAAGGTAAGTGGTACGAGCCCTCTCATGGACTGTTTGGTGCTTCACGGTTCGTGAGGCCCATTTGTATTGGTGTTAGGGTAAAATTGTTCAATGTATTGGATCACCATCTTGGATTTGTCATGAAGAATGTTTCCCAAGTAAAGTGGTGTGGAGGAGTTCACGGGCCATATGGCTTGGTACGATCCATACCACCTTCCGTGTGGGGGTGCCTATGTTGAATTTTTATAAGTATGGGATTACCATTTTGGACCTTTGTCAAGTGAAAATTTTCCAAGTGCTGGACCACTGGCAAGTGTACGGTCTATATGGTGCCACATGGATCGTACCTCCCTCTCCGAGACCTTAACTTCAATATTTCTACTCGTTTTATTAATGACAATTTCGTAATTATGGTTTATCCTAAGTTTTTTTTGTGACTTTATATACTACCTAAAGACATTCAAATGACCTATAGTTTATTCCTTTCATTCAAATTCACTCTTACACTGAGAATTCTCTCAAGTCACTCTTAAGAACTCTCTCAAAGGACTTTTGTGAAACTAAGCTTGGGAATCACGGGAAGGCTCTTTCTTCTTCAAATCTCTTCTTGAATATTCTTCATTAGCTAAGGTATGTGGGATTGATTCTTGGTCCCATTTAACCAAGAAGACCAAACTCTTTTCAATTGATTTTCATGGAATTTTACTTACTTTTAATATGGGTATTGAATATTATTGTTTATTAAATTCATGATGTATGGGCTTTATTAATGATCTTAAGTTAATCTAAGCTCTAATATGTTGAATTACATTATTATTATGAATATTTGAACATGCATCGTCCCTTTAAATCTTGATTAAGCATAGGTAATCTATATTATGATTTAAATCTGGATTTAATTATGTTTTTACTTGAATTATGTAATGTATTGATGGTTTGAGTTTGAATCTCTATTGCACATGCTATTTCCCATCTCATTCATGGCATATGAATTCATGAGCATTGGATTTTATGAAAATTATGAAGTAGGTTAAGCCCAATTATGTTTATGTATATGATTTTGGTAAGATATTGGTTATGACAAGAATGTGATCACATAAATTTCTATGATATGGCTCTTAGAGCATTTTGGGTGGCTGCACCATATTGTTATGTAAATGATCTATTCCTATGCATGAAAATCATGATTATGAAGTATGGTTTGGCTTTTAAGACCATATACGAATGATTATGAAAAGTGTTTGGCTTTTGAGCCCAAATGTGCATTGAAATGATTTGAAGAACTATTGCCTCCTTTGAAAGCATATATATGTATAAGTATTCTCGTGGTATGTTTGACTTAGCACCGATGGGTTGGGAGCATAAGGGCTACCCCCAAGGGTCCTCTCCCTTTTCTTGAACTATGTGCCAACATAGGTATATGGTAGCCATTACCGAAAAGACTGGGTCGTAAGGAATAGTTATACACTTTGATATGATATGATATGTTTTGATATGTAAATCCTTCTGAAAAAATGTGATCGTAAGGAAGGTGTCCATCACACCGAAAAGATGTGATCGTAAGGTGTGGTGTATATTACCTTTGGCAAGAAATCTTGTTCTACCGATGGGAGGTCTATATCAGACTAATTCATGTAATAGCTCGCATGAGTTTGATTTATCGGTTATAGTCCATCCCCACTATATATGAGAATTTTTACATTTCATGCATCATGAATTTCATAGCATATTATTATACTTTTCTTTGGATATATACTTCTTTCTATATTATGTGCCCTTTGTCATCTAATACTAAATGCAGATTTGATAAGTCATATGCATAGCATGCCCGCATACTTAGTACATTCAAACGTACTAACACATACTTTTGCCTACATGATCTAACCATGTAGGGACCGAGGATTACTTTCATCTACCATATGATGGTTAGCTTGGATCTTGAGATTTGCATGTTGTGGTGAGTCCTATCTTCCAAGGACAAGCCACCATTCTTTTGCCTATGGTGCTTTTGTTTATGTTATTTACTTTGAGGGTGAGCCCGAGACATATCTTGGCCCCCATCCTATCTTATGACTAGAGGAAAAGTTGGACATCTTGTATATTCGATTATGTTTATATGCTAAGTGTTGTATTCAAAGATTATGCTTATGGTTATGGCTACTTATTGGATATCGTTATATGGATCGGATATGAGTACTATGATGTGCTTTTATGTTATGATGTGAAAGATCCTAAGTCTCGAATTACCCCCATAGAGTGAGTCATTCTTACCCGCCCTTAGTCTTTATGTGCTACATGTTATGGGAATCCACATTAATCCCTTTCCCTTTGACATCCCCATGGCGTGAGTCCTACTTTTCCATCCCTTAGAATTATATGTTTACTATTTATACACGCTTCGAAACTGATGATGTGGATATGGATACTTTGAGGCTTGTTTGGGAACTCTTGGGTTCCTTTTCGCCATGTCACTCCTAGACCCTAGGTCCCGATCAATATAAAAAGAGAAAAGGGGTTGATGAGGTGCCCGATGTTGTTATCGGTATGTTAAAGGTTTATGATTTTGATGTGTATGCTTTATTGGATCTGGGTGCCACTCTCTCTTTTACTACTCCTTTTTTGCTAACACACTCTATGCAAGTCCTGAATCATTGTCTGAACCTTTTGCGGTGCTTACCCCTATCGGTGAGTCCATTCTTGCTAAAAAACGTGTATATGGGGATGTCCCGTGTCTATATTGCATAAAGTTTTGCCTTGTATTTTGTTGAACTTGATGTGGTAGATTTTGATATTATTCTCAGGATAGATTGGTTACATCCTTATCATGCTACTATTGATTGTAGAACTCATAAAGTTAGATTACAATTCCTTAATGAACCTGTCCTTCCTTGGGAAAGTCGTGATTTGGTGGTCAAGGGTAGGTTCATCTCTTATCTTAGGGCTCAAAAGTTGATTTGCAAAGGTTGCATTTATCATCTTATGCGGGTTAGGGATGTCGAGTCTAAAGTCCCTTCTATTGAGTCGGTTCTGGTGGTCAATGGATTTCTTGATGTCTTTCCTGATGAACTTCTTAGTATTCATCCCAAAAGGGAAATAGACGTCGATACGGACCTCCTCCCTGAAACTCAACCCATTTCCATTCCTCCCTGCGAAATGGCCCTGGTGGAGTTGAAAAGGTTAAAGGACCAGCTGAAAGATTTGTTGGAGAAAGATTTTGTACGGCATCGTAAGTCACCTTGGGGTGCACCAGTTTTATTTGTGAGGAAGAAAGATGGCTCACTTAGAATTTTCATCGACTACCAACAACTTAACAAAGTCACTGTGAAGAATAAGTTTCCCCTAGCTTGGATAGATGACTTATTTAGTCAATTACAAGGGGCTAGTCACTTCTCAAAGATTGACCTTCGGTACGGGTCTCATCTATTGAGGGTAAGGGAGGTTAACATTCCAAAAATGGCCTTTCGAACAAGATACATGCATTTTAAGTTTGTAGTGATGTACTTCGGCCTAACCAATACTCTGGCGATATTTATGGACCTCCTGAATAGGATTTTTAAACCTACCTTGACATGTTTGTGGTGGTATTCATTGACAGTGTTTTGATTTATTCTCGGAGCGAAGAGGAGCATGCTAAGAATCTAAGGGTAGTGTTGTAAATATTGAAGGGAGAAAGGCTATTTTCCAAGTTCGGTGAATGTGAAGATTGGTCGAAGGAAGTTTCATTCTTAGGGCATGTGGTTTCAGATGAAGGGATCAAAGTGGACCCAAAGAAGATGGAGGTAATAAGAAATTGGACTAGACCCTTGACTCGAACAAACATTAGGAGTTTCCTAGGCTTGGCGGGTTACTACCAGAGATGTATGAATGGTTTCTTCTCAACTGCTTCTCCTTTGACAAAGTTGACACAAAAGAAAGCGAAATTCGTATGGACCAACGAGTGTGAAAGGAGTTTTCAAACTTTGAAGGATGAGCTTACGTTCGCTCCTATCTTGGATCTACCAGAAGGGTTAGAAGGTTTGTGGTGTATTATGATGCTTCAAGAATCAGTTTGGGGTGTGGTTTGATGAAAGATGGCAAGGTCATTGCCTATTCTTCTAGGCAACTAAAGGTGCATGAGTGTAATTACCCGACCCATGATCTTGAATTAATGTTCGTAGTATTTGCTTTGAGGCAATGTAGGTGGTTGATATTCCTAGAAGATTATGACATGAGCATACACTACCATATGGACAAAGCTAATGTTGTGGCCGATGCCCTATGTCAGGCGTCCATGGAAAGTATGGCTCACATTGATGATAGCAAGAACAAATTGGCAAAGGAAGTCCAACGGTTGGCTAGGTTGGGGGTTAGATTGAATAAGGTAAAAACGGAGGTGCAGTGATGGTAGATGATTTTAAGTCTTCTTTGATTGAAGAAGTCGAATCCAAATAAGACCCTGATACCGCTTTGGTGGAATTGAAGTCATTGGTGAAGGACGGCAAGGTGGAGGTTTTCTCCCAAGGGGAAGATGACATCCTTAAGTACAAAGGTAGGTTATGTGTGCCTGATGTTGATGGGTTGAGAGACTTAATCTTGAAAGAGGCACACAATTCCTCTTCTTCCATTCTCCTTAGTTCTACCAAGATGTATAGAGATTTGAGGGAAGTGTATTAGTGGGGGTGGGATAAATAAGGATATTGCAAAATTCATATCTAGTTCCCATAATTGCCTACAAGTCAAGGCCGAACATCAAAGGCCGGTGGACTAGAGCAAAACATCGACATTCCTACTTAGAAGTGGGAGGAGATCAACATGGACTTTCTGATTGGCTTGCCTAAGACTAGGAGGAATTTCGATTCCATTTGGGTTATTGTTGATAGAATGCAAAAATCAGCTCACTTCCTATCGGTTAAGACAACCTATGGTGCCGAAGATTATGCCAAGTTGCATATTCATAAGTTGGTGAGATTACATGGGGTTCCATTGGCCATCATGTCAGATCATGGTGCTCAATTTACTTTTCACTTTTGGAGGTCCTTTCAAAAGGGCCTTGGTACCAAAGTAAAGCTTTGTACGATGTTTCACCCACAAACAGATGGCCAAGTCAAGAGGACTATACAAGCCCTTGAGAATATTCTTAGGGCTCGTGTTTTGAAGTTTAAGGGTAATTGGGATGAGCATCTTCTGCTTGTTAAGTTTGATTATAACAATAGCTATCACTCTAGCATTAGAATGGCCCCCTTTGAAGCTTTGTATGGTAGACGTTGTAGGTCCCCGATTAGGTGGTTCAAAGTGGGGGAAATGGCTTTGTTAAGTCCGAATTTTGTTATGGAAGCATTAGAAAAGGTGAGGATGGTAAGAGAAAGGTCGAAGGTGGCTCAAAGCCGGTAAAAGTCCTATGCCAATACTAGGAGAGGGGTCATGAGTTTGGATTTGATGAATGGGTATACTTGAAGGTTTTGCCAATGGAGGGCATGATTTGTTTTTGCAAGAAAGGTAAGTTAAGCCCTAAGTATGTGGGTCCTTACCAGATCATGAGGCATGTTGGTAAAGTTGCATATGAATTAGATTTGCATGAGCATGGTTCATCCAGTTTTCCATGTCTCCATGTTGAGAAAATGGATTGGGGGCACTAGTTTCATATTGTGATCATCGTTGCCTACGTTGACTCTCAGAACAATATGACTTTGGGATTCTGCATACAGATATACTGATTGAGTGAGTGACTGTTTGATATCTCAAGCCCCAGATGAAGCTCCCCGTTGTTGTGAGCCCTGGAGGTAATGTCTGAGAGTCTGAATCCTAGGTGATACTCCCGTGGTTCGAGTCCTAATAGTTGCGACTGTAGGGCCATCACAGATGCAGATTATAAGGATTGAGCGCAGGTTGAGATTTGGGTCGAGGACCTCAGTGATTCATTTTTAGGGCGAGGCCTCGTGTTTGAAATTCTGAGATGAGAAACACTTGTTATGCAAAGGGGATTCTTTCTCCCGCAGGGGATACATCCACTATTACACACGTATATTTAGATTGGGTGCCACGTGCTGGCACAGGGTCGAGGACCTAGTTGATTTGTTATTGTTGGGGCGAGGCCCCGTGATTGCTTACCTGTGGATCCACACACCTATTCACACCTTTATTTTGCATGGGTGTACCTTCTAGGCTTATGGGAGCTCGGGGTTGTCTAGGCATAGATACTAGGGCCTTACACCCACCTACAGTTGACCCTTAATTCGATGATGTGAAAAGTTGGGCTATATGATAGTTCTTTAAGACTCAATGATGATTTTTTTTGGTTATATTGTGTGCGGGTTTACCTCCCAGGCTTATGGGGGTTCGGATGGCGTATAGAGATAGGCATAAACATTAGGACCTTGCACCCACGTACAACTCGAGATTGTGGTTTAGTTGGAGGTTACGTGTGGATTTATGATGTAGTCGCTTTTGTATGCACTTATGCTTCATTGTTGTATATTATTTGACTCAGTTCGCTGATGATGCCTACATGATGCCCTATGTTTGTACTGACCCCTACTTCTACATCTTTCCCTAGTGCAGGTCCAGGTTGTAGTCAGAAGCTCTGATTTCGGGGGATTCAGGAGCACGCGAGACTTGTTTTGGGTGAGCATCGGCAGCTCCAGCTTCATCGCTGTCTCCTTCTTTTGATGGCCAACTTTTGCTTTCAGATTTGGCCTTGTACAGTAGTATTATGTATTTGTAAGAGCACTCTCGAGTTGTGTAGTGTATTATATTATATTTTTTGTTATATGGATATATGTATGTACTTTTCATCTATTGTACTTCTGTATAGCTGACTTTCAGCATCTGGGTAGGTTTTGGTTATTTGTATTGTTATTTTATTGGTTTGGCTGGACTAGAGAGCTAGGACAGGTGCCCTGAGAGTTGGGTAATTGGCTTGCCTTTAGGTGGGATCTGACAGGAGCCATCGTGACTGGGACCAAGTCATGACGTGCATGATATTAGATATGAAAATACTATGGAATTTATGAAAGTTAAGAAGCCTATATTTAGAATTATGAAGCTTTAGTTTTGATGAGCTAGTCTATGATATTATGATGCTTTGCATATTATGTCTATAAGTATGATTTGAGTATTTCTTGGGATTGTGACCTAACACCCAGAGGACCTTGGTAGATAACCATTGTCCCATAACTATGTTGCCACAATAGGTTCATCAATTATCTAATGGATCTATATAGCTTATGTTAGATGCTTGACCAAAAAGGGTGTTCCCATACAACACATGTTAATTAAATACTGGAAAGGGTGGTGTTCCCATAAGTTTTTATCATATGTTGACCGAAAAGGGTAGTGTTCCCATAAAGTGTTCATGAAGCACTTTCCGAAATGGTGGAGCTATGTAAGGTGAGTGTTAGGCCTACCTTAATAGAGTAGACCACTTCTAGTCAGGTGTGGAGTGAACATTGGAATTCCAAGTAGTGGCTCGCTTAGTCTTACATGTTGGTTATGGTCTTTTCCCATCTATGTAGGATATGATATGTGCTTAATGATTCCTCATGCATATTTTGATTATTGAATTGAACATTCATGGCATATTGAGCTTATATCCATTGATTATAATATGTATATTGTTTACTTATGGCTTATGTTCTCTGTTGGATTGCACCCCGCATACTTATTACATTCCAAGTACTAATGCATGTGTTTTGCCTAACATAATCTAACCATGTAGGGATGGGAGCTCTTTTCTATCCTCCTTCTCTATGTGACTAGACGATTCGGTTGAAGATCACTTTTGGTGAGTCCTCCACTTTGGGGACAGTAGCCATTTTACTTTCATGCTTTAGTAAGACTTGTCTATTAATGAACATTTATCCTTAGAAGGTGAGCCAAAGAGATGTCTTGGCCCCTGTTCCATTCGCTTTAAAGGTGTTGTTGGATATTTGGATATGTAAGCTATGAGCTCGACTCTTATTATAATTATGTATTATGGAAGACTCCCTTAGTCCTTATCCCCTTCTTATGCTTATTGTATGTTGGAGATGAGATGGAAGTCGTAAGTCCATAATTGTCCCCATAGCATGAGTCATACTTACCCGCCCCTTAGACTTTATTTGCTACATGATCCATGTTTACCCTTTTCCCTACAACATTCTCATCACGTGAGTCCAAAGTCCTGCTTCCCTTAGAATTATATGATATTTATTTTAATTTTTCTTTGGAAACCAAGGATGTGTCATGTCTGCTTAAGAGGCTTGTTTGGGGTTCCTCCAGGTTCTCCATTCGCCATGTCGCACCAAAGCCCTACGCTTGGGTTGTGATAGATAAATCCCGCGGAGTTTCATGGTTCAAAGGTAGACATGGATCCACAAGAGTTTATTGATGAGGTGTATAAGGTGGTGGAGATTATGGGATATCTACCGAAGAGAAGGCGGAATTGGCGACTTATCAACTTAAGGGAGTGACTCAAGTTTGGTTCACTCAATGGAAGTCCGACAGAATTGAAGAAGGTGCTATAAATTGGAGATGTTTAAGGCCACTTTTCTTGATCGTTTCCTCCCACTTAAGCCAAGGGAATCTAAGGTGATGGAATTTATGAACTTGAAGCAAGGTGGTATGAATGTGAGGGAGTATTCCCTCAAGTTCACCAAGTTGTCAAAATTTTCTCCTTCCTTGGTGGTCGACTCAAGGATCTATATGAACAAATTCACTTTGGGTGTGTCCGACTGAGTAACGATGGAATTCAAGGCTGCCATGCTCACAAAGGAAATGAATATTTCTAGACCCGTGACATATACCAAACAAGTGGAGAGTGAAAAGTTACAAAAGATGAGAACAAGTGAGTCTAAGAGGGCTCATTACGATGGTGGATTCTCTTATGGTAAATCTTGTGGTGGCCGATTCCAACAAGGGTAAGGGTCTTCTAAAGGTGATCTTTAAAGGTTTGACAAAGAGAAAGGGGCCAATCCTAAGGCTCAAGGTGAGGTTGTGAAAGGTGGTGTTATTCCTCCTAGATGTCCCAAGTGTGGGAGGAACCATGTTGGTGAATGCTTGAGAGGTTCTGGTACATGTTTTGGTTGCGGGAAGATGGAATATAAATTGCCGAATGTCCTAATTTTGCTAACAAGGGTAAGGAAGGGCATCTACAAGGTCAAGTATTTCAAAAAGGGGAAAGTGCAAAAAGGTGCCCAAGCTCAAAGTGTTGGTCCACATGGTAATCGATTCTATGACATACATGATAGGCAAGATGTTGATAAGGCTCCCGATGTGGTTACCAATATGTTAAAAGTCTTTGATATTGATGTGTATGTTTTGCTTGACCTCGGTGCGAATATGTCTTTTCTTACTCCTTATGTTGTCAGAGAGTTTGATATGTCTCCAGAAGTTTTGTTAGCACCTTATTTGGTCTATACTGCTATTAGTGAGTTAATCTTAGCGGAGAAAGTCTATAGAAATTGTTCCGTGTTGGTACCGATTTTGATGTTATTCTTAGTATGGATTGGTTATACGCATCCTATGGTTATATGGATTATAGGGCCCGTAAGGTCACATTCTAAGTCCCTAATGAGCTTATCTTAGAATCGAAGGGAATCAATTCTATGATCAAAGTTCATCTCCTATGTGAAAACCATGAAAATGGTCTCTAAAAGTTGTCTATATCATGTTGTTCAAGTCATGGATGTTGAGTCTCATGTTCCTACTCTTGATTTAGTTCTCATAGTAAATGAGTTCCCCGATGACTAACCTGACATTTCTCCCATAAGGAAAATTGAATTTGGTATTGGTCTCTTGCCTGACACTCAACTTAATTCTATACCTCCATACCGAATGGTCCTGGCAGAAAGGAAAGAATTGAAGAAAAAAATTAAAAGATTTGCTCGATAAGGGGTTCATAAGGCCTATAGTGTCACCATGGGGTGCTCCAATATGTTTGTAAGGAAAAAGAATGGTTTACTTTAGATGTGTGTGGATCACTGACAATTAAATAAAGTAACTGTCAATAACAAGTATCCATTTCCAAGGATTGATGACTATTTGAGCAACCACAAGATGCAAGCTACTTTTCTAAGATTGATCTCCGGTCCGGATATCACCAATAGGCAGTGAAGGAAGATGATATCCTAAGGATGGCATTTAGAACTCAAAATGATCATTTTGAGTTTTTCTTTATGTCACTTGGAATACCAAATGCTCTTGCCACTTTCATAGATTTGATGAGTAGGATCTTCAAACGATACTTGGACATATGTGTGGTTGTATTCATAGATGATATCTTGGTGTACTCATGGGATGTAAAGGACCATAAAGATCACTGAGGATTGTGTTGCAAATATTAAGAGATAGACAACTCTTTGCCAAGTTTAGCCAGTGCTAATTTTGGCAAAGAGAGGTGTCTTTTCTTGGTCACATTATCTCGGCTGATGGTATTAGAGTTGATCTAAAGAAAATGGAGGCTGTGAAGAATTATGCTAGACCATTGTCTCCATATGATATTAGAATCTTTTTTGTGTTCGGTAGGATATTATAGAAGGTTTTTTGAGGGATTTCCTCCATTGCTTCTCAATTGACAAGGTTGACCCAAAGGAAGGTAAAAATTTCAATAGTCCGATGAATGTGAGAAGAGTTTTCAATTGTTAAAGGATCGCTCTTACATCAGCTCCTATTTTTACATTACTCGAAGGTCCGAATGGTTTTGTGGTATATTGCAATGCCTCATATATAGGCTTGGGTTGTGTATTGATACAACAAGAGAAGGTCATTGCTTATGCTTTGAGGCAATTGAAAGTGCATGAAAAGAACTATCTGACGTATGATCTCGAGTTGTTGGCTGTTGTGTTTGCACTAAAGATTTGGCGACACTACCTCTATGAGGTACATATTGACATATTCAATGATCACAAGATTTTGCAATATATGTTTAGCCAAATGGATTTGAATGTGAGGAAAAGAAGATGATTGGAACTTTTGAAGGATTATGACATAAGTGTGATGTACCACCTCGGTAAGGCTAATGTTGTGGCCAATGTATTAAGTAGAGTGACTATGGGCAGCATGGCACATATTAAGAGTAGAAATAAAGAGTTGCCAAAGAATTGCATCATTTGGCTTGTTTGGGTGTGAAGATGAATAACTTAAGTAATAGTGGTGTTTTGGTACCAAATGAGCGGAATCATTTTTAATGGAGGAAGTTAAAGCAAAATAAGACATGGATCCTACTTTTATAAGATATAGGTTTTCTCACAAGGGAGAGATGGAGTATTACGTCACCAAAGGCAATTAAATGTTCCCAATATAGATGGATTAAATGAGAAGATACTTAATGAAGCTCATAATTCCAAATACTCTATCCATCTGGGATCCACCAAGATGTATAGAGATTTGAGAGATGTGTATTGGTGGAATAGCATAAAGAAGAACATAGCAAAATGTGTCATCCAGTGGAAATTTTCAACAAATGAAAGTGGAACATCAAGACCCGGTGGTTTGACTCAAGATATTGAGATACCAACTTGGGAGTGGGAGATAGTGAATATGGATTTCATCACACGTTTTCAAAATATTAGAAGGCAATTTGACTCAATATGGGTAGTTGTATGTAGAATGATGAAAACAACCCATGTTTTGCCGGTGAAGACTTCTTATGGTACCGAAGATTACACTAAGGTTTATATCCAAGAGTTGGTAAAGTTGCATAGGATATAATTGTCCATTATATCGAATAGAGGTGCTCAATTTACTTCTCATTTTTTGAAGTCATTCCAAAAAGGGCTTGGTATGAATGTAAAGCTAAGTACCACATTTCATCCTTAAATGGTTGGACAAGATGAATGGACAATACAAATGTTGGAGGATATGTTGAGGGCTTGTGTGATTGATTTCAAAAGAACTTGGGATGATCATTTAACTCTTATTGAATTTTCTTGAAACAACAGTTTTCATTCAAGTATTGGTATGGATTAGTTTGAAGCATCATATGTTAGACGGTGTAGATCACCGGTGGGATGGTTTGAAGTTGGAGAAATGTGATTGATTGGGCCAGATTTGGTACTTGGTGCTATGGAGAAGGTGAAAGTCATAAGGGAAAGGTTGAAGGCTGCCCAAAGTCATCAAAAGTCATATGTAGGTGTTAGGATAAGAGAACTAGAGTTTAATGAAGGTGATTGGGTGTATTTGAAGGTTTCTAAATGAAAGGAGTGATGTGTTTTGGTAAGAAAGGAAATTTAAGTTCTAGATATGTGGGACCTTATGAGATAGTCAATAGAATTGGGAAAGTAGCCTATGAAATAGATTTGCCTATGGAATTAGTTATGGTTCATTCGGTGTTTCATGTTTCCATGCTAAGAAAATTCTTGGGTGATCCCAATCCCATTGTTCGATTGAAAGATGTGTCTATTGAGGAAGATTTGACTTATGAAGAAGCACAGATTTAGATTTTGGACCGGGAAGTGAACAAGTTGTGAAATAAAAAGATTGAATCCGTGAAAGTGTTATGGAGGAACTAACAAGTTGAAGTGATAGTTGGGAGGCCGAGGTGGACATGATGAAATGATACCCTTATCTCTTCCCTTCTATTCAAGCCTAAGGTACTTAATGTGATCTATTCTCTCAAAATTCTCATGAATGTGCATCTCTTGTTAAGTTTCATGCATGCATGATCATGAAATTATTTTTGAATGATATTTGATGCATAAGTGTGATGATTTTATGAAAATGATGATTAAGTTGCATTTTTGCATTTATACTATGATGATGATTGTGTTCCTACTCTATTTAAGCATAATTCTATCTTATTCAAGGACGAATGATCCCAAGGGGGAGATAGTGTAAAACCCCTCATGTTTTAGGCCTAGAAAACTGAAAGACAGGAATTTCGCTGATAGTTTGACCGTATGAGCTAGTTTACGGCTCGTAGAAGCATCGACGGGTCATAGGAAGGTTCGTGGAAAGCGCCTAGTGAAAATTAAAAATTAAGGATTTCAGTTAGTTGGCTTATGTGATAACAGAAGGACCGTATAAAGAACCACAACCCATCAACAGGTTCATAGAAAGTAGTCCTGAAGGATAAAAAATTTGCCTAAGTCTAGAATCATTCTACGGAAGGAGTTACGACCTGTAATTGGAATGATAGGTCATGCTGTATGTTTGTGGCTTAGAAACTACAATTCCAATAGATAAACGTTTTGATGAGTCATGAAAATACGACTTTTACGACGCTTACGACATAGAATTATTGTGCGTTCTTGAGCGTTGTTGTTGGTTTAATAGGTATGTTTTGATATGGTGCAGGAAAATAGCAAAGGCATGGGAAATTGAGGAAAGCACAAGGAACGAGTGAAAAACGAGGCCAAATGTTGGACCACGGAAGGCCCACACGGGCCGTCTCACGTCAGACGGTTCGTGTGACCGACCGTGGCACGACACTTGGTGCAATTCGCGCAAGTCGTGTCACACGGCTAGTCCACACGGCCCGTCTGACGCCAGACGGACCGTGTCACGGGCTGTGTAACTAACGTAGCTTGGAAGGCAACTCGTCGAAAATTAAGGAAATCGTGCAAGGAGATCCACACGGACCATCACACGGACCGTCTGACACCAGACGGGCCGTGTCGTGTACCGTGTAAGTGACGTAACTCAAAAGGGCCTTCATCGAAAATATCAGAATTCGTACAAGTGGAGCCACACGGAGGAGCACACGTTCCGTGTCACGCCACACGGTCCGTGTCACGGGCCGTGCCGACGCAGAAGCTATCCAGACGGTCCGTTCGCACGGACCATCTCACCTCAGACGGCCCGTGTAACGGATCGTGTCCCGTGCCGAGTTTATTTTTCCTAAATTATATCGACTTAGTTTTACTTTGTATAAATAGTACCTTATTTTATTTTATTAGTTACTTCATTTTTGACGGCAGAAACAAGAGAGAACAAGCAGAGAACATTAGTTTGATTTTGTAATTTGTGAGAATCGTGTTTGTGATCATTGTTCGAAGCTTGTAACACGGATTCTTGTTCTTCAATTGTAAGTCAATATTTATGTCTTCTTCTAATTGTTGTGGGCCAGTTATCAATAATATGCTAGGCTAAACCCACAACTAGGGTTGTGGGAACCATGACGACTTAATAAGATAACGCAAACTGGGGTAATTCGTTCAAACAAACATTGCATGTATTGTTAAATTCTTCGTTTTAACTTCTCCTTAATGAGTCGACGCGTTAGGGTAAGCCTGTATTCGCCACATGCCCGAGAGGGATGTAGTGATTGGGAAAAGAGTTTAACAACAGAGATTCGGGGTCATGAACCTAGTCTAAGTGCCTGAGACTGAAGGTGAAGGTATTCTGAGATCAAAAACAACGGTTAGAATTGCATACATTCTGAGACCGAAAGGAGATGAGTGAAATATAACTAGGAAGGACCGAAAGATGACCTAGATATTAGTTAAGTTGTTAGATTTTGCATGCATCATTAAGAACGAGTTGACCAAACCAGTTTAGTTGTCGCAATCGGAAGTCATGGGGAACACAACCCTAGCCTTTCTTTATCTGTCTAAAAATCGGAACAACGTTTTTGTTAATTACTTTACACAATTATTTAAGTTAAATAACGCAACCCCCCATTTACTTTATGTACGTTTATCTTGGGAATAGAATTTACAACTGAAAGCCGATACTAATAGAATAATTCTTACGTGTTCCCTGTGGGATCGACCTCAACTCCGGTTGAGTTCTATATTGGACCAACGACCGCAAATTACACTCCAAATAGAAGAGTAAAGCGGTTGTTGGTCAAATATAGAACTCAACCAGAGTTGAGGTCGATCCCACAGGGAACACGTAAGAATTATTCTATTAGTATCGACTTTCAGTTGTAAATGCTATTCCCAAGATAAACGTACATAAATTAATGGGGGGTTGCGTTATTTAACTTAAATAATTGTGTAAAGTAATTAACAAAAACGCTGTTCCGATTTTTAGACAGATAAAAAAAGGCTAGGGTTGTGTTCCCCATGACTTTCAATTGCGACAACTAAAGTGGTTTGGTCAACTTGTTCTTAATGATGCATGCAAAATCTAACAACTTAACTAATATCTAGGTCACCTTTCAGTCCTTCCTAGTTATATTTCACTCATCTCCTTTCGGTCTCAGAATGTATGCAATTCTAATCGTTGTTTTTGATCTCAGAATACCTTCACCTTTCAGTCTCAGGCACTTAGACTAGGTTCATGACCCCGAATCTCTGTTGTTAAACTCTTTTCCCAATCACTACATCCCTCTTGGGCATGTAGCGAATACAGGCTTACCCTAATGCGTCGACTCATTAAGGAGAAGTTAAAACGAAGAATTTAACAATACATGCAATGTTTGTTTGAACGAATTACCCCAGTTTGCGTTATCTTATTGAGTCGTCATGGTTCCCACAACCCTAGTTGTGGGTTTAGCCTAGCATATTATTGATAACTGGCCCACAACAATTAGAAGAAGACATAAAGATTGACTTACAATTGAAGAACAAAAATCCGTGTTACAAGCTTCGAACAATGATCACAAACACGATTCTCACAAATTACAAAATCAAACTAATGTTTTCTGCTTGTTCTCTCTTGTTTCTGCCGTCAAAAACGAAGTAACTAATAAAATAAAATAAGGTACTATTTATACTAAGTAAAACTAAGTCGATATAATTTAGGAAAAATAAACTCGGCACGGGACACGGTCCGTTACACGGACCGTCTGAGGTGAGATGGTTCGTGCGAACGGACCGTCTGGACAGCTTCTGCGTCGGCACGGCCCGTGACACGGACCGTGTGGCGTGACACGGACTGTGTGCTCCTCCGTGTGGCTCCACTTGTACGAATTCTGATATTTTCGATGAAGGCCCTTTTGAGTTACGTTTACACGGTACACGACACGGCCCGTCTGGTGTCAGACGGTCCGTGTGATGGTTCGTGTGGATCTCCTTGAACGATTTCCTTAATTTTCGACGAGTTGCCTAACGAGCTACGTCAGTTACACGGCCCGTGACACGGTCCGTCTAGCGTCAGACGGGCCGTGTAGACTGGCCGTGTGACACGACTTGCGCGAATTGCACCAAGTGTCGTGCCACGGTCGATCACATGGACTGTCTGACGTGAGACGGCCCGTGTGGGCCTTCCGTGGTCCAACACTTGGCCTCGTTTTTCACTCGTTCCTTGTGCTTTCCTCAATTTCCCATGCCTTTGCTATTTTCCTGCACCATATCAAAACATACCTATTAAACCAACAACAACGCTCAAGAACGCACAATAATTCTATGTCGTAAGCGTCGTAAAAGTCGTATTTTCATGACTCATCACTTTTGTGACACCTAGTTCCACAAGTGAAGGTACGAACTGTAGGTGCATCCACAACCCGCATGAGGGGTTTCGTGGACAGCTCTGACAGTTTTTAAATGTGGTGTATTTTTGACATTTCCAATTTATCTAAGTCCTAAATTACGTTGTTTTGGCTATCCTAACTGACTTAACCAACCAAGCCTTTATGATTTATTCCTAATTTGTTCAAAGACTTTAATCCTCAAAAATTCTCTTAAGGGTTCTCAATATTTCTTTCTCTAAGTCAAGGGTTCCATTAAAACTAAAGCTTCAAGATTTGACTAAGGATTTCCATATTCCCTCCTCAGTTTTTAAGGATTTTATTTGAGGTATGTAGGGATTCATTAATGGATTATTTTCATATATGAAGCCTAATCCAAAACCTTATTTTTATCAAATTCCATAAAGATTCCTTATAGGCTTTTAAGCTATGATTCCTAATGCACGAATTATGATTCTTATATGATAATTATGACTTATTATGTATGAGTTATGATGAATTACATGATCTATATGATTTTCAAGAAAAAAATGTGATTTCAAAGTATGCATGATTAGGGCTTAATGACTTGATGTGGGTTCCTTTATTAATGATCCAATTCGATTTTAATCACATGTTTTCTCTATGAATCTTACTTAATTGCATGGTTTTGACTCCATTGTTCATGAACCCACACTTAGCCTGTCTCTTATGATAAAGCTATGGATATTTTTATGACTTTGATCTTAAGTGTGTAAAAACATGTCTTAATGACAAGATGGTCACAATGGTGATACTATAATGATGTTACAATAATGATAATGATGATGCTATGATAAGAGGGTGATGAAAACTCTAATGTTTATGACGATGTTAATCTAGGAATGTCTACCCACACTATGATGAAAACAAAGTAGATAGACTATTCTTATGACATGATGTTTTCATGAAAGTTATGATGATTATTTATAAATTATAAAAGCATGATTTTAATGAAGTATGAACTATGTTGAAAGCTATATATATGCATGATTTATGTATTCCATGAGATATGACTTAGCACTGAGTGGACTTGTATGAGAGGACTATCTCCAAAGGCCCTTATTTAAATCCTCAAGTCCCGTAACTATGTGCCACCATAGGAATGATGTTCATGTTTTATGCCTTAAAGGTGTGATATTGGATCCAATTAGCTTAAATGATGGACACCCATATTTCTAGGATAGATCCTAAAGGGTTGGGTCAAATAATGGTTCTCACCGTGCTAAGATAGAGCCTATAGGGTGAGGATCGAGTCTACCTTGGCAACTTAGACTCCGGTTTACTTGATTTAGAGGAAACATCAAGATTCCATGTAATAGTCTGCATGGTCTTATATGTCGGTTATGGTCTTATTCCCACATATATAATGTTAAGTTATGAATGGATTTGATGATGCTTCTTCTCATGATTTTAAACTTGCATGCTCATACATATTGTGTCCTTATCTTATTGATTATGATTATGCATAATGATATATTATGATGTTATTTGATTCATGGCATACCCACATACCTAATACATTCCATGTTCTAACGCATATTTCTTTGGATACATGATCTAATCATGTAGGGACAGATGATGAGGCGACTATTCCATTTCGTGGCTAGATTCGAATTTTTGAGCTTGAAGACTTATTGGTGAGTTTCTATGTTTTGGGTTTAAGCCTTATGGTGTTGTTCCTCTATGTTTAGACCTCATCATTTTTATTCTATTGATGTATGTCTTAAGGGTGAGCTAGTGAGCTATATTCTAGACCTCGCTAAGATCTATGATGTAGACGCTTGATTTGGACTTAATGGATAAATGTATATTCCCTTGTAAGAGCTATGACTTTTACTTTGATAAACTTTTGCTTGCTCATTCTCTTGTGTATGCTTATTTTACCTTATGATTGTTTATGATATGAACACGAGGCTTGAATAGGATGCCTTCAGGTTTCACATTTGTAGTGTCATGGCTAGGCCCTAGATTCGGGTCGTAACAACTTGCCCCTTTTAAAAGGATATAACTTTAACATAGCTTTGAGGGATTCAAAACATCATAACTTTGACTTTCATAAACATTCCTAGCTTTGTAATTGAACTCTCATCTTTAGAGATCATGTCTCCTCCTGAAACTTTGATATGATAATTGGGTGGGCTCATGCATGAAAGCTTTAAATCATGTAACTAAGAGGACAATGCATCAATATAATGAAAATCATCAATTTGAATCATTCTTAAACAACGCACCATAACCATACTTAGAATTTTGCAATTCATCTCATAAAATCATCATTATCATAATAACTCACAGTAACATAACTTTCATAACTTTAATAATCAAAAAATAGCTTCATAATTGAAAACCCTTAAAATCAATTTATGAAACTTCATGCAATTGATGAATATTCTCAACATAATTTATGCTTAATAGGGTAATTAAGAAGAACCAATAAGGAATCGTCATTTAAACTTGAGGGACTTTGTAAAATAGGTTTTGGGACTCCATGGGTGGAAGAACTCATGAATGAAGAAACCTACATACCTTTGACCCTTGAAACTTGAGGAAAAAGACTTGAACAACTTTGAAAAACCTTTTTGAAAGCTTTTTCTTCAATGTAGGAAGCTTGATTTCCAAGAAATTGAAGGGATTTGATGGAGATTTTTAAAGAAAAGTTTGAGAGGATTTGAGGGTGTTTAGAGCGAGGACTATGGCCTAAAATAAGAGAATTTTTAAGCATTTATGTATATAAGGATGTTGGGATAGGTTTTAATAACATTACTAACTTAACAAAAATCGAAAAATTTTGAACTATGGGGGAACATGGACGCAACGCGCTCTTGTCATGGACCCTACTGTTTTGTGTAATTTCATCAAAAAAAATATTTTTTTATATGGGAGACCTAAAAGTCGAAGGTGACTCTTTTCCTACAAAATTTTGCTTCTTGAAAAAGAATATGAAGTTGGATTTGCAAAATAATGCACGAATTTTAAGATATTCATAAAATACATCATTTGGTCTTTTCGAGCTATGCTGGAAGGTGTTACAAACCAAAACCAACCCATGAGGCTTCATAATACACCATGTATCCCTCGATTCCCTCCAGCAATGTCAAAATTGGACCCCAAGGCAACTGATCCTTCAAGGTTTAGTAACTCTTCTCACACTCAACCATACATATGAACTTTACTTTCTTCTGGATCAGCCCAGTTAAATATGATTAAATGGTGGATAAACCTTCAACGAACCTTCCATAGTACCCGACTAGTACCAAGAAACTCCTAATGTCCAAAGGAGTCAATGGTCTAGGTCAATTTCTAACAACTTCTGTCTTCTTAGGGTAACCTTTGATTCCATCACCCGACTCCACATTCCCGAGGAAAGCTACATCTTTCAACCCTAACTTATGAAACAACTTCTCTTCCCTCAAAGTATGCAACACCACCCTCAAATGCTCTATATGCTCCTCGTTGGTCCGAGAGTAGATCAAGATGTCATCGATGAATACCACAATCAACATATCAAGGTAGTGTTTGAATACCCTATTCATGAGGTCCATAAAGATCATTGGTGCATTGGTTAGACCAAACGACATCACCATAAACTTAAAGTGTCCATACCTTGTTCGAAAAGCCATTTTGGGATGTCACTCTTCCTTACCCTTAGTTGGTGATAATTGGGTCGAAAGTCAACCTTGAAAAAGTGTTTGGCCCCTTGCAATTGATCAAAGAAGTCATCAATCCTTGGAAGTGGATGTTTGTTCTTGATGGTAACCTTGTTGAGTTGCGAGTAGTCTATGCACATTAGGAATAACCTATCTTTCTTCTTTAAAAACAACACCGGAGCACCCCATGGAGACCTACTTGGCCTAATGAAACCCATCTCCAATAGATCCTCCAACTTCTTCTTTAGTTCCTTTAACTCCGGCGGGGCCATTCTATAGGGAGGAATGGAGATGGGTTGGGTATCAAACAAGAGGTCTATATTGAAATTATTTTCCCTTTCTGAAAGGATACCAGGTAACTCTTACAGAAAGACATCAAGAAATTCATTTACAATCTGACTCAAGAGAGAGGATTTCGGAAGTGACATCCCTAACCCTCTCGAGGTGATAAATACACCTTTTGGAAATTATTTTATGGGCTTTGAGATAAGAAACAAATCAACTCCTACATGATAAACTACTACCCTTTCACTCAAGAATAGACTCATTTGGGAATTAGAATGTGACCCTTTGAGTTTGAAAATCTATAAAAAAGTAGGAAGCATGCAACCAATCCATCCTAAGTATGACATCAAAATCAACTATAGAAAGCTCTACTAAGTCAAGAGGGATAACTTTATGCAAGATGGACATAGGACAACTCTTATAGAGTCTTTGTGCAACAATGGACTCTCCTATGGGAGTACAAACTTCAAAAGGCTCATTTAGGAATTCTCAGCATAGTTACAAAGGACAATTTGTCTCCCGGATCTAATTATGCATATGCATCTGAATCATAATTTTTAACATATCGACAACCACGTCCGGAGTCTCTTCCACCTCTTAGCGGGCATGCTAAGAATAGAACCTATTGGCTCTTGGAGCACTTTGAGCTTGTCCACCTTGGCCTTAGTTCCTAGCACCACTGCTTCTATAATCCTTGGCAAGATGATCGAGATTGCTTCATTTGAAGCATGCATTAAAGCCGGCTAAGCACTCCCTTTTGTGGGTTCTTCCACAGTTAGAAAAATTGGGAGAAGCTTGTGCACCTGACCCTTCTTATGGCTTAGGATTTCCCCCTTATCTTTGTTGAACTAGGGAGGAAGCGTGTTGGTTGATCCTTGGCTCATTTGTTTTTGGCCACCTTGGAACTTGCTATGGACACCACTCCTCTAGTGAGAAAATCTACCACCATCCATTCAAGCCCTCTTGGATTCCCTAGTACGCTCCCTCAATTTCTCCTCTTCAATTTTCTCTGCATATTTCATTAAACAGGAAATGTCCATCTCTTTCATGAGCATTGCAGACTTGCACTCTTTGGATACTAATTCCGACACCCCATTGATAAATTTGCTCATTCTGGCCTATGGGTCCACCACCATGAATGGTGCATATTTGGAAATTTGAGGGAGTATGCCCTCATACTCATATTCCCTTTCTTCAAGTTGATGAACTCTTGCACCTTTGCTTCCCTAAGCTCCAACCGAAAGATATCCTAGAATGCTTATTTGAACTCTTCCACTCTATTTGGCCTTCTCTCTTAACCCTTTCGTTGGCCCATTGATCATACAAAACCTTTGACATACCTTTGCGTTGATAGGCCACTACTTTAGCCTTTTCTTCTAACGACACTCCATGATAGCCATGATCCTATATGCCTCATCAATGAATTTCACGCAGTCTTCATCAACTTTGGAGCCATGGTATTTTGGCGTATTCATCCTCATAAAGTCCCAAACCCTTTTTGACAGCGAAGGTGCTTAGGAGGAAGTGAAACCTCTTGATTGGCTTGGTTGGCTAAGACTTGGGTTAATATTGCAAAAGCAGCTTAGAACGTCGCATGTGTGACTCCCTCCTCTTGTTGCATGGGAGGGGCTTGTTCTTCGTTCACCTTCCTAGGTAAAGAAGCTCTTCTTGATGGCATGATCGAGAAATGGCAAAGGGAACATTATTAGATAAGGGAAAATCTTAGACAACTCTAAAGGTGCCATATGATTTATAAAGATAGCCTCTCATATATTCATAATTGTGGTGCACTTCACAACTGTGAACAAGACTCTACTCAATGTGGTATATTGGACATCCAAGGAACATTTCAAACCACGTGCGTCGATACTAAATTGGTCACAACCCAAGCCTAAGGCAAGTCATACATGGCAAATAAGAAACCTGAAGATACCTCACCCACGCCTTTTAGAATTCATTAAACATTCATAGGAAATTAACAACATAGTTCAAAATTAAAAGTCGGGAAGAAACTAAGGGACATTAGACTTTTTAGAAATCAAGAGTCAACATTTCAAGCTAAAAATCATTTTGTCCAAGCAAACCATTCTACATAAGCCACAACAGAGACCTACACACAATCACGGTTCCCCTCAAAATACAAAAGATATGAAAAGATGATAGAAAATAAAAGTTTCCAATGAACAAATTTAAATAAATATTTCTCAAAGATACAAGGCATGAAGAAAAGGGTGAAGTCCTAGAACTAAGGGCTCACCTAAGCTGCTAGTCTTGGTCATCAAAAGCTAGCCATGTGCCCGTGGAGGTAGTGGAATACTGGTCGCTACATGGTGATATTATGTAGGAAAAAGCATGTGGTAGTACATTGGAATGTAGTAAGTATATAAGGTGCGACGCAAATATGAAACTATAGTGTCATCATGCATAAAATTGTAGTGTCATCATTCATAAAATTAAGAAGTCTCCTTGCATGGAATTGTAATGTCATCACGTAAAGATGCTTAAACATGATCAAGGAATAAAACTCAATATGAAGTAAGAATCAATATATCATATGAAAATACATGTAATGGAATGAAGACACCAAATCATAAACTTTGTGGGGAGGAGCATAACTGACATATAAGACCATATAAGCTACCTACATGGAATCCAACATAACCCCCATATTAAAACGGGGGGGACCACTTTCTAGGTGAAACTCTGACAACTTAAGCACGCATCTTTCTTTATCATTATGGACTTTATGGATTCACTAGCCTAGCCTATGAGGGATCCTATGGTGTCATATAGTTAATGGTGCAACAGGTTGCTTCTAGGGTTCCCTAATGCCTCATTCGATGCTAAGCCGATCCCGCAGAATACTTTAAAATATATAGTGTAATCATGTAATATAACTTAAACTCATAAGTAGCAATTCATGGAAGTAGCTCGATAACTCGAAAGCCGCCCAAGTGAGAATTATTCTTTAATATCAAGGGTCCATCATAAACATCGTTAAGGGATTTAAAATGTAATGACTCCCAGTTTATGATCCTTGAGTGCAGAAAAGTTAGCCCAAAAATGACTTGAATTCTGGTTCACAAGGGCAAGTTATAGCCTGTAGGTGTATTTACTACCCGTAGGATGGGTCCTTAAATATGAGACTTCAAGAAAGGCAAAAGATTCCAAGTGTGGGGTAATAAAAAAACCGAATAGCAAAGTCAGTTTTCAAGGATTTTAGATGTGTTACCAGACGAGAGGAACCTACAGCTCATACATTAACTTACAGACCGTAAGCAGGGTTTCGTAGGTTAAATCTGATAGTTTTAATGAGGGGCAGTTTTGTGATTTTTATCCTTTCTATTCCTAAACTATGTCATTTTAAAATGAAAAAGGGACCCTATATCACCCTTAAAGACCTACATTCCTCATTCAAATCCTCATTCTTCCACTTTAAAATTCTCTAAGAAAAATACTCTCACAAACAAGTTAGGGAAAAGGCTAGGGTTCCAAGGTTTCTTTTCAAAGCTTTGAGTTCATTTCTCCCAAGTTTCCCCAAGGTATGTGAGTTGATTTATAGGTACCTTCTACCCATAAAGTTTCCTTTTAAATATTTTACTTTTTCTTTAAGTTTCTTAAGTTAATATGCATGATGATTTCATAATATTTATGTTATTAAATTCTATACATGATATCCTACTACAATTTTTTTACCAAGTATATATGTATGCTTTGAGCGATTGATGATGACCCCATGATGGGTTTTGATTTTGATGAAGGATGGGCATTTTTTATGGTCCTTAAAAGGAGAAATTTTCTTATGTCTTATGTGATTTATGATTGTTCCATTTAAAAAGCCTAGTCCACCTAGTTTTCAAGAAAAGCTTTATGGTACATGATGATGGTTGGGGAATTACAGTTAAGTTTTAAGTAATGATTTGTCAAAGATATAAGATGTTGACAATTGTCCTAAAAGATATTTTAGAAAGGTCCCAAGATGAAAGGACAATTCTCACTTGGT
The DNA here is from genome assembly GCA_029948455.1 of Solanum rostratum. Lineage (NCBI taxonomy): Eukaryota > Viridiplantae > Streptophyta > Magnoliopsida > Solanales > Solanaceae > Solanum > Solanum rostratum. The sequence continues at coordinate 54,992,181 of CM057049.1, forward strand.
GGTTCCTAATATTCAAGCTACTCTTATGATTGCTTCTCATGATTCTAAGTTGTATTTTGAAGAATCCCGCGGAATGACTTAGCACCAAATGGACTTGAGATTGGGATTCATCTGTTAGTTGAGGCATGACCCATTAAAGTCAAATCTCAATGTTCCTAACTATGTGGCACGATGGGAGCCTTTGTAGGCTAGGCTAGTGGATCCACGTAGACCATTTATGTTATTATGTTGCATGCAAAGTTAATGGAGTTCCAACCGGCAAGTGGTCTCCCCATGCCAACATAAGGGCTTATGTTGGATTCCATGTAATAGCTCGTATGGTCTTAAATGTCGGTTAAGGTATACTCCCACAAGTTATGATTCCACGATAAGTTTCCATTACATGTTATTTCTCATGCATTGACTCTTATATATATTGAGCCATATTCCTTATGCGTACTTAATCTCACTTTATGTACCTTTCACCTTATATGTATTTATATGTTATATTTATGAATGATGGCGTTACAATTTCATATATGCATTGCATCTCACATACTTAGTACATTTCAATGTACTAATGCATATTTTTCCTGCATGATTCAACCATGTAGGGACATACACTCCGCCACCGGCTCATGGCTAGTACTCAGTATTCAAGACTAGCTTTGTTATTTGTGGTGAGCCCTTAGTTCGGGACTCTACCATTTTCCATTCTATCATGTATTTTAGTGTTATTTTGAGACAATGTATTTGTAGCCCTTTTGAAGCGTTTACTTTCAACGTTGCACAATAATAGATTCTTTTCTGTTTGATGGAGACCGACTGTTATCAGTCCCATCAATTGATGTAGTAGTTGGTATGCCTATGGACAAATTGATGTTAGTTATTTCACTACTTTTTAATGTTGCTTCATCGCTAAAGTAACCCATAGTCCCTTTTACCTTATTTTTCCATAAATTATTTTCATTAAATGCCTATGAATGCTTAAGATACTTGAAATGACTTGGGTGAGGTGCCTTAGGGTATCTTATTCACCGTGTGACGACTAGGCCCCTAGTTCGAGTTGTTACATACAACATGCTTATATCTTTGACAATATTCATAACCTTAAAACTTACATTTATCCCTTATCATTAACATTGTACAAATTCTTCATGACCTTAGTGGGCATATGTAATGACTTGAACCAAATGATTTAATGGTAGGATGCATGAACACGACAAGATATGCAACTTTAAAACTAAGATTAGGCAGCCACACATCATCAAAAGAACCCTAGGTAATGAAATCATAACAATTAACTTGATAATCATAGAAAATCATGGTATATTATCACATTGAATCATTAAAGGCAAAATAATGAAAATATACCATGAAAACGTCATTTAAATCATGGTCATGTAACTCCAAAGTTTTCGAGAACTTAAAGTAAAGGTAAAAGGATTTATTGAGGAACTTTGTGGGTGGAAGGTACCCACAAATCAAACTCATACACCTAAAAATGACCTTAAGGAAAGGCTTAAAAAAGTTGGAGGAAGAAGATCTTGGATATAAATGCTAATTTTTGCCTTTGCCTCAAGTATTCTTGCCTTAAAGAATTTGAGAGAATGAGGAATAGAGTGAATGAGAAGATTTAGGGTCTGATATGGAAGGCAAACGAGTCCCAAAATGACATAGTTATAGGCTTAGGGCATAAGGAATGGACAAAATTCCCTTCATTAAAACTGTCGAAACCTAGTCTATGAGCCTATTTATGGACCGTAAAATGGTCTATGGATCACACTATAGTTTCGTCTTGTTCAATTTTTCAAACTTCTGAAACTTGGTCTCTGAAGATCAACTTACGACCCTATTCTACAACTAGTAGAATGGGTTATGGTTTGTAGAAACCCCTCATGATTTCCTCCCATACTTAGAAAATTTTCAATCTTTAGGGCCCCCATCTACGAGACCAAACTATGGTCTATAGAACTAAGTACGAGTTGTCCTATTTATTTGCAGTTCAACTTTAGAAACCATATTTCCTACCAACTCAAGTCATTTAAAAGGACCATAAAGACCCTTTTGAACGACCCTCACACTTGATTAAATTTTTATATAGGTTAGCCCCATCCGCTAACCTTGTTTATGACCCGTGGTTTTAACCACAAGTCGTAAATCAGGCTCATACTTTTAACCTCCAATATTTCCAATTCCACTTCTTCTGAAATTTCTAACCTCCTAACTTTCTAGTGCTTGCACTAAGAATTTCACAAGTTACGCCCCATGGCAAGATTTGAAATATAAGGACCCTCAACATAGGAGCCTAGAAAGTGCAAAAAAAAAGTTGGGTTTACGAATCTAGTTCATGGTCTGTGGTTCAATCCACGAGTCGCAGAACAGGCTTGTAAATGGGGGGCCATAGAAATTGGAATTTGTTAAGTGTCAAGGGAATCCATGAGTACCATTTACAACCTATAGATAGGAACATGGACCGTGGATTGAGCAGTAGGAGTGAGTTTCAAACATAAAGGAAATTTGGAGTTTCTGGAAGGTGACCCACGACCAACAGGATGACCAGTAGTACTGTTTATGGTCTGTGGTTGGCCTTCATGAATGAGGTCCCTGAGAATTGGAAAATTTACCAAGTGTGGAATGATTCCACGAGGCCATCCACGACTCTTGGATCAATGTACAACCCATAGAATGGGTTTTGTGATTGGTGGGTCAGTAACCAGACTCTAGAGATCGAAAAAAGGGAACCGGACGACATGAACCACAACTCGTGGATCAATCCATGACCCATAATTGGGGTCTCATGGTTCGTTTCCACTAATTTTAATGAAGTGTATTTTTCTTTTAGCGAATCCCACACTTTAACTACATCATTTTTTTATGATTCTTTAGGCCTCTGATCAGATCTAAAATCCCTAATAATCCTAATTCAATTCATTCTTTTACTTTCTTAAAAATCCTAAGGTAATTATTCTCTCAAAGAAGAAAGGCAAAAAAAGGCTAGGATTTCAAGATTCTTTCCAAAGGCTTCAAGTTTCTTCTTCATAGGTTTCAAGTAATGTGTGAGTTGATTTGTGGGTTCCTTTAACCAACAAAGCCCTTCCTCAATTCACCTTTTCTTTAAGTTCCTTTAAATATTGGCATGCATGTTAATGATGCTTTAATGATGTACTTTGATGTATTATGCCTTTAATACTATCATGTAGTATTTTGCTAAATATTTCCATGAATTTTGAGTTGATAGTGATGACCCCAATGATTAGGGTTTTAAGTGATGATATGCAGGCCGTTAATGCATGTTTTAAATAAGCATATTTTTCTCATGTTCATGCATGACTCTCATAATTCACGAGTTTTCTAATAAATGATTAATCCCACTAAGTTTAGGTCAATCTTGACATGACATATTGATGACGAATAGGGCACAAATGGTTTTAAGTTGATGTTTTGTCAAAAATAAAAGCATGTCAATAATGCCCTAATTGATGTTTATGATGGTCCCCAAAGAGAAAGGAGTATTCTCACTTGGTGGTTCTTAAGTTTCAATCTACTAGTTGAAAATACTACTTATGATTTTAAGTGTTATTATCTGACTGAATTTATATTTTACAGAATTCCACGGGATGACTTAGCACCAAATGAGGCATTTAGGTGGGGTTCGGTAAGGGAATCCTAGAAGAAACCCTTTGACCCGTTAATTATGTGCCACTACAGGAGCCCTTGTAAGCTAGGATAGTGGATCCACGTAGGCCATTTATGTTATATGATGATGCTTACTGTGTGATGGAGTTCCACCCGACAATTGGTCTCCCTGTGCCAACGTAGGGGGGTTATGTTGGGTTCCATATAATAACTTACATATTATTATATATCGGTTATAGTCCATTTCCACAAAATGTGAGATTTTAGGTCTTCATTTCATCACATGTGTTTCATTTATGCATTACTTTTACTTCATATTGGACGTTATTCCTTGTGCATGCTTACACTCATATTTATGTTTCCTTTACCGTTTCATGCATTGATGTCTTTAACTTATGAATGATGGTGTTACAACTTCATCCATGCATTTTATCTCACATACTTAGTATATTCTAACGTACTAACACATTTTGCCTACATGATACCACCATGCAGGGACTAGTGCTCCTCCTCATCCGACACGTGGCTAGTTATTGGCGTTGAAGACTAGTGTTTGTGGTGGGTTCTTAGTTTTGATCTCTGCTTGTGTTCCCTTCTTGCTTGTACTATTTAGACAATGTATATTTTTAGCTTTTTAAGAATTTAAGGATTTTACTTTCTAATTTATTTTAGATTCTTTTCTATTTGACGAAAACCAAAATCCAGCACTGGTACCCGTTGACTCATATTTAATGGTATGTTTCTGGATAATGATGTATGTTTGGGATGTTTCTTTTTATTTTTAAATAATTTCCCTTAGTCCCTTTCCCATTTATTTTCGTTTAATAAATGTACTTACCTATGGATGCTTGACATGCTAAGATAGCTTGGATGAGGTGCCTACGAGTATCTTGTTCGCCATATTACGACTAGGCCCTACGCTTGGATTATGATGACACTACTATATGGTGTCGTGATTAATCATACATATAACACTTGCTTCTTAGCTCTTACCTCAAGGACTTTGAAATAACAAGTTAAGCTCCATGGACAAAAACTTGAAACTACCATATTATGTATTGATTTTTAATATACTCTATAACCTTGCCTTAGAGGCAAGACTTAGACCAAGAACTTCAACCATGGGTAAGACTTGATACTAATACATTGTGTCTCGATTTATCATATATATATAACTCTTGCCTATAAGCCCAAGGACTTCAAAACAACAAATTAAGCACCATGGGCAAGACTTGACAATATCATATTTTGTTTTGATTTATGAGATATTATATAATTATTACCCTAGAGGTAAGACTTGTTAGCCGAAGGATTTCCAAGCAACAAGTTAATCTCCATGGGCATGACTTGACACTATCACATTATATATTGATTTATTAGATGCTTTATAACTTTTGCCTTAAAGGCAAGATTTAGCCCAATGGCCTTAAAGAACATGTTGAACCCATGGACAATATTTTACATTGTTTTTACCAAGTCTAACTTATGAAGAACTCGGTAACTTTTGCCTTAGAGGCAAAACATAGCTCAGGGATTATTTCACTACGTCTAACTCATGAGATGTTGTATAATTCTTACTATAAAGGCAAGACTTAGACCAAGAAATTTAAAATGAAAAGACAGAACTTGTACTACCATATTGTGTCTTGATTTATGATATCTCTATCAATCTTGCCTTCGAGGCAAGACTTAGCCCAAACACTTGAAATAACAAGTTGCACCTTACAATAACAATTTCTACTATTTTCACTAAGTCAAACTTATGAAAGAGGAAAAGAGTGTGTGTGTGTGGAGAGGGGGTGAGAGAGAGAGAGAGAGAGAGAGAAAGGAGGGAGAGAATGGAAAAGGACAAAACAAAAAGGAGACAAAAAAAATAAAGAAAAGAAAAGAATTTTTTTTTTGAAAAAGAGAAAAAGGAAAAAAAAACAAAAGAAAAATAAATATAAGTTAAGAAAAAGAAAAAAGAAAAAAGAAAAAAGAAAAAAGAAAAAAGAAAAAAAATAGAAAAACAAAAAATAAAAAACAAAAATTAATTAAAAAAATTAAAAAAGGAGAAAAAAAGAGAAGTTTAGAAAAATGAAAAGAAAAGGAAAAAACACGAAAAGGGGGAAATGAGAAAGAAGTAAAGAAAGAGAAAAATGAAAAAAAATTGAGTGGTAATTGAGCATGGAGAATTGTTTAAAAAATATTTAAGGTGGAGAGGGACAAAAAATACTTTGATTCGACTTAAAGTGGAAAGAATGACATTTTTGTAAGAATACTCTTATGAAGCGCAAAAAATCAAGACAACTACGATTAGAGGGCAGGGCACCCTGTGTAATTTCTTGCATATTTTTGCCTTTGGTTAAATATCATTCACCTAACTTAAAAATTGTTTATGCTAACCACTTTTGAATCAGTATTCAAACTTCTAAATATAATCTTTATTTAAATTAGGAAAAATTACGTGGGCTGCCAGCCCAAAATATTTGTTTACATATTTTTTAGCAAAACTTAATTTTATTACTCAAAATCGCCCTTAATGGTTATTTTTTATGACAAAAATTGTTAACCCAGCCCTACACCTTATTTTCACCTTCCCCCCCCCCCCCCCAAAAAAAAAAACACTACATACTCTTCTTTCTTCTTAGCTAAGGACGGAACTACTCTTCGAAGAACAACAACGACGACCTTCTTCGGTGTGTGCATGTAAGATTTTTTGTTTCAAAATGTTTTATATTGTGTTTTTCGTGCTTTAGATTGTGCATTTTTTTATTCAAGTTATTTTTTGGGGGTTTTCAGTTTGTATGTTATATTATTTGCTATTGTTGGTAGTTATGCTTAGTTATGTATATTATTTGTCAACATTGTCTTTGTGTTTGTGTTTTGATAGTGTTTTAGATTTTAGATATTTAGTTAGGGTTTATTTTTTGGGTTTTTTTACTGTGTAGTTGAAATTTTGTGAAGTTGAAATTATGGGCTTTCATAATTTTGTGAAGTTGATGCATTTGAAATTTGTTTCTTGCGCGTACGGGAAATATTTTGGTAAAGGAGTTAAAGTTGATATGGCATATGTTCCTATTTTATCTGAAAGCCCAGCTTCTAAGCATAATGAAGAGGAGGAAATCATTGAGAAAACTCCTATTTTAAGTGTAGCTGTTGAACATGATGGAAATAATTTGATTTTGAGTGTTGATGTGATTTCTGTCCCAAGTGCTACTCTTTGTGGTCAAAATGAAAAAATGCGAATGTATTGTTGATGTGATGTTATATCAATTCCAAGTGATACTCCTTGTTTTCAAAATGAATGGAAATCTGAAAAAGCTTTTGATGTCGAAATTATATCAATTCCAAGTATAACTCCAAAGAAAAAAGCTACCAAAACATATGTTTAAAGAAAAAAAGTTTTAGTTCCGGGAACTCGAATAACAAGGTCACAGTGTAAAAGTCCTATCGAAATTAGCAATCAAAGGGAGAAGGTTGCAGCTGTACCGGGGCACCCAAGTAACAAGGTCACAGTCAAAAAACCCTATCGAAAATCGCAATCAAAGGAAGAAGGTTACAGTTGTACCTGATTCAAGTAAAAGGAAGCGAACTAATGTGGATGAGAAAGATGTAGATTATGTTCCAAAAAAGAAGTCTGTTGGTACAAATAAGACTAAAGGCAGTGGCCAAAATGTGACTAGAAGCAGTAACCAAAAGGTATGTTGTTAGAACTGATTTGTCTTTGAATATGAAATTTTAGCATATACAATTTTATACACCGTTTCACACTCATTATACAGTTCATATACACTATTATGGTGCCTTTATACAATTCATGTTAGCTTTATTTGGTTAGTTCCTTTTAATGTTTCTGAATTGTCAAATACATTTTTTCTTCTTGTGTATGCAGAAAGTTGGTGATTTTTATGTTCATCCGAAAAAACATCTACATCTTAGGATTAGTGTTCATACTAACACTAATTTTGTGAGTGTGTTGAAAAGTAATTTGACCAATAAGCAGCTGAAAATGTTTGAACAGACTTGGTTTGATTATTTTCTTGAGATGCCTGAATTCATTGTTCAAAATCAACTCATACATGCATTGTTTTGGGGAGATTATTTCAGATAATGTGAATGAAATGTGGATTAAGATCAATGGTACCATTTTGAGGTTTGGTCTTAAAGAATTTGCAATCGTAACTGGCCTTAAGTGTTTAGATGACAATGAAAAAGTTTAGATGTTGAAGAATCTAGATCATTGTTGAGTAAGTATTTTCAATCCAAGGAAAAGGTTACCAGATCTACGTTGTTGGCTTGTTTCTTGCAAAAGCCTTGGGAATTGAACATAGATGCAGTCAAAATGGTAGTTATGTATTTTATTCATCTTGTATTATTTTTACATGAGAATGTACATGTCATCCACAAGAGTGACTTTGATTTAGTTGATAGTGGTATGTATGAGACATATCATTGGGACAAAGTGGTTTTTGAGGCTACCTTGAAGTCAATGTATTATAAAATAAGCAAAACGAACAACATGTACAGGATTGGAGGTCTACCACTTTCATTTCTTTGTTGGTTTTACGAGTGTTCGTGTAATTTTGATTGACATGTTGCTATCAAAGTTGGCAAAACATGTCCACGAATTTTTAACTGGAAAGTAACCAACAGGCCTTCTCTTAATGAGATTACTTCTAAGAATATTGATGAGATACTGTTTACATATATATTTTTTTAAATTTTTTTATGTAATTTTGTTGTTTTTCATAACTTTTTATATTCTTTTAGTGGAAGGTGAGAAACATATGTGCCACAAATGAAGAAAAAACAAAACCTTATATTCAAGGCTTTTATGATGATAATAGAGAGCATGATGATTCTGATGATTTTTGCTCCCCATCCCCAAGCCTATTCGAATTCAAGTATAACGAAATATGGAAGAAGACTCTCTTGTTATGGAAGCCCATCACTTGAAGCTTGATGATTTAAATTCTGAGATCAAATAACATAGAAAGGAACTTGGAATTGTACAGAATCTGTTTCAACTATTTTAGTTTAATACTGTTCAGAATGTACAAAATCTATTTACCTATTAATGATATACATTTTAACTTTTTTGTTGTTGTTGTAGCTTAATGATAAAGTCAGCACACTGAATGACTTTGTGGTATCTTCATTTGAAGAACTTTTTAAAATTATGAAGAAGAGGAAAGTTGAAGAATCTGCTGGTCAGGAGCGTTTTTAAGATTTAGAGATATATTGCATGAAATCGCCCTCGTGTATTCCAATTGGTTTCTTTTACAAACTTTTTAGTTGTTTTGAGTATTTTTTTGTGTTGTTATCTTTATTTAAGTTTGTTGATGCTCTTTTATATATTGATTTATGTGTGAATGCACAAGGTGACACAATTGAACAGGTTGCTGCTCCAATAAATGATCATATTGCTATTGTTATTGAAGCGTCTACTCCTTCAAAAGGTTTAATATATTTCACTTATTTTGGTTTGTGTTTCTAAAGTTTTTTCTTGTTTTTGTGTACTAATCTTTATTTTATTAAAGTTGTGGATCCAAGTTTAGTTGTTGAGAGAGATTCAGGAATGACAGATATATAACATATTATGCCCGAAGAAACTCATAGAGTAAAACTCCCAGGGACTCTTTGTAAGTTTCCATTTGTGAGTGAGTTTGATTCTGGCACGAGTGTTAACCCAACAGGAACACAAAGTGTCATCTTTGATAGAAAGCATCCTTTGGAGAGCGATGTTGATGTGCATGTTTCTTTTGATTCGCTAGGGTCATTTTTAAAGTGGATTAAACAGCGGAAGGCGAACAAAGAGTTAGTTGTCTGCATAATGTTGTCTACTTCCTTTTTTATGTTAATGCATTTTAATTATTTTTGGTTTTTTTCTACTTATTTGCAATCATCTTTCACTTGATCTTGGAGTTTATACGTTGAATGCTAAGGGGTGGTTCTCAAAATTGTATACTATTGGCGATGCATTGAGTAGCACAATAAGATTTCCTTCTCTCTTCTTGTGATCTAACTGCCATGTGTATATACTCATTGTATAGTTAAGTTGTGTGTATCTCATTTTGTGTATGATGTTGTGTAGACTATGTATATAATGTTGTATAGATTATATATACTTCACTAGCATGTGTATAATATTGTATAGACTATGTATAGTACTATATAGGTTGTGTTTATTTCCTAGTATATGGTTAAGTGACTATTTGATTCTGTTTTTCTGTATATCAAAATGTATAGCTGCTTTGTAGGTATATATAACGTTGTATAGAAACTGTATAGATTATGTATAGACTGTTTATAGAAACTGTATTGATTGTATATTTTTTTCTAGTATATGATTATGTGTGTTGACACCCAATTTTGACCGATCCACAACGTATTTTTGCGCATTTTTTTATTTAAATCGGTATTCTAATACTTTGCAAAATAAACGAGTCTATTTCACGCATCTAATGTGTTGCTCCCAAAAATGTGTTTTATTGCCATTTTATTTGTTAATTACGAAAAATGATAATAATAAATAAATAAATAAATAAATAAAATATAGTGGTAATAATATTTTAATTTTATTATTCATATCATTTATTATTATTACTACCGTCGTTATTTTAATCCGTGTATCATATTATTCTAAACGTCTTTTGAATCATTTCATTCGAAATGATAATTTTAATAAGGGTTCAATTACACAAGCATACAATTCAAAGTGTTATTTTTATTATTATTTAAATTTTATTCATTTTTGTTCAAAACTCACTTCAATTTTAATCAAATCTTTGAAATTTCTTTTCAATGTTGATCAATTTCCTTGAATTTATTTCAATTCTAGCAACTTATTTGTATATTTTTTGCATTTTTAATCCAAACTGAGCCAATTTGTGGCTCAATTTTTAAATTTCTACAATTTTGACTAGTATTTAAATCCGAATTACCAATTTGTGGCTCAATTTTTAAATTCCTACAAATTTCGGCTAATACTTAAATCCGGGTACCCATTTTCCAACCCGAATCCGACCCAATAACCCACTTTCCTTTTTTATTTATCACCCCCAAACTCTATCTTTCATTTTTCATTTTTCCACCCCATCACCCTGACCGGCGCCGAGGCCGCCACCATGGCTGCCGCTCCTCTCCTCTCTCCCTTTCTTCCGCTTCACCTCCCTCTTCCCTTGCTCCTCCTCCCGAAACCACCAGCAGCGACCCCCTTTCCCTTTTTACCATCTCACAGCCACCAGGTGACCCCGCAGGCAGTCGCGACGGCCACCAACCCCCAAGCCACCGGCAACCTTTCCTCCAAAACCCCAAGCAGTGCCACCCCACAGCCACTCCAGCCAACCACCACCAACAGTCCACCAAACAGCCGGCGCCGCACCACCCTCTCCACCTCTCTCCCCTCACAGCCACCAAACCCTTGCTACCACACCAACCACAACCTCAAAACAGCCACCAAACAACCCACATAACAGGCCCCGCCGCTAGAGAATTCTCCCGGAAAAACCTCCATATAGCCAACATGCAACAGACCCTCTGCGTCTCAGCCACTCTAAACGCTCGAGATGGAGGAAACTTGGTATTTGTTGCTCTAAATTACTCTATGCTCTAAATTACTCTATGTGAAAATTTTTGTTTTGTTAAATTATTTGTTAAATTATATTTTGCTTAATCTCTGTGATTAAATTCTTAGTTCATTGATTTTTTCACTCATTGTTTGTTTAGTGTGTTTATCTTTTTTTTTTTTGGTCTAAATAAATTCTGAAATTTTCTTGTTCATCTCTGCTAATGTGGATATGTATCTCACTTATTTGGGATAATTTTAGTCTTAATGTAACTTGGATATGGAATTGACTAGTATTGCATAAATTGTGCACACAACCTAATTTTTGCATCCTGATTATTCCGTTGAAGAGCTAATTGGGGAAAGTATATTCTACAGATCTGTAGAAAATTAGCATATATTTTTTCCCCTCATATTTTTGCTTATTTCCATAATATTAAATATTATTGGATTGTTTCAAAATACTGACATATTTTTTATTGATTTGATTCATCTAATAAAAGAAAGAATAGTATTTCGCTATTTAAGGTAGATTGATTTTATTACGTTTTAGATAGATTTGTTTTTGTTTATTATGGTAAAATTTGTTAATTGATTCTCCCGACAGATTTAAGGAAAAGATTTCCTTGATTCCCTCTTTGATTAATTCTTTTCCCCTCACTATATAAAAGAGACGTTCTGGAGATAATGAGAGGACAGAGAGAGAAAAAAAACTCACTCATTCTGCCTGCTAGCTTTTGGCTCTTTTCTACATAAAAAAATAAAAAAGAGACAAGAAGAAGAAGGCTTCCCCAGATCCTTCTCAAGGCTCCCTTGTTGTTGGTGGTTGTTTGTTGTTTTCTTAATTGGTTAGTACTTTGCATCATTTATTATTTTTTGGCATATACTACTTCTTTTGTTTTGTTAGCAGGGATTCAAGTTCAAGAAAGTAAAGAGTCGCTTAATGCGAGGGCGGATTTGACGATTTTAATATGTTGTCCTTTATTCTTATTTTTTGAATGTATTAATAATCTAAATAATAATGGAAATTGGGGTTAGTTAAAGGGGGGAAGGAGAATTACTTGTTTATTTACGATGTTCACATAGGCAAATCCAATCTAGGAAAAGAAATAAATAAAAGATAATAATAATAATAATAATAATAATAATAATAATAATAATAATAATAAGTAAAATAATAAGATCTACACAAGCGATATTGCCGAACCACTTTTATTGTTTGTCTTGAAATAAAAAATAAAATCCAAATTATAGATGCCACGCTTAGTTCTTTTTCATCTCTAATGTTTGGTCTTGTTCATGATAAGTTTAGGTTTCATTTTTTTTTGTTTTGTTTAACATTTATTTTGTTACTGGTAGAAATCTTGTTTAGGATTTACTTGGTTTAAAAATCATGTTTAAAGTTTATCTGATCTACTTAGAAAATCATGTTTAAGTTTATGTTTAGAAAATCATGTTTAAGTTTATGTTTAGAAAATCATGTTTAGGGTTTATGTGATTAGAAAAACTTGTTTAGGATTTACTTGATTTAAAAATCATGTTTAAAGTTTATTTGATCTACTTAGAAAATCATGTTTAAGTTTATGATCATGTTTAAAGTTTATTTCATCTACTTGGAAAATCATGTTTAAGTTTATGTTTAGAAAATCATGCCTCTAGGGATTAAAGTCTTTATTTTTAAAGTCTTGCTATGTTAGAAAGCCATGCTTACATGACTAAAATTAATTTTGATAACATAATTGTCTTAATGAATGATCTTTAGAATTGGTGTTCTAAGAAATATTAATGTTTGTTTAAGTCAAAATCTTTATTTCATATTCTATCTATTATGTGACTTACATTTCGCATGACACCCTACGCCATTTGTTTTCAAGCATGTTAGCTGATTATTTAAAGGCTCTTTACTTTGTGTGTTAATTGTCGTCCTCATTGTTTTGTTTGACGCGAGTTTAAGAAACCTATATTTTACTTCACTCTGGAACCTAACCCAAATAGAAGTTCAATGCCTCTTGGACATTAAGAGAGACGTTAGGCACTTTAGGACGCGTTAGAATTTTTCATTTATTATAGTTCGTTTTAAATTAATTAACTTACGAGGGGTAGGGGTAAATAGGACCCTCGGAAAGGATGAAACAACTCGCGCTTAATAGGACAAACCTTGGTTTTGTCCTTAGGCTTAAATAAGCCAAGTGAAGCTCAATCCCGAAATAAAAGCCGAGTAACTGATCCGAGTAACTAAATAAATCAACTAATTTAATTTCTTATCGTTCATTTATTGTTTAAGTTGTTCAAATTTTATCACTTAGATCTACTTAGAATTAATACCTTATTTGATAGAGACCCCCACATAAAATATGAGACACGGTCAGGACCCGCCTTTGCGGACCTCGAAGGGTGCTTAACACCTTCCCTTCGAGGTAATTTGAGCCCTTACCCTTCTCTGATTAGTTTGACCCCTTAAGCTAGAATGGTGTCCTAATGCACCTTAAATCATTAGGTGGCGACTCTTTATTTTGCTAATCCCAAAAGAGTTGTTGCCACGATGTCGTCCAGGTTCCCGTTTCTTCGCGAGAAAAAATGGGGCGCGACAGAATGGCGACTCTGCTGGGGACTTAGGCTCTTACCATTACGTGCCTAATTTTTTTATGTGCGTTATTTTATTTGCTTATCATTAATAATCTGTACTAATGTTTTTTCTTTTTTTTTTCAGTTTCTCTTTAATTGTACCCCTTTAACTGTGCTTCCCTCTTTGATATTGTCACCCCCCCTTCCTTTAACATCTTCCCTTCCTTTACCTTACCCCCTCTAACATCCCCCCCCCCCTTCCTCTAACTTTTCCCTTTTCCTCTTATTCCCCCCTTCCTCTAACTCCCCTCCCTTAACCCCTCTAACATCCCCCCTTCCTCTAACTTCCCTCCCTTATCCCCTCTAACATCCCCTCTTCCTCTAACTTCCCCCCCTTTCCTCTAACTCCCTTCCCTTATCCCCTCTAACTCCCCTCCCTTATCCCTCTAACTCCCTTCCCCTTTCCCTTTAACTCCTTTCCCTTCCCACTTTTATTTATTTATCGCTTTAAAGTACTTGCTTAAACTGTTATAATTGCAAAATGTTTACGTTTAAATTTAATTGTCATACCGTTCATACCTTCTCCCACTTGGAACCCTCCTTTTTTTTTCTTAAGATGTTGTGCCTTTGCGCTTCTCACAACCTCTTTTCAAAATCCAGTGTCTAGAGAGATGGCATAAGCATGGTGTAAGCGGATAGTTTTGCAACCATGGGACCATGCGCCTTCTCACATAGGAAATCAAGTCTGTGTCTAACCCACTCTTGTAGAAACTTAGGATAGAGCTGTCCACCTCAAATTTAAGTCATGCATACATAATCCCTAGGTAGTTTGGCCCCATGGTGTCAATCTACATAATAGTAGCCACCATGTTAAGTCTAGAGGGTCCAATCACCCTCCAAGACGAAATACTGCATATTATGTGTCTATGTGATCACCGTAATTAATCCAAGCCTAATTATTGTCAAAATGGAGTTTTAGAACATGGTTTTTGTCTTTTTGCGTGCAGAACTGAGATGGCTTTCCCAAAATTTCCTGACACTTAGATGGTGGTAGATGTCAATCCTAGCATTCGACAATGGTGGGAGAATGTCAAGCAAGATAGTGCTACAAAAATAGCTCGACTTATGGGTGGATTGACCTTCCTTATTTATATCATCCCGGATCGGTATCTTATCAAAGCCCTGCTGAAGTTCTAGAATCCCATTAGAGCAGTTTTCAAATGTGAACACTTCGAGCTGACCCCAACAATCGAGGAAATTGGGGGTTTCACTGATTTGAGCTATTATGGAGGAAGCATGATTATACCCCACAAACGAACACCAAATAGGTTCTTAAGATCTTTAGGGTTGGAATACAACCCGGGGATAATTACCTTGAATTACAACTGGGTATCTGTGAATTTTCTGTATTCGCGCTTTGGCCATCAAGATGGGTATAGGAACTTTAGCGAAGAATTTTTTTGCTCAGTAGAAACATGGGAAAGATATCGTGTAAATGCTTTCACCATTGAATTATTGGTCACCTTAGTGTTTCCTAAAAGAGATGGAAAAATAGACACCTCTTTGAGCTATGTGGTCCAGGTATTAGCCAGAAACTGAAGCAATGTGACTCTGGTGCCTATGATCGTGGTAGAAATAATGAGGGCATCCTCCAAATATGTCAAAGGCGGAAGATTCTTTGAGGGATGCAACCTGCTACTCCAACTCTGGGCCATCGAGCATTTTCATCAAAATAATATTCGAAGTGGGTTGCAAAACAAAATTCACAATCACTCAAGCAGAATGACTGAATTTGTTGCTCCCGAAGGGACTGAAGAATGGTATATCTTTTTGAAAGAACTTTCTGCTCTTCATGTCCAATGGATGTACCCTTGGTTAAACATATATCGCGCCATGATAAGAGGAGAGGAACTGTGCTATCTTGAGCTCGTTAGCCTAACTGGTGTCCAACCATATGCTCCATTGCGAGTTCTTCGACAGTTTGGGCAGATCCAAAGGGTTCCACCAACAGATGACATGAGGGTATCCAAGTATGATTTTGGGCCAGGAGTTCCAAAAGTTCGTGACATAATGAGAAGGTGGGAGAGATCTATCGTCATCGGCCTTCTCGAGTATCAGCCTCACATCACGCCAGAGTACTCCGCGTGGATTACAAGAGATGCTGAAGAGATTGATCGTGATGACCACCATCCTTAGAAGATTTTTTACCTTTTAAAAATTTATTTCCCTTATTGTCTCTTGGGCCTAATTTCTGTCTTTTTTATTAAAAGTGTCAAATGTTCTAGCTTTCCATTTGTTTCTTTGCTTATTTGATGAATGAAATAGTATGTTCTTTTAATTATTCACCTCTAACTCTAAAACTCCCATTAACAATTTAAGGCTTGGATTAATTATCGAGAATCACTTGCTTGTCGTGTTAGGCCTACCTCTGGCTCAAAGAGACTCCCTGCAGTTTAGGGCGTTTATTCATTTATTTACTTAATTAAATATACTTTGTTATCATGTCACTAACTTAATTTTATTTCTCTCTTCTTATCCTTTATTTTTCATTTTTTATTTTCATGTCTTCCCTTTCCCAAAGGTTGATCTGTGTGCGCACTCTGGCCTACCATACACGATCGAAAGGTCCTCCACCTACTCCCCCAAGTTTGAGTCGTCAGAAAAAGGACAAAATGGCTGACAACAATGTTATTGAAAGAGTGCAGACTTTCGAAAGGGGATTCCAACCAGATGATCTGACTCTAAGGTTGGAAAGGAAAATTCAAGAATTGGAGGATGAAATGGCCAACATGCGCAACTTGGCCAGACTATCCATTTCTCTCGGCACTCCTTTCGGAGAACATATGGATGACCCAATTACTACAACTCAAACCACCCTCTCAAATCATCTTCCACCAATTCATCCAACCTCCCAAATCCAGTCCAACCCCACTTGTATACCACCTTTGAGCACTCAATTTTCAAATTGCAGTCATCAAAACCCACATCAACTAAGCACTTATGAACCAACATGGTACCCACAAAATCTTACCTACATTCAAGATATGCCTCCTAAGTCCACTGCCAACATCTTAAAAGCCCATGCCTCTGGAACTCACACCTATAATCCTATATATGTCGAGACATCCCCTTTTATCCACAATTACCATGAATCAGAATCCTCACAAAAGGATATGTTGATTAAATCCCTGACTGAGAGATTGGATAGTCTAAGCCATCGAATGCGACATGTAGAAGAAAGTAAAGGGGTAATTGGCTTGAGCTATGAAGATCTGTGTATGCACCCAGATGTCGAGTTACCTGAAGGATACAAACTTCCGAAATTTGAACTGTACAATGGTATTGAAGATCCCAAGGCTCATCTGCGCATGTATTGTAATAAACTGGTAGGAGTGGGAAAGAATGAAAAGATTAGAATGAAGTTGTTCATAAGAGGCTTCACAAGGGAAGCTTTGACATGGTATATAGAACAAGACACGAAAGTGGACAATATGGGAGGATCTGGCTTCTGATTTCATGGGTAGGTTTGAGTTCAACATTGAGAACGCACCAGACTGGTTTTATATTCAAAACCTAAAGAAGAAGCCAAGTGAGTCATTTTGAGATTACGCTATAAGATGGAGGTCAGAAGCCGCTAGAGCTAAACCTCCCATGGAGGAATCTCAAATGAAAGACTATTTCATTCGCGCCCAAGAGCCTCAATATTATGATAGAATGATGCTCGTGGCAGAAAAGAGTTTCGAAGACATCATCAAGTTGGGTGAGAGAATTGAAAAGGGCATAAAAATGGCACAATTATCAACCTAGAGGCCTTACAAGCTACCAACAAAGCTTTGCAGTCCGGAGGTATGCCTGAAATTCGAAAGAAGAAAGAGGTGGGTGCGGTAATGATGGCACATAGAGCTCCTATAAGACACCAAATCTGGACTCCGCCCCTCCCCCACTATCCTACGTCTTCATACATCACACCTCCCCCCTTTTATCCACCACTTACCCCCTATCAAACTACTCCCACCCCATATCAACAAACTGCATACCCCATTTATCATACCCAACCAGAACACCTCCACCTCCACCTCCTCAATGACCGAATTATAGAAATCGTCCCAACTTTGAAAGAAAACCCACCAGAAGCTATACTCCTCTGGCTGAACCCATAGCCCAACTCTACGAAAGATTGAAAGAGGCTGGCTATATCACTCCTATTCCTGCTTTGAATCCAGACACTCAATCCAAATGGTATGATCCAAATAAAGTTTGCGCATACCACTCAGGTATGAAGGGACACACAACTGATGCATGTCGAGCATTGAAGGATAAGGTTCAAAACCTGATCGATACTAAGGTCATACATTTGAAGGACCCTGCGCCAAATACATCCAGCAATCCACTACCAAATCATCAATGAGCATGCTGAAGTTCTATCTTAAATTGCACCATCTAAGGAATGGGTTGCCTCGCTTGAGTCGTATGAGGAAAACATCTACATTAGCAGAATAAACCAGGAAATTTGGCCTTCTTCTATTTCAAGTGTTTTTACTTAATGCTCTTTTTTCCTGTATTTGGAAATACGTCAGACCTGATTCCCGTTTAAGAGCGATATGTAGGCGCTCCTTTGGAGTTCGGTCTTACCATAATAAAAATCATACTTCCCCTACTTGACCACGGACTAGGGCAGAATTTTTGAGAGGATCTCAAAAATTCTTTTGAAAGAGAGCATAAGCAGACAAGATGACTGGGGCAGAATTTTTGAGAGGATCTCAAAAATTCTTTTAGATCATTTTCAACAAATTGGGGCAGAAATTTTTTAGCAGCTCTCAAAAATTTCGAATTCAGAACTGAAAATCGACAGCTAAGAGGACATCAAGACGGAAAGCGAGATATCAACAAAAAGACGTGCGGGTCGAGGCGGAGCTACAGATCAACCTCCCCTTTTTCGAACTAATAATTTTTCTTTGAATGTAGACAGGTATACATGCTTGGAGTGGCCTCTTCATATCATACAAGCAATCGGCATTTTCTAACAATGGGCGAAAGTTAAACTATTTTATTCCCTTTTATCGGTCTACTTCTTGTTGCTTACTGAAATTGGACTTGGCCTACTAAAATTACATGAAATTACATTTTTACATTGGCCTACTGAACTTTGCATTTTTACATTGGCCTACTAAAATTATGCGAAATTGCATTTTTTTTTTACATTGGCCTACTGAAAATTGCATTTTTCGCATTAGCCGACTTAAATGGCGTAGAATTATACTTTTGCATTGGCCTACTGAAAATTGCATTTTTTGCATTGACCTACTAAAATTACTGAAAATTGCATTTTTTTCATTGGCCTACTAGAAATATTGAAAACTGCATTTTTGCATTGGCCTACTAAATTTACTGAAAATTGCACTAGCCTAATAAAATTACTGAAAATTGCATTTTTGCATTGGCCTACTAAACTTACTGAAAATTGCACTGGCCTACTAAAATTACTGAAAATTGCATTTTTGCATTGTCCTACAAAACTTACTAAAAATTGCACTAGCCTACTAAATTACGTGAAATTGCATTCTTGCATAAAATAACATTTTGGATAAAATGAGATTCGTATTTGGCCTACCAAAAATGCATTGAACGTTACATGGCCTTCTGAAACTACATCTTGCCTACTGAAATTGCATTACCTCCTTTCAAAAAATTTTGCATTGGCCTGAAAAATCGCATGAATATATTACACCCCCTAAGGCGTCATAGTCCGAAGGCAGCATTTTCATGGCCTACGGACATCATTTCATGGCCTAGGGATTTAATTTCCGCCTATCATGCCCTTAAGGCGTCATGGTCCAAAGGCACCATCCTCATGGCCTAAGGACATCATTTCATGGCCTAGGGATTTAATTACATTTTTATCATGATCCGAAGGTATCATCGTCCAAAGACATCATCCTTCATGGCCTACGGACATCATTTCATGACCCGAGAATATAATTTATGATTAGCATCGCCCTAGACGTCATAGCTTAAGAAGTTATCCTTATCGTCTTATGGCAAAATTCATGGTCTAACAAGGAACTTGCATCACGTATATGGTTATTTCACTATTTAATATATGTGCTCTAACCATTTCGTTTACGTAACGATTCTTTTAGTTATAAATTACAGAACTTGTGAATGCCTGAATTTCACTACTGTTCCGCTGTCGGGTGCATCAAACCTCCTGTTTCTTTTGACCCCCTAATCATCTTCTATACCGCGACCATTTTAATTCAAGCTTCGAGATTCGTATTGTTTTGGTCACTTTTTGGAATTTCAATCGTCCCTAAACCCAAAACTACACATGGCCTGATTCTCGTATAACCAGAGATATGTACGCGACTTTAAACTGAAGTCTCGGTCGTAAACCTTTTGTTCTATTCAGTCCCTTCGATAATATTCTATCGATCGGATAAAATTGGCTACTTCGTCAACTTTCTTTGCTCAACAATTCATCCTTCATTCCCGAGCAAAGAAGGGGCAGCTGTTGACACCCAATTTTGACCGACCCACAACGTAATTTTGCGCATTTTTTTATTTAAATCAGTATTCTAATACTTTGCAAAATAAAGGAGTCTATTTCACATATCTAATATGTTGCTCCAAAAAATGCGTTTTATTGCCATTTTATTTGTTATTTACGAAAAATAATAATAATAAATAAATAAATAAACAAAATATAGTGGTAATAATGTTTTAATTTTATTATTCATATCATTTATTATTATTACTACCGTCGTTACTTTAATCCGCGTATCATATTATTCCAAACGTCTTTTGAATCATTTCATTACCGTCGTTACTTTAATCCGCGTATCATATTATTCCAAACGTGTTTTGAATCATTTCATTCGAAATGATAATTTAAATACAGGTTCTATTACACAAGCTTACAATTCAAAGTGTTATTTTTATTATTATTTAAATTTTATTCATATTTGTTCAAAACTCACTTCAATTTTAATCAAATCTTTGAAATTCCTTTTCAACTTTGATCAATTTCCTTGAATTTATTTCAATTCTAGCCACTTATTTGTAAATTTTTTGCATTTTTAATCCAAACTGAGCCAATTTGTGGCTCAATTTTTAAATTCCTATAATTTTGACTAGTATTTAAATTCGAATTACCAATTTGTGGCTCAATTTTTAAATTCCTACAAATTTCGGCTAATACTTAAATTCGGGTACCCATTTTCCAACCGGAATCCGGCCCAATAACCCACGTTCCTTTTTTATTTCATCACCCCAAACCCTATTCTTTCATTTTTCATTTTTTCCACCCCCATCACCCTGACTGGCGCCGCCCCCGCCACCGTGGCTGCCGCTCCTGTCCTCTCTCCCTCTCTTCCGCTTCACCTCCCTCTTCCCTTGCTCCTCCTCCCAAAACCACCAACAGCGACTCCCTCTCCCTCTTCACCATCTCACAGCCACCAGGCGACCCCGCAGGCAGTCGCGACGGCCGGCGACCTTTTCTCCAAAACCCCAAGCGGCTCCACCCCACAGCCGCTCCAGCCAACCACCACCAATAGTCTACCAAACAGCCGGTGCTGCACCACCCTCTCCACGTCTCTCCCCTCACAACCACCAAACCCCCGCTACCACACCAACCACAGCCCCAAAACAGCCACCAAACAACCCACAAAACAGCCCCCGCTGCTAGAGAATTCACCCGAAAAACCTCGATATAGCCACCATGCAACAGCCCCTCTGCGTCTCAGCTACTCTGAATACTTGGGATAGAGGAAACTTGGTATTTGCTGCTCTAAATTACTCTATGCTCTAAATTACTCTATGTGAAAAACTTCATTTTGTTAAATTACATTTTCCTTAATCTCTGTGATTAAATTCTTAGTTCATTGATTTTTTTTCACTCATTGTTTGTTTAGTGTGTTTATCTTTTTTTTGGTCTAAATAAATTCCGAAATTCGGTTGTTCATCTCTGCTAATGTGGATATGTATCTCATTTATTTGGGATATTTTTAGTCTTAATGTAACTTGGATATGGAATTGACTAGCATTGCATAAATAGTGCACTCAACCTAATTTTTGCATCCTGATTATTCCGTGAAAGAGCTAATTAGGGAAAGTATATTCTACAAATCTGTAGAAAATCAGCATATATTTTTTTTCCTCATTTTTGCTTATTTCCATAATATTAAATATTACTGGATTGTTTCAAAATACTGGCATATTTTTTATTGATTTGATTCATCTAATAAAAGAAAGAATAGTATTTCGCTATTTAAGGTAGATTGATTTTATTACGTTTTAGACAGATTTGTTTTTGTTTATTATGGTAAAATTAGTTAATTGATTCTCCCCACACATTTAAGGAAAAGATTTCCTTGATTCGCTCTTTCATTAATTCTTTTCCCCTCACTATATAAAGGAGACGTTCTGGAGATAATGAGAGGACAGAGAGAGAAAAAAAACTTACTCATTCTCCCTGCTAGCTTTCTGCTATTTTCTATATAAAAAAATAAAAAGGAGACAAGAAGAAGACTTCCCCAGATCCTTTTCAAGGCTCCCTTTTTGTTGGTGGTTGTTTGTTGTTTTCTTAATTGGTTAGTACTTTGCATCATTTATTATTTTTTTGGGCATATACTACTTCTTTTGTTTTGTTAGCAGGGATTCAAGTTCAAGAAAGTAAACAGTCGCTTGATGCGACGGCGGATTTGAAGATTTTAATATGTTGTCCTTTATTCTTATTTTTGAATGTTGTAATAATCTAAATAATAATGAAAATTGGGGTTAGCTAAAGGGGGAAGGGGAATTACTTGTTTATTTATGATGTTCACATAGGCAAATCCAATCTATGAAAAGAAATAAATAAAAGATAATAATGATAATAATATTAAGTAAAATAATAAGAGCTACGCAAGCGATATTGCCGAACCACTTTTATTGTTTGTCTTGAAATAAAAAATAAAATCCAAATTATAGATGCCACGCTTAGTTCTTTTTCTTTTCTAATGTTTGGTCTTGTTCATGATAAGTTTAGGTTTCATTTTTTTTTGTTTAAGATTTATTTTGTTACTGGTAGAAATCTTGTCTAGGATTTACTTGATTTAAAAATCATGTTTAAAGTTTATTTTATCTACTTAGAAATCATGTTTAAGTTTATGTTTAGAAAATCATGCTTAGGGTTTATGTGATTAGAAAAACTTGTTTAGGATTTACTTGATTTAAAAATCATGTTTAAAGGTTATTTGATCTACTTGGAAAATCATGTTTAAGTTTATGATCATGTTTAAAGTTTATTTCATCTACTTGGAAAATCCTGTTTAAGTTTATGTTTTGAAAATCATGCCTCTAGGGATTAAAGTCTTTATTTTTTAAGTCTTGCTATGTTAGAAAGCCATGGTTACATGACTAAAATTAATTTTGATAACATAATTGTCTTAATGAATGATCTTTAGAATTGGTGTTCTAAGAAATATTAATGTTTGTTTAAGTCAAAATCTTTATTTCATATTCTATCTATTATGTGACTTACATTTTGCATGACGCCCCACGCCATTTGTTTTCAAGCATGTTAGCTGATTATTTAGAGGCTCTTTTAGATTTTGTGTGTTAATTGTCATCCTCATTGTTTCGTTTGACACGAGTTTAAGAAACCTACATTTTACTTCAGTCTAGAACCTAACCCCAAATAGAAGTCCAATGCCTCTTGGACATTTAGACACTTTAGGACGCTTTAGAATTTTTCATTTATTATAGTTCGTTTTAAGTTAATTAACCAACTTAGGAGGGGTAGGGGTAAATAGGACCCTTGGAAAGTCGAAGCTCAATCCCGGAATAAAAGTCGAGTAACTGATCCGAGTAACTAAATAAATCAACTAGTTTAATTTCTTATCGTTCATTTATTGTTTAAGATGTTCAAATTTTATCACTTAGATCTACTTAGAATTAAGACCTTATTTGATAGAGACCCCCACATAAAATACGAGACATGGTCGGGACCCACCTTTGCGGACCTCAAAGGGTGCTTAACACCTTCCCTTCGAGGTAATTTGAGCCCTTACCCTTCTCTGGTTAGTTTGAACCCTTAGGCTAGAGTGGTGTCCTAATGCACCTCAAATCATTAGGTGGCAACTCTTTATTTTTCTAATCCCAAAAGAGTTGTTGCCACGACGTCGTCCAGGTTCCCGTTTCTTCGCGAGAAAAAATAGGGTGCGACAATGTGCCTATTTATTTGGTTATCTTCAACACCTTAATGTGATCTTTTACTATTTGATAAAGAAGGGAAAGTATGGTCCTAATGTTAACGTGAAGTTCACAATAACTAATTTTCTATTCTACAATGAGTTGATTGATCTATATTCAAATTTTGTTCAAAACAAGAAAGATAAAAGTGTCCTTCTAATGGATCATATTTTAGCTGAGTACGTGCTTGGATATTTTATGGATGCTAATGGTCCTTGGCAGACAACCAATCATGCTTTACTGCTGATTAATATAAAGAGTCGTACACATTAGGTGTTGGGTGTCTTTGCTATTAAGGATAGGTGCATTTAAGTGTACGACTCAAAGCATGCAGCTATGAATGGCAAGCATGTTTATGATGTCGTAGCATCATATGCTGAAAGAGCTTATACCTATTTACTTAGATATGACTCATTTTTATGAGAAAACGAAAGATATTGATTGGCGTAGTGATGCATATTTTGGGAAAGATTTGGTTGATTAGTTATTGATCTATTCTTGTTGATTTTTGTTATACTTATAGGGATTGTGGTGCATTTGTGGAAGCTTTTGTTGAGTATTTCACAATGCAAAAGTCTTTTCCAAATTCAACAAATGCTTTTGATATTCATATGATTCGTTCAAGATACGCAACTTTGTTGTGGGAGTATGCAATGACCAAAGAAGAGTTAGGTAGTGTAGTTAGTGACTTAGAGATCACTGGAAGAATTTATGGAGTAAGGCATGACAATAAAGGATGATGGGCAAGGCAAAAAAGAGAAAGAAAAAGTAGAGACTTTCATTTTTGAAAGTACTGTATAAAGTCATAATTCTAAATTTTGACCATTAGACTTCCTTGTATAAAGTCTTGAACAAGTATGTTAATTTTGCTATTTTATTAAGACTTAAACTTGGTCATTTTTTGGATGTTTCTGATCATATTCAAGGTTTATGTTTGACCATTAAACTTCCTTGTATAAAGTCTTGAACAATTATGTTAATTTTGCTATTTTGTTAAGACTTAAGCTTTGTCATTTTTTCATATTTCTGATCATATTCAAAGTTTATGGTCAATTGATGATTCAGTTTAATAGATTTTTCTATCTTTTGAAATTGTTGTGTAAGATAACAATTGTTCTATGTTGTATAAGATAATAATTGTTCTATACAAATGTATAGTTGGTAAATATACATTTTATACAGGAACTATGCATTATATACAATAGTTATCCCTATTGTTTGCATTAGTATACAGTAAGCCTACATTGTTCTATAGTAAATACACATCTTTTTACAAGAACTATTCATTTATATACATTAGCTATCACTATTATTTATATTAGTATACACTTAGTCTACATGTTATTCAAGAGTACATGTTATACTATCAAGTATAAAAATGAATATAAATGTAATCAAAGTATATAAATGTGCTATCTAAATCCACAGTCACATTAACCACAATTATTTTTTCAAAATTAAAAATCAAACACAATTGTAAAGAGTATAGATGGACTATATAATGTGTCTGTAGTCATGATATATCAACAATTTCACTAAAGAATATAATTTTGGAAATCAATGATATAATATTTCATTCTGGGATATTTTTGCTCGTTCTCCTATTGTGCCCTTGTTGCCCACAAGATCAACATGAAGTCTTTGCGCACGTCTTCTTTAATTTTGTAATCCTTTTTGCCCTCTTCATTATTATCCTTCCTAGACCTCTTTTTCCTTTTGGTGGTAGCACTACTTTTTCTAGAATCACCTTATAATATCCCATGTACTTTCGTCTGGAAGTGGTTCAATAGGGACTTCATATTTCTTAAGCATACACTCCCTTGTGTAGTACAAAGAGCAATAGTCTTCTCCATGGACATAATTCTTCCTCAAAACTGCACAAACATGTGGACATGCCAATTCATCAATTTGATACTTCTTGCAAGTACATGTTGATGCTTTCAAGCAGATAATATATCTCTTGACCTTGTCAATCACTCTATATAAGTACTCATTTGCAGGCATCACCTAAAATATTTAAAAGTAGAGTCAATCAGCTATCTATACACTTCTTACATACTTATACATAAAGTCAGCCAGCTATCTATACACTGCTTATACATACTTATACATAGAGTCAGTTAGTTATCTTACCCTCATTTGTGTCGATGCATGCATGTCCTCCAAGAGAATTCTATTATATTTGTTGCAAAGTTTCGTTGTTTTATTTATTGCAATTTTCTTATTTGAGCAGTTCCACTTTTGGATCAAAGTTGTCATGAAATCAAACAAACCAAGCACTGGCAAATCTCTTGCATCTTCATTACTAGAATTCATAGATTCAACTATATTTGAAGTCATAACCATGCCCCTGTTGACTCTAGCATGCACTCTTGACCACCTGTCATATCCAATTTCCATCAAATACCTTAACACCGAGAGTCAATTGTCACGCCCCAGGAGGTTACCTTTGGCGTGGCCGGCACTCAGAGACTATTGCTAGTCCCCAAGCGAACCACTTAGACTCATCACATTATTCAATCAATAAACTCTAATGAACAGCAGAAAGTATAAGTAAGTAAATGGGCACATCTCATCTTAAGTCTTAAAATAAGTATAAAAATAAGGGTAGTAGAAAGAATTAACTCACAAGTCTCAACGTCAATGTTCAATCATCGTCTATGAAGCCTCTATTACTACTCATGCGATGCCAATGACAAACCCATGGCTATCCAAATCAAAATAAAGAAATAGTCCAATCTCTAACTCTAAAGCAAGATGAATAAATCATGGTGGGTCCTCCGAAATAGGGGAGGCTCACCAATTCAGCTTTGAATCTCATATCTTCAATAGAGCGCCTATTGGCGATCTCTAGTACTTGCCCCTGCATCATAAAATGATGCAGTCCAGAATGGATATTAGTACTTGGAATGTACTGGTATGTAAAATAGCTGAGTGAAACCGAAACAGGTAGAAGAATATGAAAACAACGTCAACTCAAAATAAACATCAAATCACATCAAATAGTCAAATGTCTACCTATGCAATAATAAAGAGTATATAAGTGACCCATCAATAGCTCAAACTCATCAATCATCTCAGACTCATCTCAAAGGAGCTCACCTCCTCTCCTCTCATCTTATCTCATCTCATCTCAGAGGAGCTCACCCTCTCTCATCTCATCTAGACTCGTAGTACTCAAGGTAGGAAATTTATGGGAGTTTCTCTTATTCGATAATAATCACTTATGAGCCAGTGAATGTACAACAATCACGCTGATGTTGTCACAGTCGTTCCAAACTTGCCACATAGGGAACACTCAAAAACCATATCAGCTCACCCAATATGGAGTCAAAACTCAACAAGTCCTCTATTGTTTCAGGGACGGTTACTCTCGAGGAAACCATAATACATGTCATGGTTCTATGCCTCACCTATGTTTAGCGACATAGTTTGACGAGTTCAAGTCAGACTAACTCTAACTCTTTCGGTGATTGATACTCCTCCCATGACTCAATGCTCATATAACCTCCATCTCAACCAATCTCATACGGACTTGAACCCCATCAACGATCGGTATCTCGCAGGGATTTTATCCCTTTCATCAATCATCTCATAAGGACTTTAGCCCTCTCATCAATCAATATCTCATCAATGACTCAAGATTTATAACAGTTATTAGGAAGCAAGTGAATACACACATCGGTAGAGTTCATTTGTAGAGACTCATAAGACAATCAAATATTATCAACTCATCATCATTCTCATCACAATCAACATTCTCAACTCAAGGCTCTAGACTCAATTCTCAAGTTCAATATGCATTCTTTTCAAATTAGTCATGTAGGGTTATGCAAATTCTCATGAAAATATTCAATTTAAGAAAACAAATAGCATGATGATCATCAACATAGAAAACATGTAATTTCAAATATAATTTTATGAAAAACCGTCAAATATCATGCATGTAAACTCTCCAAATAATCAACTCATCTATGACCATCTATGGGGCACATGGAAGAACTATCCCATGATGTTGGTTTAGACTTACATACCTTCAATGCATCTATTAACCAAGCACATCAAGGATCTCTTCTCGAATACCTCAATCCAAGCTCTTCTCTTCTCTCCTCAAGCCCTAACCTTAGTAATGTATTAGAATAGGACTTAGAATGAGGGTTAAAACGACCTTGTTAGATCGTGTATAGAGTTTTGGAGGGGTGGGGAATTGATCGGGATGCCCCCATAATGAATTTAGAAATTCTCAACTCGGAAAAGACCCAGTCCGCGATACGGACTGATCGCGAACAATGTATTTCAGAAAAGCATTTTTGAATGAGTTTTCTCCATCCTGTTGAAACTTTTCAAAAGAATATAAGTGCTGGTCTGCGATGGGTGCGCGACGCGCCCCTATCGCGTACTAACACTATTTTGCGCTTCGGATCGAAAAATTATCTTTCGATCGGATCGCTCTAAAAATCGACCGAGCCCATTTTCCCACTCAATTTTCTATGCTGATCACAAATCCGGTCTCAGATTTTCCATACGAGCATCGAAAGATGAGTTACGCGCATACCCTCACCTCTAGGGGTATTTTGGTAATTTTATCAGGCATCACATCATCTCCCCCTTGGGATCATTCATCCTCGAATGATGAGTAAAGGTGGATATTAGGGCACAAATAGACTCAAGACTCATCTCTGCACTCAACCCAAACAATCAAACTCTCGACTTAATAATATAAAGTCACATCAATAATAGATCAATCAATTTGGTGAAGGGTAAGGAATTTACCTTGAACACTTTCGTCACTTGGCACGAATAGGTATGGATACTTGACCTTCATCTCTTCCTCAGCTTCCCATGTGGCCTCCTCAACGAATTGATTCATCCACAGGATTTTGACTGAGGCTATCTCTTTGTTCCTCAACTTACGAATTTGACGATCAAGGATTTGTACCGGAACTTCTTCATAAGATAGGTTATCTCTTACTCCAATGCTATCAATAGAGATCACCAAGGCAGAATCTCCCAAGCATTTCTTCAACATTGACACATGGAATACCGGATGCACTCCATCTAATTCTGAAGGCAACTATAACTCATACATAGGCAACCTTCCCAATCCTCTTCACAATCTGATATGGTCCAACATAGCGTGGACTCAACTTTCCCTTCTTCCCAAATCTTAGGACACCCTTCATAGGCAACACTTTCAAATAAACCCAATCATCTACCTCAAACTCTAGATATCTTCTCCTCACGTCGGTATAAGATTTTTGGCGACTCTGGGCAGTCTTTAGCCTCTCTTTAATGACCTTGACCCTCTCCATCGATTGGTGAACAAGATCAGGCCCAATCAACTCTACTTCTCCAACCTCAAATCACGCAATCGGTGATCTACATATTCTCCCATATAAGGCTTCGTAAGGAACCATTTGAATGCTTGGATAATAACTATTGTTATATGCGAATTCAATCAATGGTAGGTGATCATCCCAATTTCCATTGAAGTCAAGAACACAAGCTCTCAACATGTCCTCAAGTGTTTGAATTGTACGCTCCGCCGACCATCTGTCTGTGGATGAAAGACGGTGCTCAGGTTCACCTTATACCCAATCCCTTTTGGAACGATCTCTAAAATTGGGAGGTAAATTGAGTTCCTATGTCCGAGATGATGGACAAGGGAACCCCATGCAACCTCACAATCTCCTACATGTACAACTTGGCATACTCCTCCTCAGTGTTAGTTATCTTAACTGCCAAGAAGTGAGCCAATTTAGTCATTCTATCCACGATCACCCATATCGAATCGTGTTGGTAACAAAGTCCATACTATTCATCTCCCACTTCTGTTCTGGAATCTCAAAGTTCTGAGCCAATCCACATGGTCTCTGATGCTCAACTTTCACATGTTGGCAATTAGGGCGCTTTGAAATGAATTCCGCAATATCCCTCTTCATTCCCCTCCAGCAATAGACTTCTCTCAAGTCGTGGTATTGCATCAACAGGGTATGTGGTGATAACAATGAGGACGCTTTGAAGTTTGCCACGTTGTATTTTATACACAATTTCATCATGTCCGAAGAGCCATCCTCCATAATAGTGCCAAGGAAACATTTTGATCTCGTCGAATCTGGATGACATGTTGAATATCCATGGGGCAACGAGGCATTCGGAGAGATCCTAAAGAATATGCATGCCAAGATCACCTTGACTGGAAAATACTATAGGATTCACGGGTTTCCGCTAGCCATACAGGTTTGGATATACGAGTGTTGCTCGCATGTCAATCGGAAGATTGCTGTTAAAGTTTCCGATCATATTCCTAGGATACGCAATTGGGTATAGCCTAGATGAATGGAATACCTAGTGTTGTAGGCTTTCGCCATGATTCTGTCTCGAATGCCATCAACTTCTGGAACACACAACCTACTTTGATACCTCAATACTCCATTTCCCCCTTTGGAGAAGACCATCACTTTTTGTTTGTGGACAAACTCTTTCAGTTGGAGTATGACGGGATCTTGGTGCTTTTCTTTCACCTCTGCAACTAAGGATGAAGCAGACCTATCCTGAACATTAACTCCTCCTTCATTATTCTCCTCAAGTTGAACTCCCAAACGAGCCAATCGATGCACTTCCTTGGCTAGCTCCGTTCTTCCTTCCTCCACTTGGGCTATACTCATTGACAACCTGCTAAGAGCGTTAGCAACAACGTTAGCTTTAGCTGGGTGGTAGTGAATGCTCATGTCATAATCCATGAGCAACTCCAACCATGTTCTCTGTCGCAGGTTGAGCTCTTTCTGACTGAAAACATACTAGAAGATCTTGTGGTCAGTGAAAACATCTACATGCATTCCATATAAGTAGTGGCGCCAAATTATAACTACAAACACCACTGCTATCAACTCAAGATCATGGGTTGGATATTTCCTTTCATGAACCTTGAGTTTCCTGGAAGCATAGGCTATCATCTTCCCTCTCTGCATTAGCAAACATCCCAATCCAACCCTCGAAGCATCACAGTAAATCACGAAGTCCTCTGTCCCCTCGAGCAAGGTAAGGATTGGTGTAGTAGTCAACCTCGTTTTCAGTTCTTGGAAACTCTTCTCAGATTCCTCTGACCACTGAAACTTGAGCTTTTTCTGAATCAATATAGTCAATGGCGTGGATAGGGAAGAAAATCCCTCTACAAATCTGCGGTAGTAGCCTGCCAACCCCAAGAAACTTCTAATGTCAGTCGGAATGGACGGTCTGGGCCAATTTTTAACCGCTTCAATCTTTTGGGTATCCACTCGAATACCATCACCAGAAACAACATGGCATAGAAAGGCCGCTGACTTAAGCCAGAACTCACACTTTGAGAATTTTGCATACAACTCATGGTTCTTAAGGGTTTGAAGGACAACTCTGAGGTGGTTAGCATGCTCCTCCTTACTTCTCGATTACACCAAAATTTCATCGATGAAAACAATCACAAACATATCAAGGTATTGTCTGAATACTCTATTCATAAAGTCCATAAAGGCGGCAGGTGCATTCATCAACCCATAGGACATGACCAAGAACTCAAAGTGGCCATATCTAGTCCTAAAGGCTATATTTGGAATGTCACACTCCCTCACCTTCAACTGGTGGTAGCCAGATCTAAGGTCCATCTTGGAGAAACAAGAGGCGCCCTGAAGTTGGTCAAACAAATCATCTATCCTTGAGAGAGGATACTTGTTCTTTTATCATGACCTTGTTCAGTTGCCTATAATTAATACACATTCTAAGGGACCCATCTTTCTTTCGCACGAATAGGACAGAAGCACCTAAGGTGAAACACTTGGCTTAATGAAGACCTTCTCTAGCAAATATTTCAGTTGCTCTGCCATCCTATAAGGTGGAATCAAAATAGGTTGGGTATCAGGAAGAACATCAATCCCAAAGTCAATCTCCCTATCAGGAGGGACTCCGGACAGATAATCAGGAAATACTTCTGGAAACTCATTAGCAATCGAATATTCAAGAGTTGAGACTCAACATCATCATATTTCACTCGCACAAGGTGAAAGATACAACCTTTGGAAATCAACTTTCTGGCTCTAAGATATGAGATAAATTTTCCCCTAGGTATAACAAATTCACCTTTCCACTCTAAAACCATTTCATTAGGAAATTGGAACTTAACGGTTCGGGATCTACAATCAACAGAGGCATATTAGACGTGAAGCTAATCCATGCCAAGGATCAAATCAAAATCAACCATCTCCAACTCAATCAAATCAACAAGAGTATCCCTATGATGGATGGACACTACACAAGTTTTATAGATTCTCTCAGCTTGAATAGACTCACCCACTAGAGTAGAAACATCAAAGGGTTCAAGAAGACTCTCAGGGGTTCTATCCAATCTACTGGCCACATAAGGAGATACAAACGACAATATGGCACCCAGATTTATCAAAACATAACAATCAAAAGTAAAGACTCGAATCATACACGTCGTAACATCTGGGGAGTTCTCCTGAACTTGGCAACTACCCATGGCATACAAGCGGTTTGTTGCTCCGTCTGCGCCTAATGTAGTGGCCCTCTGGTTTCCTCAACTGGTGGAGCTGGTGTAGTAGACTGAGCCTGGTCGGCGCATTTTGGACAATCCCTTTTGTAGTGACCCGCTTGGCCACATCCATAGCACATATCATTCCCATCACGACATATCCCTAGGTGCAATTTGCCACACTTACCACACAGTGGCTTACACTATGAACCTTGAGCCACACTAGCTTATGAATAAGGTCCATGGGTTTCAACATTATGAAACATTTGATCATACTTGCCTCTGGGCACAGGTGCACTAGCAGATGATGGGGCTGGAAATCGGTTGCTATTGCCCTTCCTCCCAACCTCATGGCTGGATGTCTTGCTTTCTTATGCTTGAACTCTTCCCTATCATGATGTCTCTCCTCATCAGCTTGTTGCACAAACGTCATCAATCGTCCGATATCCATATCACTCACAAGCATGGATCCTCTTCCATCTCTCTTGGGTCCTCTATTCAACCCATTGACATACATCCCTATCCTTCCCCTCATGTCAGCAACCATGTTCGGAGCATAGTGAGATAGTTGCGTGAACTTCAAACCATACTCTTGCACAGTCATGGAGCCCTGTTTTAGGTTCAGGATCTCTATCATTTTAGCTTCTCTTTTCTCTCTTGGGAAGAAGCGTCCCAAGAAGGCATCCTCAACCACTGCCCAAGTCAAACATGGAGCATCATCCCTTCTACCTTTCTTCCATTGGTCAAACCACAGTCTAGCCATACCCTTGAGTTGGTATGCAGCCAGTTCAACCCTTTCAGCATCAGCCACATGCATCACCTGGAACACCTTCTCGAGTTCCTCCACATAGTTCTCGGGATCCTCAATAGATGCAGACCCCATGAACTCTGGCGGATTCATCCTAAAAAATTCTCGGACTCTAGAGGTGTCGTGAGAATCTGGTCTGCCCGCTCCTTGTCTCATAGCAGGTGCTGCGACAGCTTGGGCTAGAGCTTGAATAGCCTGGTGTAGCTCAGCATTGGATACCTCATCTTGAGGAGATTTTGCAGCAGGAAGAGCTTGATCCATGGGCTCCTCGGGTGCTTGAGGCTCAGGTGGACTAACAACTTGCCTAGCAGGACGTCCCCTTCCTCTGACAGCTCTTCTGGGAGGCATGTTATCAATTCTGCATGCGTAGAGCACGAATTAGAAGAGAGTTCTCAAAGAGTTTAACTCCATCACATGAATTGGAATAAGAAAGAAGTGCAACAATTCCTGATGTCCTAGAGCCTCCTGCTTATGAAATATGGTCGACAACACACCCATAAACAAGACTTTACTAAACATGGCTTCATAGACTCCCTAAGACACTTGAACTTTGTGCTCTGATACCAAAATTGTCACGTCCCGGGAGGGTACCCTTGGTATGGCTGCCACTCAGAGACTATTGCTAGTCCCCAAGGGAACCACTTAACCTCATCACATCATTCAATCAATAAACTCTAATGAACAATGAAAAGTACAAGTAAGTAAATGGGAATATCTCATCTAGTCTCAAAATAAGTATAAAAATAAGGGCTAGTAGAAAGAACTAGCTCACAAGTCTCAACATCAATGCTCAACCATCGTCTATAAAGCCTCTATTACTGCTCATGCAGTGCCAATGATAAACCCATGGCTACCCAAATCAAAATAAAGAAATAGTCTAATCTCTAACACTAAAGCAAGATGAATAAATCATTGTGGGTCCTCCGAAGTGGGGGAGGCTCACCAATTTATCTTCGAATCTCAGAACTTCAACGGAGCGCCTGTTGACGATCTCTAGTACCTGCCCTTACATCATAAAACGATGTAGTCCAGAATAGACATCAGTACTTGCAATATACTGATATGTAAAATAGCAGAGTGAAACCAAAACAGGTAGAATAATATGAAAACAACGTCAACTCAAAATAAACATCAAATCACATCAAATAGTCAAATGTCTACCTATACGAGAATAAAGAGTAGACAAGTGCCCCATCAATAACTCAAACTCATCAATCATTTCAGACTCATCTCGAAGGAGCTCACCTCCTCTCATCACATCTCATCTTAGAGGAGCTCACCCCCTCTTATCTCATCTAGACTCGGACTACTCAAGGTAGAAAATTTATGAGAGTTTCTCTTCTCCGACAATAATCACTTAAGAGCTAGTAAATGTACAATAATCACGTTGATGTTGGCACAGCCATTCCAAACTTGTCAGGTAGGGAACACTCAAATACAATATCAGCTCACCCAATATGGAGTCAAAACTCAATAAGTCCTCTATTGTTTCAAGGACTGTTACTCTCGAGGGAACTATAATATATGTGATGGTTTTGTGCCTCATCTATGTTTGGCGACATAATTTGACGAGTTCAAGTCGGAATAACTTTCACGCTTTTGGTGCTCAATACTCCTCCCATGACTCAATGCTCATGAAAGCTCCATCTCAACCAATCTCATACGGCTTCAAACCCCTTCAATGATCAATATCTCATAGGGACTTTAGTCCTGTCGTCAATCATCTCATAGGGGCTTTAGCCCTCTCATCAATCAATATCTCATCAATGACTCAGGATTTATAACAGTCATTAGGAAGCAAGTGAATACACATATCGGTAGAGTTCATTTGTAGAGACTCATAAGACAATCAAATATTATAAACTCATCATCATTCTCATCACAATCAACATTCTTAACTCAAGGCTCTAGACTCAATTCTCAAGTTCAATATGCATTCTTTTCAAATTAGTCATGTAGGGTTATGCAAATTCTCATGAAAATATTCAATTTAAGAAAACAAATAGCATGATGATCATCAACATAGAGAACATGTAATTTCAAATATAATTTTATGAAAAAACATCAAAGATCATGCATGTAAACTCTCCAAATCATCAACTCATCTATGACCATCTATGGGGCACATGGAAGAACTATCCAGGCTTTTGGTTTAGCCTTACATACCTGGAATGCAGCTATTAATTAAGCACGTCAAGGATCTCTTCTCGAATCCCTCAATCCAAGCTCTTCTCTTCTCTCCTCAAGCACTAGCTTTAGTAACGTATTGGAATAGGACTTAGAATGGGGGTTTAGACCTTTTTTTACATCAAAACAACCTTGTTAGATCATGTATAGTGTTTAGAAGGGGTGGGGAATTGACCGGGATGCCCCCATAATGAATTTAGAAATTCTCAACTCGGAAAAGACCCGGTCCGCGATGCGGACTGGTCGCGAACAATGTATTTTCAAAAAAGAGTTTTTGAACAATTTTTCTCCATCCTGTCAAAAATTTTAAAAAGAATATAAGTGATGGTCCGCGATGGGCCTGCGATGCGCCCCTTTCGCGTACTAACACTATTTTGCGCTTTGGATCGAAAAATTATCTTTCGATCGGGTCGCTCTAAAAATCGACCGGGACTATTTTTCCACTCAAGTTTTCGTGCTAATCACAAATTTGTTCCAGATTTGCCATACGAGCATCGGAAGATGAGTTACACGCATACCTTCACTGTAGGGGTATTTTGGTAATTTTATCAGGCATCACATCAATTTTATTTACCTCTGCCATTAGGTGATCAAACTGTCGAGTAGTGTAACTATTGGCCATAGCAAAAAATATTTCTTTATCTTGGCTTGACTCTTCTTGAAATCCTTTTTGATATTATTCCACAAATGGTAGATGCACGCACAAGGTGGAACTATTGGATAAACAATTGAAGTTGCATTCTGGATGTTGTCATGCCTATTAGATACTATGCACATTCCTTTACAACTTCCATAAGTATCCTTTATTTGTCGAAAGAACCACTCCCACGATGCATCATTTTCTGAATCTACTATGGCATAGGCAAGAGGCAAATATGACCTACAAGCAACAAAATCAAAAAAGAGAGATTTAGCATATGCACACTTATACATGATTTTATAAATAATATACATATCCTATACACTACTATACAATAGTATACAAAAAATATATAAAACTTCAAATATGAAATTACAACATATACAATCATATACTCTACTTTACGAATATTATATAGTTCTACATTATTATATAATAACTACACAGTTAATGTAAAAATTATACCATCAGAATCTTGTGTTGAAGCAATTAGTATGATGCCTTTATATGTTGCCTTTAAAAAGCTTTCATTTACAACCATTATAGGCCTGCAATATTCCCATCCTTTGATTGATGCATAGAACGCAACATAACGATATAGAAAGTGTTTATCTTCTGATTTGTTCACCCTTGTTACTGATCTTGGATTTTATGTTCAATCATATATAAGTACATTGGCAGCTTACAATATGATCCAATAGGATTTTGTAATGCCCAATAAAATTACCTACAATATTCCCATCCTTTGATTGATGCATAGAATGCAACATAACGATATAGAAAGCATTGATCTTCTGATTTGTTCACCCTTGTTACTGATCTTGGAATTGTATGTTCAATCATATATAAGTACATTGGCAGCTTACAATACGATCCAGCAGGATTTTGTAATGCCCAGTAAAATTACAAAAATACCCCTAGAGGAGAAATGTGCACATAAAGCATCTTCTAATGCTCGAATAGAAAATCTGAGACCGGATTCATGATCAGCACGAAAAATTGAGTGGGGGAAAGATCTTTGTCAATTTTTAGAGCGACTAAGTCAAAAGATAATTTTTCATTCCAAAATGAGAAATAGTGAGAGTCCGCGATAGAGCCGCGTCGTGGACCCATCGCGGAGGCGCAGTTATGTTTTTTCTAAATTTTCAATGGGGTTGAGACTTTGTTTGCGACCAGTCTGCGTCGCGGACTGTATTATTTTACGGCTAGAAGATTTCTAAAATTTTGAGGGGCATTCTAGTCCATTCCTAACATCTTTTAAAATCCATATACGATTAATATAGGTCATATTCATGAAGAAGGGGTTCAAAACCATTCTAAAATCCTCTTCCTAGAAAAATTTACCAAGTTGGGCTTGAGGAGAGTTGAGATTGAAGAGTCAAGAGGAGATTCTACGAAGTATCGTTGTTAGCAATCATCCTAGGTATGTAAGGCTAACCTAAAGAATGAGAATGTTCTCTCATTTGTCCCCTTTGGGTAAATTGAGTCTATGATTGAAGATAATGAGTTTGATGTGAGGATCCTTGAGTATTCCATTGAGTTTGTACTTAATTCATGTATTTTAAATGAAATGATGATCATCACAAACTATTTTACTGCATAACTTGTTTTCATGAATGATTTCTTTTTCAAAATTCTATGTCTGTTTTACTAAAGAATGCAAGAATGAACTTAGGGGATGAGTCTAGAGCCTTGACGATGATGATGTTGTAACTGTGGTCCAAATTATTGAGAGTCTTGATGATGATGTTGATGAGAATGATGTTCATGAGTCTTAAAACTTGAAACTAAATTCTAAAAGAATGTTTTGAGTCCATGATGTTGATGTTGATGAGATGAGTTGATGTGGATGGTGATGTTGATGTTGATGTACTATGTCCCCATGGGACCGGTGATGAGAAATCTTATGTTGAGTTTTGGGAGGAGTATTGAGCACCGAAATGGGTGAGAGTGAGTGGCACTCAAACTCATTAACTATGTGGCTTGCATATGAGAGAGGATCGAATTGCAATGCGGATGTTTTATTTTTTTCCCAAAGGAGGACTGATGTTATTTCTTGTGGATCCATTGATGGTGATATCTTTTACCCCGGGCAGGGTACTGGATGGATATGGAAATAACATCACTTCGTTGTATCATCACCGGCTCATAGGTGATGGTTGTCGGTTAGAGGAACTCTTAGTTAGGTCCTACATTGATAGTACTCTGATGTTAATGTAATGGTATGAGTCTTGATGGATGTTGATGTTTCATTACCTACTCTTTATCCTTGTCCTAAACAAGCATGAGTCCTTTGAGTTGAGCCGAGTTTCCTTGGGATGAGTCTGATGTATTTATGAGATGTTGATGGTTATTCGTCTACTCTTTTTTCTTGCTTTAGATAGATATTTGACATTCTAAAGAAGTATGATGTTATCCCTATATTGTTCTATATGTACTGTTATATTCAGCCATCTTACATACCGTACATTCCACGTACTAACGTCACTCGACGCTGCATCATTTCATGATGCAAATACAAGAGTTAGAGAACTTCAGCAAACGCATCATTGAGGTTCGGAGATTCTGAGTTCAGTTGTTGGTGAGCCCTCCTTGCTATCCAGAGGATCCTTTTTGTTATCAGTTGTTTTATTTTATTGAGTTGGGTA
Source organism: Solanum rostratum (assembly GCA_029948455.1). Classification (NCBI taxonomy): domain Eukaryota; kingdom Viridiplantae; phylum Streptophyta; class Magnoliopsida; order Solanales; family Solanaceae; genus Solanum; species Solanum rostratum. Next base: position 55,030,950 of record CM057049.1, read on the forward strand.
GCCATGGTCTGTCATGGTACCTCTTAGATTGTCTAGATGAGTTGAGTTAGAGGCTTCATAGACATGAGTTGAGGTTTGATGTTGAGGTTTTTTTCCCTCTTTGAGTTGAGTTAGTAACACTGTTTACTTATCATTGATGTTGAGACTGAGTTTATTGGTCGTTAGACAAGAATGACTGATGTAGCTCACTCCCTTATTCTATTACTTCCTCTATGCTTGATGTTGAATGACTGTCCTAAGATCGAGTGGTTCGCTTGGGGACTAGAAATCATCTCTAGGTGTCGGCCATGCCTAGGGTACCCTCCCGGGGCGTAACAAACTTGGTATCAGAGCACAAAGTTCAAGAGTCGTAGGGAGTCTATGAAGTTGTGTCTAGTACAGTCTTGTTTATGTGTGTGTTGTGCACCATACTTCATATACAGGAGGCTCTAGGACAATATGAATGGTTACACTTCTTTGATATTCTGAGTTCATGCCATAGAGTTTGACTCTATGAAACTCTCTTCTAATTCGTGTGTTGCATGTTTGCAGATTATGCCTCCTAAATGCACTGATGCCCAGAGATATGCCTTAGCCCCAACTGCTGAGAATCCCCCACCAGTGGTCCCTACCCAGCCTGAGACGAGGAGATGGCGCTGACCTGCCAAAGCTACTGAGATCCCACAGGCACCACCTGCTCAGTCAGCCTCCACTTCTAAAGCAAACTTTGGGGGAGCCATTTTTATACTTACTTAGTTGGTGGCCGTCCAGAGTAGTAGCTGAGGTCCCAGGCCCCTAGCTCCAGCTCCTAAAAGCCTACGGCTGCAACCAGGCTAAAGATTTCCTGAGGATGAACCCCCCAGTCTATATGGGGTCGAAGGTTGAGGAGGACCTACAAAATTTTATTGATGAGATGTGAAAAATGTTGAGGGCTATTCCTGCTAATGAGGTTGAGGGAGTTAAGCTCATTGCTTATCAGCTTGAGGATGTTGCTAATGTCTAGTATGACCAGTGGGAAGATGGTAGAGGTGAGGATTTTGAACCTGCTAAGTGGGAGGATTTTGAGAGTGCTTTCCTTGATCATTTCTTTCCCCAGCAGTTGAGGGAGGCAAAGGTTGAGGAGTTTGTAAACCTGAAGCAAGAGAGGATGACTATCAAGGAGTACAACCTCAAGTTCATTCCGCTGTCCCGATATGCCCCAGAGATGGTCATTGATATGAGGGCCAAGATAAGGAAGTTTGTGTCTGGCAGGCAGGTAAAGAGGGAGTATAGCAGCAATGCTGATTCCTGGTATGGACATTTTTAGACTTACGGTCTATGCCCAGCAAACTGAGGAAGATAAGAAGGACAGAGAAGATCAGTAGAGTAAGAAGGCCAAATCGGCAGGGCATAAGCCTAGCCAATAGAATCAGAATAAGGGTGATAAAACCTATTTTCAGAAGAGGTCTTCTAACTATGCACCCTCTGTGGCAAGTTCGCCTGTTCAGCAAAATAGGTATGATCAGAAATCTTATGGTCACCAAAATTTCAGAGCTCAGGGTCCTCAGTCCCAAGCTAGCGTGACCCAAGGCCCGAGAGGAAAGCCACCTTGTGGCAGATGTGGCAAGCTATACCTTAGTGCGTGCTGTGAGGGCACAAATGCTTATTATTCATGCGGACAGCCTGACCATTTTCAGGGTGAGTTTCCTATGAGGAGATAGGGTGATGGGAGTAACAAAGCTCAATCATCTACAGCACCCCCTGCGGACAGTCATCAAAATGCTACTACTGCGGGTGAAGAAGGCGGGACGAACCATCAATATGCGATAGGAAATCGACAGGACCAAGAGGTTGCACCAAATATTGTTATGGGTATGCTCCGAGTCTTTTCTAATAATTGTTATGCATTGCTTGACCCGGGTGCCACTTTATCTTTTGTGACGCCCTATGTGGCCAATAAGTTTGAGATTTTTCTAGAGTATTTACTTGAGACTTATATTGTTTCTACTGTTACTGGTGAGTCTATCCTAGTTGAGAGGGTCTATAGAGATTGTGTGGTATCCTTCTATCATAGTGATACTTTGGCTGACTTGGTAGAGTTAGAGATGGTTGATTTTGCTATAATCCTTGGTATGGATTGGCTCCATGCCTGTTGTGCCTCAATAGATTATAGGAACCGAGTTGTCAAATTCCAATTTCCAAATGAACCAATCCTAGAGTGGAAGGGAAGTTCTGTTGCACCCAAGGGTAAGTTTATTTCCTGCCTGAGGGCTAGAAAGTTAATCTCTAAAGGTTGTATTTACCACCTTGAGTGAGTTAAATCTGATGATATTGAGTCTCTACTCTCGGATTAGTTCCGATAGTGAATCAGTTTCCTGAGGTGTTCCCTGAGGATTTACCTGGAGTCCCACCTGATAGGAAGATCAACTTCGATATCCATGTTCTTCCCGATACGCAGCCTATTTCAATTCCACCATATAGGATGGCCCTCACTGAGTTGAAGGAGCAATTGAAGGATTTGTTAGAGAAGGGTTTTATTAAGTCAAGTGTTTCTCCTTGGGGTGTTCCCGTTCTGTTTGTATGAAAGAAGGACGGGTCTCTCAGAATGTGCATAGACTATAGGCAACTGAACAAGGTCACAATCAAGAATAAATATCCTCTCCCCAAGATAGATGATCTATTTGACCAACTTTAGGGTGCCTCATGCTTTTCAAAGATAGACCTCAGATCGGGTTACCACCAGTTTAAGTTAAGAGAATGTGATGTTCCAACGGTAGCCTTCAGGACTAGATATGGCCACTTTGAGTTCTTGGTCATGTCCTTTGGGTTGACAAATGCACCTGCAGCTTTCATGGATTTGATAAATAGGGTGTTCCGACCCTACCTTGACACGTTTGTAATCATGTTCATTGATGATATTTTGGTGTATTTGAGGGATGAGGAGGAGTATGCCAAACAACTTAGAGTTGTCCTTCAGACTCTTAAGGACTATAAATTGTACGCGAAGTTCTCAAAGTGTGAGTTTTGGCTCAAGTTAGTGGCTTTCCTAGGCCATGTTTTTTTGGGTGATGGAATTTGAATAGATGCCTAGAAGATTGAAGCAGTTAAGAACTGGCCAACACCGACCTCTCCAACTGAGATAAGAAGTTTCTTGGGGTTGGCAGGCTACTACCGCAGATTTGTTGAGGGATGTTTTTCCTATCCGCACTATTGACCAAGCTGACCCAGAAAAAAGCCACGTTTTAGTGGTCTGAGGAATGTGAGAAGAGCTTCCAAGAGTTCAAGACTAGATTGACCACCGCACCTCTTTTGACTTTGCCCGATGAGATGGAAGATTTTGTGATATATTGTGATGCATCAAGAATTGGATTGGGATGTGTATTGATGCAGAGAGGAAAGGTGATAGCCTATACTTCCGGGCAGCTTAAAGTTCATGAGATGAACTATCTGGCCCATGATCTTGAGTTGGTGGCGATAGTGTTTGCACTTCTGGCGCCACTACTTGTATGGAGTGCATGTGGACGTGTTCACTGACCACAAGAGCCTGCAGTATGTCTCCAGTGAGAGAGATCTCAACCTGCGACAAAGGAGATGGTTCGAGTTGCTCAAGAATTATGACATGAGCATCCTATACCACCCAGGTAAAGCTAATATTGTTGTTGATGTCCATAGCAGGTTGTCAATGGGTAGTACAACCCAAGTTGAGAAAGAGAAGAAAAAGCTAGTGAAGGAAGTGCATAGGTTGGCTCGGCTGGGAGACCAACTCAAGGAGAACGACGAGGGAGGAGTCAATGTTCAGAATGGGTCTACATCATCCCTAGTAGTAGAGGTAAAAGAGAAGCAAGATCTAGATCCTATCATACTCCAATTGAAGGAGGTTGTCCACAAATAAAAAGTGACGGTCTTCTCCAAAGGGGGAGATGGGGTGTTGAGATACCAGAGTAGGTTATGTGTTCCTGATGTTGATGGTTTCAACTGGAGGATCATGGTTGAAGCCCACAACACTAGATACTCTATTTATCGGGGCTCCACTAAGATGTACCACGACTTGAGAGAAGTCTATTGATGGAGTGGAATGAAGAGGGACGTTGTTGAGTTTGTTTCAAAGTGCTCGAATTGCCAGCAAGTGAAGGTTAAGCATCAAATGACAAGTGGCTTGGCTCAAAACTTTGAGATTCCAGAGTGGAAGTAAGAAATGGTTAACATGGACTTCATCACCCGCCTATCGAGATCTCAAAGGCAGCATGATTCCATATGGGTGATTGTAGACGGGATGACTAAATCAGCGCAATTCTTGGCAGTTAAGATGACTAATACAGTGGAGGAGTATGCCAAGATATATATTCAAGAGATTGTGAGGATGCATGGAGTTCCTTTGTCCATCATGTCGGACAAAGGAACCCAATTTACCTCTTACTTCTGGAAGCCTTTCCAGAAAGGATTGGGTACAAAAGTGAATTTGCGTACAACCTTTCATCAATAGACGGATGGTCAGGCAGAGCACACTATTCAGACAATAGAAGATATGATGAGAGCCTGCGTCTTTGACTTCAAAGGAAATTGGGATGATCATCTACCATTGATTGAATTTGCACATAACAATAGTTATCATGCAAGCATTCAAATGGCCCCCTATGAGGCCTTGTATGGTAGGAGGTGTAGGTCACCCATTGGGTGGTTTGAGGTTGGAGAAGCTGAGTTGATTGGGCCTAACCTTGCCCACCAGTCCTTGGAGAAGGTAAAGATTACTAGAGAGAGGTTAAAGACTGCACAAAGCCATTAGAAGTCTTACACCGATGTGAGGAGAAGGGACTTAGAGTTCGAGGTGAGCGATTGGGTATACTTGAAGGTATCACCCATGAAGGGTGTCATGAGGTTTGGGAAGAAGGGGAAATTAAGTCCTCGCTATATCGGCCCTTATTTGATTGTGAAAGACTTGGGAAGGTTGCTTATGAGCTAGAGTTACCTTTTGGGTTAGATGGAATCTATCCGGTGTTCCACACTTCTATGTTGAAAAAGTTTTTGGGAGATCCTGTTTGGTGATCCCTGTTGAGAGCACTAGAGTCAAAGATAGCTTGTCCTGTGAGGAAATTTCATTCCAAATCCTTGATCGACAGGTTCGCAGATTGAGAAACAAAGAGATAGCCTCCGTTAAAGTTTTGTGGAGGAACCAATTTGTTGAGGAAGCCACATTGAAAGCTAAGGAAAAGATGAGAACTAAATACACGCACCTATTCGTTCCTGATGATGAGAATATCGAAGGTAATATTCCTATTCTTAACTTACAATTGATGTTTCTATACTGAGTTGATGTGTATATTTTGATGTTATGAGTAGATTATGGAGGTCGATGAAGAGTTAAGAAGTTGAGTTGATGAGTGAGTATCAAGATGAGCCTTGAGTTTATTCGTGTCATAATACCCCTCCTACTCATTATTCAAGGATGAATGATCCCAAGGGAGAGATGATGTAATGCCCGATAAAATTACCCACATACCCCAAGAGGAGAGATGTGTGCATAATGCAACTTCTTATGCTCGGATGGAAAATTCAAGGTTGGATTCGTGATTAGCACAAAAAATTGAGTGGGGGAAAAGTCATGGTCAATTTTTAGAGAGACCGAGTCAAAAGGTAATTTTTCATTCCAAAATGAGAAACAGTGAGAGTCCGCGAAAGATCCCCATCGCGGACCTATCGCGGAGGCATACTTATGTTTTTCTAAATTTTTCGATGGGGTTGAGAAAATTCATTCAGGAAAATTTTTGTCAAAAATGAACTGTGTGGGTCAGTCCGCATTACGGACTGTGTTATTTTATAGCTAGAAGATTTCTAAAATTTTGAGGGGCATTATAGTCCATTCCTAACATCTTCCAAAACCCATATACGATTAATATAGATCATATTCATGATGAAAGGTTCAAAACCATTCTAAAATCCTCTTCCTAGCAAAATTCACCAAGTTAGGTTTGAGGAGAGTTCAGGTTGAAGAGTCAAGAGGAGATTCTACGAGGAATTGTTGTTAGCGGTCATCCCAGATATGTAAGGCTAACCTAAAGCATGAGATTGTTCTCTCATTTGTCCCCTTTGAGTAAATTGAGTCTATGATTGAAGATAATAAGTTTGATGTGAGGATCCTTGAGTATTCCAATGAGTTTGTACTTAATTCATATATTTTAAATGAAATGATGATCATCAAAAACTATTTACTGCATAACTTGTTTTCATGAATAATTTCTTTTTCAAAATTTTATGTCTATTTTACTAAATAATTCAAAAATGAACTTAGGGGATGAGTCTAGAGCCTTGACGATGATGATATTTGTGATGTTGTGATTGTAGTCCAAATTGTTGAGAGTCTTGATGATGATGTTGATGATAATGATGTTTATGAGTCTTAAAGTTTGAAACTAAATTCTAAAAGAATGTTTCGAGTCCATGATGTTGATGTTGATGAGATGAGTTGATATGGATAATGATGTTGATGTTGATGTACTATGTCCCCATGGGACTGATGAGGAGAAATCTTGATGATGATGTTTTATGAGCATGTCGAGTTTTGGGAGGAGTATTGAGCAATGAAATGGGTGAGGGTGAGTCGTACTCGAACTCATTAACTACGTGACTCGCGTAGGAGAGAGGATCGAACCACAATGCGGATGTTTCCTTTGTCCCAAAAGAGGATTGATGTTATTTCTTGTGGATCCACTGATGGTGATATCCTTTACCCCGGGCAGGGTACTGGATAGATGTGGCAACGGCATCACTTCGTTGTATCATCACCGGCTCATAGGTGATGGTTGTCGTTTACAGAAACTCCCAGTTAGGTCCTACATTGATAGTAATCCGATGTTGATGTGATGGTACGAGTCTTCATGGATGTTGATGTTTCATTACCTACTATTTATCCTTGTCCTAAATGGGCATGCGTCCTTTGAGTTAAGTAGAGTTTCCTTGGGATGATTCTGATGTATTGATGAGATGTTGATGGTCATTTGTATACTCTTTTTTCTTGCTCTAGATAGACATTTGACATTCTGACGGAGTAGGTTGTTGAGTTGATGTTATCCCTATGTTGTTCTATATGTACTGTTATATTCAGCCATCTTACATACTGTACATTCCATGTACTGACGCCACTCGGCGCTACATCCTTTCAAGATGCAGATACAGGAGGTAGAAGACTTAGCAGATGCATCGTTGAGGTTCGGAGATTCTAAGTTCAGTTATTGGTGAGCCCTCCTTGCTATCCGGAGGAGTCTTTTCATTATCAGTTGTTTTATTTTATTGAGTTGGGTAAACATGGCCTGTCATGGTACCTTCTTAGACTGTCTAGATGAGTTGAGTTAGAGGCTTAATAGACATGTGTTGAGGTTTTTTCCCTCTCTGAGTTGAGTTAGTAACACTGTTTACTTATCATTGATGTTGCGACTGAGTTTATTGGCCGTTAGCCCTCCTTATTGATGTAGAATGACTGATGTAGCTCATTGCCTTATTCCATTACTATTATGCTTGATGCTGAATGACTGTCCAGAGATCGAGCGGTTCGCTTGGGGACTAGCAATAGTCTCTGGGTGTCAACCACGCCTAGGGTACCCTCCCGGGGCGTGACAGATTCCCTCTTATCAGTTCAATTGCCTTTTCTCTTGACCTCCATGCTTGCATATAAGTCAACTCAACAGAATAATCATTTTGAATATCACTTATGATATCATTAGGCCTATAAACAGTCTTAGGATCTTCCATTTTGTGCATCACCAAACTTGCAATAATGTTTGAATCTGCTTGACTTTGTGTCATGTATAATTCTAGCACATTGCATGAGTGAAGTTTATTGAAACTTCGAACTTTGAATAAATGTGACTTACTTAAGCTTTGGATCTAAACGACTAACTGCAATTTTTGTCAACACAACCAAGATAATACCTAATAAAAACAGAAACATATAATATACAAAAGTATATAAAAAGTTACAAAAGTATACAAACAAGTTACATCACCTTGTTGAACTTGATTTTCTAACTTTAACTCAAAATTTATTTCTAATAGAGTAGTTCTTCATAGCTTTGACAATTGTTTTCTTATCTTTATAGATCTGTTGTTTCTCAACCTCCAAGTGAAAGCAATCATCAATAATATAATTTACATTCTCCCTGACTATTTCACTAGAATCTTTGCTGCCAACCTCAAGCATTTGAATTGTATCAACATTGTATACTTCTTGTATATTACCTCTATTTTCTATAGACAGTAGCAGGTGCAGTAATGTTGTTGAACTCCTCAATAAAAATTCCTTTCAGAGTGACACAAATTGGATATGAAGATAAATTTGCATTTTTTGTTTCAATTCCATATAAACCCTAACACTCATGTTATTGTATATCAATATAGCTAGAATTTGATCAGTGAGAACATATATGAGCTCCGTACAGTATAAAGTGGAATCAACACCAATTTGGGTGAAAATAATAGTGATTAGATCTTCAAAATCGCAATCAAAGTTGATAACAACAACATCAACAATGTAATTGGTGTATTTATTGTCATTCTCCCACTCACTGTTGTGTTATATCAGAATGGTAACAAAATCCATCAAAATGGAAGAATTAATAGAGAAATTGATGAAATCAGCACAGAGATTGAGTGAGCACCAACGAAATTGAAGAATCATAACGAATTACTGGTGAATTTCCAAAAAAATTGAGCTAACATCGGCGTTTTTGGATGAAATTCGGGAGATAATAGTGTGTTTGGGGAAATTGGAGAGAGAATTGCGTGAATTTGGGTTTTTTTTTTTGATGAATTGAGCCTTTTATGCCCTCTTCTATTTTTGGCTATTTCTGGTGTAAATGAAAAGTGGGCTATAAAATATGTAAACAATCTTTGTTTTTGCGTATATATATATATATATATATATATATATATATATATATATATATATATATATATATATATATATATTGTGCTATTGTTGGAAAACTTGTCCTTGGTGTGAAACAATAGAGTTACAAATTTTTACATGTGAAACTCCAAGACACCCTGATGGAGTTCAAAAACTTCCTTCATCCCAATATGATGTAGGTTCAAACTTTAACATGAAAAACTTGAGCACGCTGCCACTTCAAAAACTCCATCACAGTATAATGGAGTTTTGAATTTTTACAAGTGAAACTTCAGTCTCCTGCAAATTATGATGTTGTTCTATAATTTTTCTAACTTGTATTTAAAAGTTTGGTATATATGATTATGAATTAATACGTAACACTAAATAACACGTGTGTACTGGAGTTCCCTACTTTTTCTAAATTTTTATCCTGCATACAGTTATGAACCAATACAGAATACTGAACGATTTCAGAAAAAACAACCTAGTTATTACATAAAATATGAGTAAATTTTAGAACAAACATAAAATAATACAGTTAAAATGAGATTGTAGTGATGAAGGAGGAGAAAAATAAAGTGAGATTTGTGAAGTTGATGCTGATGAAGATTGAAATATCAGTGTTTGTCCTGAAACCAAAACTGTACATTAGGTATTTTTCAAATAATTGAATCACTCCCATTGTGGTTGTTGGCACTTGGCAGCCTTCCATTACCTTTCAAGGATGGAGATTATATTTTTTTCGTCCTAATTTTAGTAAGATTCTCTTCAAAAAGATTTGAAAATAACAAGTAGTGCATGGGTGTCTAAATCAAGAACACGACAAGGGGGATGGGCTAAGAGTAGCCAAACATGGAGCCTATCATATTATATCACTGTTTGAACAAGAAATTGATAAAAATCAATCTTCATCCTTATTCTTTGAATAGCCCGATAACATTTCTTGTTTTCAGATGTGACTATAAGCAAAATCTAATTGAATTTCTTCTTTTTGGATCGGTAAATAAAATCTAGCTAACACCCAATCCCCATAAACTTGATTATGTACAATATATGCTCACTAAGAAATCTTCAATTTGTAAGCCAATTTCCTAGCATGCTCGTGTCTCATCCTTAGTCAAACATCAATAATGCAACTATCAAAGACTGGAATCTAGAAAAAGTACTCAATGGAGAGATAGACCTAAATAGGATGCCTCCCAATGCAAGGTTCTCCTCTTCTTTTCTTTTTTACTTTGTTCTAAGCAGTCTCAAGCCAGGACCTTAGGTAGCAATAGCAGAACCAGCTGAACACCCTAAGTTTGTTGAGAGATCTCATCTGTATCACTTTCCACACCATAACTTTTTGAGTTAGCTGGAAATGCAATCTCCGTATCGTCATCCTCAAACAGTTCTTCTCCATTTTTTAGAGCATCAGATGGATGGCTCTCGCCATCATCGGATGACTGATCAGCAGCAGCCAAACTGTAACTTCTATCCCTTACATTGTCAGTTGAGAGAGGGGCGCCTTCATCGGGTGACTGATCCGCTGCAGCCAAACTGTAACTTAAATCCCGTAGATCCTGTGTTGTGTCAGTTGACAGTGTGGCACCATCATTGCATGACTGATCAGCTGCAGCCAAAATGTAACATCTGTTCCTTAGATCTGTGGAGCCATTATCAGATGACTGATCAGCTGCAGCGAAACCGTAACTTCTGTCCGTTAGATCCTGTGTTGTGTCAGTTGACAGCATGGTGCCATCATCCGATGACTGATCAGCTGCAGCCAAACTGTAACTTTTATTCCTAAAATCCTGTGTTGTGTCTGCTGACAGCGCGGTGCCAATATCGGATGATTGATCAGCTGCAGCCAAACTGTAACTTCTATCCCTGGCGCTATCCTCGGATGACTGAGAAGCTGCAGCCAAACTGTAACTTTTATCCTTTAGATCCTGTGTTGTGTCAGTTAACTGCATGGCACCATCATCAGCTGACTGATCAGCTGCAGCTGAACTATAACTTCTATCCTTAAGATCCTGTGGTGTGTCAGTTGACAGCGTGGATACCCCATTCTGGACAAAGTCTGCAGCTCTTACCTAATAAAGATGTTTTCGAACTTCATTAATAGCCACATTTATCCAGCTTAAGCATATGAAAATAATCAGCAAAACACAGAATTTATAGCAGCTCGGAGAGTCGTAAGCATAATCAATGGAAATATATAAGCTCATGTTTCAACTCCTTCAGCTGTGAAGCCAGCAGAAGCCTTTTACTTTTAACAAACTTTCGTGTATCTGTCCCATTTAACATGGCCAAATGTGGATGCCTAGGAAAATAGACAAATTAGAACCTGTTTTGGACATTGATACTAATATGGTATAGGTTTAGAAACAATTAAAAGATTTTGCAAATACATACCCGAAATGGTGGTAAAGTTGGAGTTAGTAAGGTGGATGTGCTAGAGGAGTTAAAAGATATCATCTTTAGAAACCACAAGTTTAGAGTGCCTTCTCTATTGAGCAAAAATCAAGTTTTGAGCCTTAAACCTGCTGGGACAGATATCTGGAACTAATTAATCAGCCATCATTCTCATTTGCAATTTCAGAAAAAACAAAAAGATGAAAAAGGAAGAACTCAAGCTAGTGACCCCTTGTCAGTGAAAGTTTAACCAACACATTTGCTCTCTCAATTTGTGTTGAACTAAAATTTTGGGAATAGTTCCTTTGAAACTAAGATCTGAATTTGCTTGGATTAGACTGTTTTAAAGAATAACCTATTAGAAAACTAAATTTGAGCTGGTTTTGCAAAAAGTGGTATGATATCCTAAACCAAACAAGATAATTAAACATTATTTATAGACAGAAAGAACTTCGGGAAAAAGATTAAGAGTATATTTAGTTCCTTTACTCTTTGGTATTTCGTTCTTAAAATTGCATAAAAACTATAGTTCCTACGCTTACAGGAATAACTTGTAGTTTTATTTCAATTTCCTCATAAAGGATTTTTAAGAATCAAGTTTATATTTTGAAGTTGACTTAAAAGGGCAAAATTTTTGTATGCTTATTATTTTACTTGGCATATTCTGTGTGTTTTGTACGAAGGAAAGTATTTTCCATGGATAATGTTCTACGATAATTTTAAACATATATAATAAACTAATTGATTTACAATAAATGTAGCCATGTTTTATTTATATTAAAAATAACATAAATCATAGAAAATATACTGCGACTATATAATATAGCTTGCCAAAAATCATAGAATGTATACACTAACTATACAAGATAACAACAACAACAACATACCCAGTGGAATCCCACAAGTGGTGTCTGGGGCTGGGGTGGATCTAGGTGGCTCCCAGGGACCCGAACCCCTTTCGTTGAAACATTACACTATATAAGGTCAAATTCTAATTTTATGAGTATATATATTAAAAATGAACCCCCTCAATGCAAATGATAAGTTTAGCTTAGTGGATATAGGGTTCAAGAATTGCTCCAATGTCATGGGTTCTAATCCCATATGAAATGATTTTTTTCCCTTTTTAATCCTTTAGGTAAGATTTAGTTGGGCTCAACTTTGGGGCTTGGATCTTCTTCTCTTCTTTCATTATCGTTCTTTTCTATGCCCTTTTTTTTTTCTAATTTGTCTTCGTTTAAATTTATTAGACACAATTATTTTATTCTTTTTATATCTATTATTCATTTTATTTCAACGTCACTCTTTTTCATGTACTAACTCGAGTAAACTCTCTAAAAAATGATAAATTAAATTAAACTTGAAATTAAGATAGAAATGTAATTTTTTTTAAAAAAAAAAATGAATCAGGTAAATTAGATGTAGTTGAATGGAGAAATTTAAGAATCGTCAGTATCCTTCTAACAATATTAATTTAATAGAATTCATGGATTTTTTTTTTCAATTCTATATTAAAGAGATGGAAACTAAACTTATCTGATTTATTCATCATTTGTCTTTTTTACAGATGATTATTAAACTAGTAAATTGAACTATAAGTTAAAAAAAATTGATGATGTCATTTATTTATTTTCTGAATATGCATCATAATATTAACTACTCTTCTTATGCATTTTTAGAGAATCTTGACGATTTACATAGTAACATGTGATTGAATGGATACTAATTTAAAAATTTTTAAGAAAGTGCAAAATAAAGTAAAACATTACAAAATAAAAGTATAAAAAGCACAAGAAAATTTTAAAAATGCTCGATGGAGCAGGGTAGAAGTAAGAGGCAATGCTTAATGCAATATGATAATATAAGTTAAATTTAGTTGTTGAAGGTAAATATTTTTCATCCCCGTTTCTCTACCTTTTCATCTTTTAGTTTTCACGTATTTTCGGAATTAACTTATGTAATACAACCGATTCACTAAAATTCTTTATCAACGTATCTTTGTTCTCGATATCTTTGATGTATTTACTTATATAAACCAATGAAATACTATGGTTGCTTGTAGAAAAAGCATGCCGAGGGGGATACTATGCTTACTGATTACCACCTAAGCTTCTTTTTTATACATTGAATCCCCTTAGCAAAAATTCTAGCTCCGGCACTGGTCTGGGGAGAGTAAAATGTACGTAGATCTTACCACTACCTCATAGAGATAGAGAGACTATTTCTGAACGACCCTCAAAAATATCATCCCAAAAGCAAAAAAATACTAGATATATAGCAAAATAACTAGGGTGGAAAGCAAATGATGATTCATAAAAAATATAAAAATAACAAAATAAATGACGGACAATAACAACACACTATATAAATACACGACTACCTCTACTGACTTACTATACCCCAAGGCCAGACATTATCCTATCCTTACTAATTGTCTAATCTTCTACCCTAATACGCGACCTCCACTCCTTTCTATCTAAGGCTATGTCCTCAATGATACGAAGTTGTGCTATATCCTGTCTAATCACCTCCCCCCAATACCTTTTAGGTCAACCTCTACCCTTCCGCATAACCCCTAAATCTAACCTCTCGCACCTCCTAACGGGAGCATCAACACCTCTTCTCTGTATATGCTCAAACCATCGCAGTCTCACTTCTCTCATTTTGTCTTCCATGGAGACCACCCCTAACTTCCCCAGAATGATCTCATTCCTAATTTTTTCCCCCCTGGTATGACCACACATCCATCTCAACATCCTCATCTCTGCGACTTGCATCTTCTAAACATGTGAGTTTTTGATTGGCCAGCATTCCACCCCATACAACAAAGATGGTCTAACCACTATTCTGTAAAACTTACACGAGTGCACTCCAAATATAGTGGTCTTGATTTTTTCCCTCCATAAGAGAAGTCTTATAAAAATGTCCGTCCTTCACTTTAAGTTGAATCAAGTAGATATTTTTTCCTCTACACCTTAAATATCTTTTAAACAACTCTCCTTACTCAATTGCCTCTCAACTTTTTTTTCATTACTCTTTCTTTATGTTTGCTTTTATTTATTATTTTTTCCTTCGCTTTGTTTCTTTGTATTTTTTCTTTTTATTTTTTTCTTTTCACTTTTTTTATTTTCATGTTCTTTTTTTTTCTCTTCTTTTATTTTTCATCTTTTTATCATCTATCTATCTATCTATCTATCTATATAGAATCATTTAGTTATATTTTGCTTTTACGACAAAAGTATTGTGTTTATTGTAAGTTTGACTTAGTGAAAATGATAGAAATTGTTGTCCATTAAGTGCAACTTATTATTTGAAACTCCTTGGGCTAAATCTTGCCTCTAAGGCAAGCGTTAGAAAACATCTCATAAATCAAAGACACAATGTGATAGTATCAAGTTTTACCCATAGGATGTAACTTGTTATTTTGAAATTCTTGGTCTAAATCTTGCCTCTAAGGCAAGGAGTTATAAAGCATCTTATAGTTAGACCTAGTATAATAGTATAAATTATTGTCTATAAGATCTTTTTTTAAACCCCTGAGCTATGTTCTACCTCTAAGGCAAAACTTAATGTGTTTCTTATAAGTTAGACTTAATAAAAATAGTGTAAAATGTTGCCCATGAGGCGCGACTTGTTCTTTGAAATTTTTGGGCTAAGTCTTCCTCTAAGACAAGAGTTATAGAGCATCTAATAAATCAATACATAATGTAGTAGTGTCAAGTCTTGCCTATGGGGCTTAACTTGTTGCTTGGAAGTCCTTGGACTAACAATTCATACCTCTAGGGAAATAGTTTATATAATATCTCATAAATCAAAACACAACGCGATATCGTTAAGTCTTGCCTATGGGGCTTAACTTGTTGTTTGGAAGTCTTTAGGCTAAGAGACGAGTTTTAGAGCATATGATAAATCAAGAAACAATGTAGTAGTGTCGATTGCCCATGGGGCGTAACTTGTGAAGATCTTGGTCCAAGTCTTACCTCTAAGGCAGGAGTTACAGAGCATCTCATAAGGTAGACATAGTGAAATAGAGTAAATTATTGCCCATGAGGCATATATTTGTTTTTAACCCTTGAGTTATATTCTGCCTTTAAAGGCAAAGTTAATGTGTTCCACACAAGTTAGACTTGATAAAAATGGTGTAAAATGTTGTCCATGAGGCACAACTTGTTCTTTGAAATTTTTGGGCAAAGTCTTGCCTCTAAGGCAAGAGTTATAGAGCATCTAATAAATCAATACATAATGGGATGATGCCAATTCTTGCCCATGGAGTGTAACTTGTTATTTTGAAGTCTCTAGACTAACAATTTTTACCTTTAGGGCAATAATCATAAAGTATATCATAAATCAAAACACAATGTAATGTTGTCAAATCTTATCCATGGGAATTAACTCGTTGTTTGAAGTCCTTAATGTTAGCATCTAATGAATTTTGATAATGCGTTTGTAGGAATACTCAAAAAGGAAAAAGGGACACAACATGAAGATAGCTTGAAAGGAGATATTCAAGGAATGACAAATCAAAAAGGAAGGATATAAAAGATAGTCAACTGTTAGCTCAAGACCCGGATATGATAAATCAAGAAATAATAAATCAAGAAATAATGTAGTAGTGTCAAGTCTCACCCATGGACATAACTTATGAAGTTCTTGGTCTAAGGCAAGAGTGGGTATCTCATAAAGGAAAAAAAAGAGAAGGAACATAAAAACAACGTTAGGAAAATTAAGGAAAAAAATAATGTAAGCAAAATAGAAAGAAAGAAAAAAAAAGGAAAAGAAAAAAACGAAAAAGAAGAAACAAATAGAAAAAGGATAGATAGAAAAGACAAAAAAGGAAATATTAACTTTTTTAGTTTCAATTAGTTATCTAAGTACAAACCTTCCTACCACAAAGGATGTGGCACATTGGAACTCATGGAAGAGGCTGCTCCTCCCTTAACCAGATATTTCGGGTTCGAGCCCTGAATATAGAAAAAATCCTTGATAGAGAGTGCTTACCCATTTAATCCAAAATAGTCGACCTCTAATGTGGGTACCGCACACCGAGTGGGAAATTAAAAAAAATACAAACTTCCTTTATTTTGTCAGATTTGGAGGCAATTGTCCAAGGAACTTCCATTAAAGGCTATTTTTGCAAGACTTTTCTTATGGAGGACAAAATATTAAGACCAACCTTTATTAGGGGCATTTGTACACTTAACCCGTATAGATTACTTATACATGAGTGATACACTAAATATACAATATGATACACTCAAAAATAAAATATGGCTTGACTATACATGAAATATACGCTAATTATACATGTTTACACAACGAACGATCAATGTTTTGGTAATTACTTTGTCAAAATGGTTATCTACTGTAATTATCCCTAATGTATTCCTAGAAATGTTTTGTTGGAAAATAAGTAGGGTTCTTATTTTCTCGTGTCCGATAAATAAGCAAAAGAATATTTATCTCAAAATTTATGTGTAATTTTAGCAAAACTTATATGGACGGAAAGGGGTAGAAAGTGGGGGTTACGGTGGTGGTGGGTGGGATGGTCAAGGGATGGAGATTGCGTACATTCGGTGGGTGGGGAGGACGCAATGAAGGATGTCACTTATATTACTTGGTTTTCCTACTTTCACTAGAAAAGTCATTTTCCTCACTTTTAAGGAGCTTGTTTTGCTAGAGGAAGTGTTTTCAAAACATTTTGACCAACCAAACATGAGAAAGTTCAAAAACATCATTTGGAAAATGTTTTCCTCCATACCGAACACACTCTGCATCTTGTTTTGTTTTTGAGTTTCTACAAAAGGGTTCGTGCAGAGAGATCACTATATATACTTGTTAAGTAAGAGAATATAAACGGTTAAACTTCACCATGGGCATTGGTGGAGTTTTATTGTGATAACCTGGGATATTGGATGCTTGGATACTAAGGAATATTGCACCTTCGAATCGCTAACAGGCTGAACTGCCGGTTCACTTCTACGGCCTCAGACTAGTCCATCAACAGAACCTTACCCCTCTCCAATAAATCTTGATGCACACGGTCATCACTAGCATAATGTCTCAACATATGGCTAACTCATCACTTTTAAACTATTGCAGCTACTTGCACAGATTGGTGGTCCCTTGATGGAGCATGTCTACAGAAAACAAAATTGGGTAGCAGGCAAGCTGGAAGATTATGGATGTAAAGAGGTCAACGACAATCCATCATTGTGTTTGAAGACCCTAGACTTTTTGTCAAGGACGCACTGCCAAACGAATCAACAGGAAAGAATATCCTCGTCAAGGAATAGCCAACCCCAATCTTTTCCCCCTTCGAATGACTTTTTACAAAGTCAGCCCCTCCCATATCCCTTTTAGTCCCCCCTTTTTGTATCACACAACACTCCATATACTTTTGGTATTTTATTAATATTTTGGTTTGGAGAAATAAAATGTAGGCTGATACACTCAAAAGATTTCAGAACATGAAAACCTAGTTCACCTCACCGAAAAGTCAACAAGTGGTAGACCATCAGTACTGGAAGGAATAAATGGCAAACTTAATGTTCCAACACTTGTAAATTCATAATTAATATTTATTCAATCATGTGGAAATAAAGCATATATATGTATTCTTTAACGATTGGTACCTGCAATGGCTTCATAACTTTAGACACTTGATCATCAGATTTATCAACTACCTCTTGCGCTTGCAGCTCCATAGAATCTCGAATAAGTTGACTTAGAAAAGTTACATCATCAGACATGATACCAAACCCTTTTAGAAGTTTAGAGCCAAGCTGTAAACTTGTCTGCAGAAAAATATATAGGGCATGATCAGAATTCACAAATAGAAAAAAAAAAAAAAAAAAAGAATTGTCATGGCATTACCTCTGCACTTTCAAGGATGGCATCTGTTGCTCCTACTTTCTTCAGATCTAATAAATGCATCACATCCTGAGCTCGTGCATATATTGGTACCTGTAAAATTGATATTCAGTCGAGAAACAGCAAAAGGCCAGAATTGAAGACCCTGACCTGACACTATGATGCAAAAGAATCCATATGTATTTAATGGTTCCAACAGCAGCGATGCACAAGAGCAGTTACAGCTTTGTACTTTTCTTCTATGTACACTTTCTGATTCATTTTGAACTGGATTATCCTGGCTTCGATTTGTAAAATTGAACCTTTGCTCTACATTTTCTACTGCAGCCTGATATATACAAGGAGGGATGGGGGGCAAAGTACCGCTGGAAAGGCTAGTCGAATTCTCTGGACAGCTTCTGTGGTCCTTTCTTTTCCTCTGTACATGACCATGACAGCTTTTGGAGAAGATATACCAGCAGACTGCAGAACTGCAGGACGTGAACCATCACCATAGATAACAGGAAAACCAAGTTTTGTAGAAGCCTGTTGCAGTGACATGGGCAAAACCAGTTGGTTTTCCAACAAGAACATGCAATGTTGCAATAACACACAACTTAATCAATGAAGTAACCTTTACAACAGAAGGATCTAGATCAAAAGCAACATATTTCCACTCCTCCCCATCACTCGAAGCTAGTGGCGTGGATAATAAATTGGCAAGGACCTATATGAAGATAGAAAAATAAACCATCAGAAAGATAAAGCAGGGCTGCTTCATAAGCAACAGCGATTTACAATTGCATCACCTGACCCATTTGGCCAAATCCAAGGATGACTACTGGTTCACTCAGATCAAAGTTTTCCATCTCAGCAGTTCTCTGAGATGATCATGAATTACATTACATTAGTTATAAGAACAATTAACTTCTGATTCACGTTTGTCAGAGACTCTAAGAGTTCAAGGACCTTAGGTAATAACTCTGCTCTATTTCAAATCACCTCAAGAGAAAAGGACAACGAAGCATCTTTTCTAATCCTCAACAGATGAGGCAATAAAATATTATACTAGACTATATGTGACACATGAATCTTAACAAAGTTTCATCCTACATGTTTACTGAAACTAAAATACAGTTTATCCGCTGCTAGGGTAATCTCAACGTTCATACGTAAAATTTTAAGATTCAGAGAGATGAAGCGATGAGATAAATTTCAAAGGAAGAAATATACAGCTCATGGATAAATCAATTTCATTACATTCCCTCATATTCAAAGGACTGGTAAAAGACTTACATCCTCATTGTCAAACTTCTCACCAACAAACTCAGAAGCTCTTCGTCCAATTTCATTGAGTAATGGAGTCAGTGCCATAGACAGCACAACAACAATGATAAGCAGTTTATTCAGCTCGAGTGGAAGCACTCCTAGCCTACAGTAAAATGGTTATGTTTATCAGTTGAAGAAAATTATTCTATTTCGCAGAACAACATATGAATCTCACCTATTCGCCAGGGAAAAGACAACAAATCCAAATTCTCCTCCTTGAGAAAGAAGAAATCCAATTCTCACGCTCTCTTGAAGGGATAGTCCGACTCGGGGACCTATTGCCGTTATGATCAATGTCTTGATAACAATCAGACCACCCAAGAGAGAAAGCACATTTGGCCACTCCCGGAAAAGAAGCTGGCATGAGGTTAAGAATTATGTGCGATTAGAGAAAGGGTTATAGACCCACAAAGAGTGCATACCACACTACATAATGAAGGTCATACTTATGAGAAAATATACCTGCATATCAATAGAAGTTCCAGTAGTTACAAAAAATAAACCAAGAAGTAATCCTCTGAATGGCCTTATATCAGCTTCAATCTGAGTACGAAAATTTGTTTCTGCAAGCAGCGCCCCAGCTAAAAATGCTCCAAGCTGCACCATGGAATAAATATCAAATGATGAACTAAACTCCTATCTGGGTCAATTGATATTACTTTTTTCAAAAGTGTATCTGACCGTGTCACTAAAGCCCAACTTCTGCGTTAATAGTGATGTTCCTGCAACAGTCAAAAGACAAAGTGCAACAAAAGCTTCCGAACTTCTCGTTTCTGCAACAACCTATCACCGATAAAAACAATCTTTTATTTCAGCTGTAAAAATACAAGTGTATTTATTCACTGTGCCTATATTCTCCCCTGATTTACATGTTATTCTTGGCCAAAGAACAAGGATGAGCACCTCAAAAACTCGCCTCCATATGTATTTCCCTCCAAAAGAAAGCAACCCCAGTCCACCTAAAGCCTTCAGACTTTCTTTTGCAAGCATTGGCCAAATACTTTCTTCTATCAGATTCTGCAGAGATTTGAAGATAAAATAATTCTCATAACAGTCATAAACACATACAGCCGCAAGGATAGAAACAACAAATGGCATGTCTGTTAGCTTGATCCGGCATCTGTGTAAAATATAAAGGAAGTTACCTTGTGTACCTCATCGGAGAAAATTTTGACTGAGTTGGGAACTAATTTATCTAATAGAGACTCATTGATAACTCTTGCAATTTAACATATCATCCATGATGAGATTTTACCTCTCATACTTTAAGGGAAAAATCTTATCTAAGTAGCTAACATAATGATGCTTAGAGACAAATTTTAAGCATAATATTTCTAACTAACTACATCAAAGAAAATTTATAGACATTCGAAGTTAAGCTCCACGTACCTGGGTCTCCAGCACTGGTAGAATGACTAAAAGAGGCACAACAGCAATGTCCTGCGTATATCAAGAAGCACAGAACAAATGAGGAAATATTAATGGGCAGCATATTCCCTGGCTACTCACATCATTGTCCTTGGATAGAATGCAGAAAGGGGAATAGGACCTTTTCACCATTCAAAAAGTAAGTGAGGTGCCCAAGAGGATTTAAATCTCAAACTTGTAGACCTATTAGAACTATCAAAAGGATTTGCATGTCAAACTTGTAGACCTATTAGAACTATCAAAAGTTCTAGCTCCCTGTTTACTAGGTCTCCATTTTTTGTTCTCTTTTTCTCTAACCCTTATAGGAAGGATGTTGAATATATTGTCATAAAGTTGGAACGAGTTTGATCAGATGTATGAATATACAGTGGAGCAAAATTTTGAAATCCAAGGCAGATTCATAATCATCAGTGCGGAACAAGGAGTTCAGAAGAGTAGTATTATCATCCCGGAACTCTCACACAATGCGGACTGGATTGATGTTGCAAAAGAGATTCTTTCACAGAAAAGGCCAGAAAACTACATCGTAACCAATCAGGGACTTGATCAGAGACAGTCAAACCAAAGGGGTTGTCGGAAGAAGATTTGGAGTAAAAAGCAATCGTAAATTATATGTGGACTCCAACACTGATATATAGAGTTCGGCATCTCTTCAAAACTGTTTGGTAGGTAACTTTGTAGATCTAAGCAGTGAAATCCCAACATGCTTAGAAGTAACAAGATAGGTACAGAATATTTGGAAAGTATCTGGAGGGTCAGTATATTTGAAATGAATGAGTTCAAGTTCCTATCTAAATTCTGATCAAAGAAGGAAGCACAAAGAATTGAAATGGATAAGTGATGCTGAAAAAATTTGGCATTTGTTACAAAATGTATATAGACATCATTCTTAGTAATATACATAGTCATAATTAGCTAGAAGATCTTTTGGAATCCCTTGTAATTACTAGCAGATCTTTAGAAATCTCTCTTATTTTCTTTCCTAAATTAGCACCTAATGTTTTGTATGTATATCTTGCTTACCTACTGAAATAAAGAAATCAACTTCTATTCGATTACATGGTATAAGAGCCTATAGGCTCCTTGATCCTGTTTTGGCTTTGTTTGAAAAAAAAAAAAAGACAGCTCGATCTTGTTTTGTTGTCTTTCGGGATTCAACATCTAGTGTCATCTACTCAGTTACTACCCCGAGTTTCGTTTGGTGTTGATACATTGTTTGGAGAACACTTCATCACTTCCAGGTTCTTAGGTTTCTGAAAACTACTTCCAGGATCATATTTTCTTTGTAGCTTCAGCGATTCAGATCTGGTTTTTCTATTTGGTGCTGCTGCGATTATCAAGTTCTGTCCAATATTAGTGTTTTGTGGATGTTCTTGATTTTGAGCATCGGCTACGATTATTTTGCTGGGTGAATTGGCTTCTACTTTTTCTTGGAATCTAATATTATTGGGGACCTTTTGAAGCTTGGCTATTCTTAAGTTCTTCATTGAGAAGGAAGTACAGCTACAAATCAGAAGGGGAAGAAAATTTTGGTTTCGGTGGATGAGTTCGCACAATTCTCTGAGTATCAGGAATCCATTAAAGAATTCACTTCAGTTACTATCCTTGTTGATTCAAGAAAAGCATCTTTGGTCTCCTCTCCAAACAACTGGGTGATTGATTCAGGTGCTACAGATCATATGATAGGTAATCCTAATATATTTTCTACCTTTCGATCACACAAAGCACCCACTCCTGTCACAGTAGTCAATGGGTCAACATGTACATTGTGGGATCTGGTACAGTCAAAGCAACCTCCTCTATTACCCTGTCATCTATATTAAATTTACCGAAGTTGGCCTTCAATTTGATTTCTGTGAGTAAACTTACCAGAGATCTTAACTGTTATATTTCCTTTTTTCCTAATCATTGCTTGTTTTGTGATCTTGCGACGCATAAGGTTATTGCTTATTGGTAAAGGACATGTAATTGATGATCTATATATCCTTGATGAATATGAGCCTCGATTTGTCGCCTGCTCAAGTGTCATCTCTCCATTTGAAGCACATTGTCGATTGGGACATCTTTCTTTACCTTTTTTAAAGAAGTTTTGTCCTCAGTTTCAAAATGTTCCTTCTTTGGAGTGTGAATCATGCCGATATGCAAAACATTACCGCATCACATTAGCTCCAAGGGTTAATAAGCGAGTTGGATCAGCTTTTGAGTTAATTCATTCTGATGTTTGGGGACCATGTCCTGTTGTTTCTAAAATTAGATATAAGTATTTTGTCACTTTTGTGGATGATTTCTCTCGGATGACTTGGATTTATTTTATGAAAAGTTGCTCTTAAGTGTTTACTCACTTTTGTGCCTTTTGTGCTGAAGTCAAAACTCAATTCAATGCTTCTGTGCGTATTTTAAGGAGTGATAATGCAAAAGAATACATGTCAGAGTGGTTTCGATCCTACATGAGACAACATGGTATTCTCCATCAGTCGTCATGTGTTGATACACCATCTCAAAATGGAGTTGCTGAGAGGAAAAATAGGCATCTACTTGAGACAACCCAAGCACTTTTGTTCCAAATGAAAGTTCCTAAACAATTTTGGGCTGATGCAGTCTCTACTGCTTGTTTTCTGATTAATTGCATGCCATCGGCAGTGCTTATTAGTAATAGACCTTATAATATTCTTTTTCCAAACAAGACATTATTCCCGGTGCAACCAAAAGTATTCGGAAGCACTTGTTATGTTCGAGATGTATGGCCATCTGTTACTAAGTTGGACCCTAAGACATTGAAGTGTGTTTTCTTGGGTTATTCTCGTCTTCAAACGGGGTATCGATGTTATTCTACTGAACTTGGCAAATATCTAGTGTCAAATGATGTGATATTTTCAGAGAGTACACCATTCTTTTATAACCCTCCTAGTTCTACAAGTCAGGGGGAGGAAGATAAGTGGTTAGTTTATCAGGTTACTCGTGTTGAGCAATCAAGTGATGTTATTCTTCCATCTCCTAGTTACTCTATTGAGCACCACTCGACTACTGCGCCTTCAACACATGTTCCGGCAAGACCGCCTATTGTTCAAGTTTATTCGAGGAGACAAGAGACTAATGCTACATGCCCTGCACCAATTCCTCCTGTATCTGATCAAAAATCTTGACCTTCCTATTGCTCTCTGTAAAGGTACACGGACTTGCAAATTCACATATTTTATTGCTAACTTTATTTCCTATGATCGCTTGTCTCCTGCATCTAGATCCTTGATTGCTTCTTTAGACTCTGTTTCTACGCCCAAAAGTGTGAAAGAGGCTTTGCATCATCCCGGATGGTCAAATGCGATGTTTGAGGAAACACATGCATTGGAGGAAAATCACACATGGGATTTGGTGGATTTACCGGACGGGAAGAAACCAGTAGGATGTAAGTGGGTGTTCACAGTGAAAGTTAATCGAGAGGGTTCTGTGGCAAGACTTAAGGCCAGGCTCGTGGCTAAAGGATATGCTCAAACTTATGGAGTGGACTATTAAGACACCTTTTCTCCGGTTGCCAAACTCACTTCTGTACACTTGTTCATTTCTTTAGCTGCTTCTGAGAATTGGCCTTTACATAAACTAGATATCAAGAATGCAATTCTTCATGGTGATCTTCAAGAGGAAGTATATATGGAGCAACCACCCGGTTTTATCGCTCAGGGGGAGTATAGAAAAGTCTGTCATTTGAAGAAATCCTTGTATGGATTGAAGCATAGTCCATGGGCTTGGTTTAGCAAGTTCAGTGAGGTAGTTCAGGAGTTTGGGCTAAAAATGAGCAAATGTGATCACTCGGTCTTCTACTGACTATCTGCAGCTGGCAGCATCCTTCTTGTTGTATATTTTGATGACATTGTCATCACAGGAGGTGATTCTGAGGGGATATCTTCCCTTAAGTCTTTCTTGAATACTCGGTTCCATACGGAGGACTTAGGCCAGTTGAAATACTTTTTGAGAGTAGAAGTAAATAGAAGCAAGAGGGGAATTCTTCATCTCAAAGGAAGTATATTCTTGACCTACTTGCAGAAACTGGAAAATTGGCAGCCAAACCTTGCAGTACTCCTATGGTTCCCGGTGTACATCTTATGAAAGATGATAGCGAGCCTTTTGATAACCCAGAGAGATATAGGAGGATCGTTGGGAAGTTAAACTACCTCACAGTGACTCGTCCAGATATTGCTTTTGCGGTAAGTGTCGTTAGTCAATTCATGTCTACACCTACGGTGAAGCATTGGGCAACTTTGGAACAGATTCTATGTTACTTGAAAGGAGCTCCTAGACTTGGCATATTGTATAGCAATCACAACCATACTCGTATTGAGTGTTTTGCAGATGCCGATTGGGCTGGTTCCAAAATTGACAGAAGATCTACTACAGGCTATTGTGTCTTTGTTGGAGGAAACTTAGTATCATGGAGAGCAAGAAGCAAAGTGTTGTATCTCGATCCAGTGCAGAATCTGAGTATAGAGCTATGTCACAGTCTACAAGTGAAATCATGTGGATACATCACCTTTTAACTGAAATTGGATTGAAGCATCATATGCCGGCAGAACTTTGGTGTGATAATCAAACTGCTATTTATATTGCCTCAAAACCAGTGTATCATGAAAGAACTAAACATATTGAAGTTGACTGCCACTTTATTCGTGAGAAGATTCAAGAAAATTTGATTTCTACTAGTTATGTGAAGACAGGAGAGCAGGTAGCTGATTTGCTTACAAAGGCAGTGAATGGAACTCAAGTTTATTACCTTTGCAACAAGTCGGGCATGATCAATATCTATGCTCCAACTTGAGGGGGAGTGTTATAAAATGTATATAGACATCATTCTTAGTAATATACATAGCAGATCTTTAGGAATCCCTTGTAATTACTAGCATTTCTTTAGAAATCTCTCTTATTTTCTTTCCTAAATTAGCACCTAATGTTTTGTATTTATATCTTGCTTACCTATTGAAATAAAGAAATCAACTTCTATTCGATTACAGCATTGAACCTTCAATGGTTGTTATTGAAGACAGACTGTTTATCCAAAAAAACATTTGGACAGGAATTGGTATGGATCAACTTGCTAGGGATACCTTTATATTTGTGGTCTAATAAGATGTTTAAAGAAATTGAGAAGAAGTACAGTGGGTGGTTAGAAACTGAGGAAGAAACACCTTTGAGAATTCATCTCCGATGGACTAGATTGAGAGTCGAAGGGCCACCAGATTTTATGTGGACTGGTCATCGATAGAAGTGGAATTAGAGGAATTGATCTTCAAGATTCCTGTATGGATAGAAAGGACTACAATAAGTTGCGGGACAATGGCCAGAAGGAATTGCAGCGCCACCAACAAAGTGACTCTCAGGTGGTCTAATCTAAGTCTAAGGTTCTCTAGAGAAGATGAAAGGCCATTGGGTAATGGGATCCTTTGGCGGGACAGACAGACAACTTGCAGTTAGAGGAGAACTTGCGGAATGGGGAAAACCCTATGGCTAACGAAAGAAACAATTGGGTTCAAAATCTAAATCTGATATGACCCCACCTTTGAAAACATATTTTAGAAAAAGAAAGCGAGAATGGGGTAATAGAAAGTCTGGAACTGCACATGGAACCAGTCAGCCAAACATCAAGTAGCTGCCTCCTTGATACTCTCCAACAGTTATCAGTATTCCTACTGCTATTAGATTAGGCTTTACAGTTTTCTAGTTGCTTGTTGTAGACAATATGTGTATCCTATAAATATCTAGGTAGGATTATTTTAGTAGGATTGAATATATATTTGAATATCAGTTTCTGGGAGTTGTCTACTGCACATCCACAGATTTATCATCTGTAAATTGTGTTAAAGATTCTTGCACAATTACCATTAGTAATTTCCTCTCTTTCTCACTCAATTTGGTATCAGAGTAGACTGATCCGACATGGTTAATACCAGATCTTCTACTTCTCAAGAAGTCATCCCTATTGCTAAATCCCTTGCCCAGCTATTATTTGTCATAGCTAAAACTTAAACATAATTGATTCATTGGCAGCAGATGTTGCTATACACTAAAAGCCCAGACGGGCTGCACCCAACAAGAGGAAACCAGTCACCAAACTCGTAATAGAGCAGAAAATGCAAACTTCGGCAAGAAGAGGAAGAAGACATGGATAATACAAGGTGGCCAAAAAAACCTTCCCGAAGGCCACGCACGAAGATGGGGTTTCCCAAATTTGAAGGAGGGAGCTCTAGAGGTTGGATTGTGAAGGCACAACTATATTTCTACTACTAGCAAACTCCAGATGAACACAAAGTCGACATCACTGCTATTTATCTTGAAGGTGATGCTCATGATCTCGTCTCTTGGATTAATTGTGAACAAACTTTGCTCTATTGGGAAGAACATGTTAAAGCGTTGCAAGAAAACTATGGCCCTGCGGAGTTTCAAAATGCAGACGAGAATATTTGTAGCATCCAACAGGTTTGATACAGGAATACCATCAAGAATTTGCAAAATGTTCATCTAGAGTCACATACTGGCCACTATCTCTTGGGGGTTTTCATGAATGAGCTGAAAGAGGAACTTAAATCTGATGTTGTTCACAAGCCTAGAACAGTTTACAGGGCTATGAGTTAGGCACTGGAATTTGAAGATACTTAAGCCCAATCCGTAGCATTAGAGGGCCAATCGGACCCCAACCAACAGAACCACCACAGAAAAGACATTGCGTCCTATTAAACATACCCAGAACAATGCTACTTCTAGTCTGCAGATCAAAAAATTCACAAATTAGCATTTCTTCCAACCCAATTGCGTCCCAACCTTTCCAAACTTGATCACGGGACATCGGGAGGGGAATTTTTATGACTAAGGGACTTTGTTATCGTTGCCATGACAAATTTGCACCCAATAATAGATGCAAATCAATGAAACTGACTCTCATGGAAATCACACGAGATCATTTGGACAATGTTGATGAAGACAAAGCTACAGGTGGTGACGATGGTGACCATCAAGAAACTGACATTGCTAACTTTCTTTCCATGCCATATTGGGAAATTTGATTGGTAATTCAATGAAGCTTTAGGGTGAAATCAATCAGAGATGGGATTTGATACTTTTGGATAGTGGTTCCACACATAATTTTGTGGTGGAATCTATTGTAGAGGAGCATAAACTTCCTGGAGACACAATTCAAACATTCAGTGTGAAAATAGGGAACAAGGACATCATTCATTCTGATAAAGTCTTGTCGGAATCTTCAAATTAAGTTGCCATGCTTTACCATCACTCAAGATTACAACCTATTTGCAATTGGAGGGACTGATTTGGTCTTTGGTATCAAATGGTAAGCTTCTCTAAACACCATTCAAGCTAACTGGAAGGAGATGTCCATATTTTTAAATTTGCAAGCAAAACGTTACAAACTGCGAGGGTGAGATTGACAATTTTCGCTCCGGCTTCCCTTCAATCTTTTAACAAATTGTCAGAAAATCCAAGTAATCCAATTCAGACACTTCTAGATGAGTTTTGATATGTGTTTCCTGAGGCAACATCTCTTCCACCATTTAGAGCACATTCCCATGCTATTCCTCTATTACCAAATTCCAAACCTCCAAACATAAGACCTTATCGATACCTTCATGGCCTAAAGACTGAAATTGAGAACCAAGTTGCTTCTTTACCAGAATCTGGTTTCAATCGTCCTAGTTCAAGTCCATTTGCTAGCCCTGTTCTGCTAGTGAAAAAGAAAGATGATTCATGGAGATTTGGTGTTGATTACTGCATCCTCAATATGGTAACTGTACCAAATAAATATCTAATTCCCAATATAGATGAGTTACATGGTACCACTATTTTTTCAAATATAGATCTTTGTTCAGGGTATCATCAAGTTCGTGTCCAGCTAGAAAATTTCCATAAAACAGTTTTCGGACTCATTCTAGGCGTTATGAATTTCTTGTAATGCCTTTCGGACTCACTAATGCTCCTGCCACTTTCCAGTCCACTATGAAAGATCTTTTAGAACATATCTCAGAAAATTCATCTTGGTTTTCTTTGATGATAATTTGATCTACAGTCCTACCCTACAGCAATACCAAAACCATCTCCAGATAGTTCTTTCACCTCCTTTCCACCAATTCATTGTTTGCTAATTCCAAGAAGTGTCTGCTTGCACAACCTCAGATTGGATTTCTAGGTCATGTGAAGATTAGCTGTGGATCCAGAAAAAATATCCACAGTTTTGGATTAGTCTCTGTCAAAGAATGTGAAGTTCGAGGTATTTTGGGACTTACGGGTTATTACCGACAGTTTGTTAAGAGCTATGGTATTCTTACTCATTACTTGACAGATTTGACCAAAAAGGATGCTTTCATATGGAATCAAAGGCTAAAGAGACTTTTCTGCATCTCAAAAGAGTCTTGACATCACTACTTGTTCTTTGTCTACCGTTCACTCAACAATTTACTGTTGAATCTGATGCTTCAGCTGAGTTAGTGCTATTCTACTTCACAAAGTCATCCTTTAGCCTGTTTCAGTAAGGGTTTATTTTTTTTTTTTTGGGGGGGGGGGGGGGGGGGGGGGGCGGTAATAGAGAGAATGGAGCAATTTTCAATATGTTGTTTTAATCCAAAAGGAGAGCTATTTGTAGGTGTACCGATAATCTATATAAGGAAAACAAAATCAGCAAATTCCTAAATATCTCTATCAATGATTGGGCTATGTATTCTATATGAAAATGTGACTATGTACATTATCCAACACTCCTCCTCAAATTGGAGCATAGATATTAATCATGCCCAACTTACTACCAAGATATTCCACCCGAGTTCAATTTAAAGATCTCCTGAATATATCACCCAATTGTTGTCCTGTCTTCACATATTCAGTAGAAATCATGTTCTCTTGAATTTTCTCATGAAAAAAATGAGTCGACCTCAATGTGTTCCTTCCGTTCATGATACACTGGATTTGAGGCAATGTGTAGAGCAGCCTGATTATCACACCAAAGTTACGCTATAGATAAAGGATTCAAACCAACCTTAACTAAAAGGTGATGAATCCATTGTATTGAGCCATAGCTCTATACTCAGATTCAACACTAGATCGAGATACAAGAAGTTGTTTCTTACTCCTCCAAGATACCAAATTTCCACCAACAAAAACGCAATAGCCAGCAGTTGATCTTCCACCAATTCTTGATCCAGCCAATCAGCATTTGCAAAACATTCAATACAAGTATGTCTATGATCACTATACAAAATATCAAGGCCAGGAGCTCCTTTTAAGTAGCACAAGATTTGTTCCAAGGCTGCCCAATATTTGTTCGTCGGTGCAAACATGAATTGGCTGGCGATACTAACTACATGTGATATCTGGACAGATCACTGTGAGGTAGTTCAATTTCCCAACTAATTTTCTGTATTTTTCTGGATCATGAAAAGGATCGCCAGAATCCTTAGTAAGATGAACATTAGGAACCATTGGTGTGCGACTTGTTTTGGCTCCCAATTTTTCAGTTTCTGCAAGTAGCTCACTACATACTTTGTTTGGGACAAGAAAATTCCCTTCTTACTTCTTGCTACTTCGACACCCAAGAAGTATTTCAGTTGCCCCAAGTCTTTGGGGTATAAAGCTTGGAATGTAAAACCTCCTTGAGAGAAGAAATTCTTGCCCAATCATCTCCTATAATAACAATATTGTCAACATAAACAACCAAAAGAATAATAACAAGTGTTGGCTGACTATAGAAAACTGAGTGATCACACCTGCTCTTCTTCAATCCAAATTCCTTAACCATATCGCTAAATTTTCCAAACCAAGCACGAGGAGCTTTAGACCATACAGAGATTTTCTCAGATGACAAACTTCCCCATACTCCCCCTAAGCAACAAACCCAGGTGGCTGCTCCATATATACTTCTTCATTGAGATCGCCTTGAAGAAATGCAATTTTGATACCCAACTGATGTAAAAGCCAATGTTGAGAAGCAACCAATGGAAATAAACAAGCGAATAGAGGTGAGCTTGACTACCAGGGAGGAGGGAGGAGGTGTCAGAATAATCCACCCCATAAGTCTGAGCATAGCCTTTAGCCACATGTCTGACCTCAAATCTTGCAATAGAACCATTAGGATTAACTTTGACTGCAGAGATCCGTTTGCATCCAAGTGCTTCCTTTCCTATGTGTAAATCCACCAAATCCCAAGTGTTATTTTCATCTAAAGCATGTATCTCCTCAAGCATTGCATTATGCCATCTAGGATGGTTCAAGGCATCCGTCACTATGTTGGGGATAGAAATAAAATCTAAAGAGGCACTCAGACAACTAGATGCAGTTGATAAGTGGTCATAAGAGACAAAATTAGCAATGAAATATGTGGATTTACACTGACATTTGCCTTTTCAAAGAGCAATTGGAAGGTCAAGATTTTATAGAGGATCAAGTGGAGTAACATCTGGTGATAAGTGTTACAAATGTACAATTATATCTAGTATTTATAGCATAATCATAGGTAGAGATATTTAGGGATCTTACAAATTTTTAGGAATCTCTTCTGACTTTATTTACTCAGATACATTTGCTTGTATACCTACAAATAGCTCTTATTCTTGGAATGATACACCATGAAAATTGATCCATTGGCTCTATATTTTACATGATATTAGAGCCTAGCCTTCTGATTTGCCAGTATTGGATTAGCAACTCCACCGAAAAATTGACAACTTTTCCGGTAGTTGCCTGACTGTTGAAGGTGTTTGCTTGATATTTTCGGTTGCTTTGCGGTGGTTTCAGATCATATATGACAAAAGAAATCCTTAGAACAGATTCTGCAGCTACTTTGTTGGTCAGATTCGCTTGATTCTATAATTTGTTTCATGTGATTCACTGGATTGGAGTTCTATTTCTATCCAACGCCAAACTTGGTTGGATAATTTCAGCTTTGGACAATTGTCTATCAATTTATTTCGATATTGTGAGTTGGGGCAATGATTGCTTCTAGTTCATTGTTTGATAACATGATTTTGGTTTCTGTGGAAGATTTTCTGAATTCTCTCAATATCAGAAATCATTAAATGAATCTACTTCAGTTAATGCTTTTACCGAGTCAACTAAACCGAGTCAACTAAAACATGTCTCATCACCTCTTCAAATAAATGGATCATTGATTCAGGTGCCAGGATGCAATCATACCAGCACTAATGCATCGAATACCGTCAGAACTCCGAAGTGAAGCGTGCTTGGGTGAGAGTAGTACTAGGATGGGTAACCCCCCGGGAAGTCTCCGTGTTGCATCCGTCCTTTTCTTTATATCCTATGTTGTCATTAGCCGTTTTATGTTTGTTACTTTTATCGTATTTACATACTATCATTTACTTTTCATTATTAGTAATTTTCCTTTTCCTTTTTTTTCCCTTTTTTCTATATCTAGTATCTTCTACTTATGGGGCTTGATTTTTGATATGGGGGCTTTCCGGAAATAACCACTCTATCTCTATAAGGTAGTGGTAAGGTCTGCGTATATTTTACCCTCCCCAGACCCCACTTATAAAATTCCACTGGGTATATTGTTGTTGTATTGATTCAGGTGCCACAAATCACATGACTGGTAATCCTAATATTTTTTTAGCTTTCGATCACACAAAGTACCATCTCCGATTACTGTAGCTGATGGATCAACTTGTAATAATGTTGGATAAGGGACTGTGAAACCAACCTCTGCTATTACCTTGTCATCTGTACTAAGTCTACCAAAGTTGGCTTTTAAATTGATTTCTATAAAGCAAAGTTAGTAAAGATCTTAATTGTTCTATTTCATTCTTTCCCAATCATTGTTGATTTCGTGATCTTAAAAACAAATCAAGTTATTGGTAAAGGACATGTATTTGATGAACTCTATATCCTTGATGAATGGGAGCCTTGGTTTGTTGCATGCTCTAGCGTCTTCTCTCCATTTGAAGCACATCGTTGATTAGGACATCCTTCTCTACCTCTGTTAAAGAAGTTGTCTCCTCAGTTCCATGATATTTCTTCATTGGAATGTGAATCTTGTCAATTTGCAAAACATCATCACAGTCTCTCTCTAGGAAACAACCTTTCTACCTCTATGAGTTAGTGGTAAGGTTTGCGTACATTCTACCCTCCCAAGACCCCACTTGTGGGATTCCACTAGGTATGTTGTTGTTGTTGTTGTTGTAGTACTAATAAGCGAGTTGAGTCTGGGTTAGAGTTAGTACATTCAGATGTTTAGGGAACATGTCCAATTGTTTCTA
Source organism: Solanum rostratum (assembly GCA_029948455.1). Classification (NCBI taxonomy): domain Eukaryota; kingdom Viridiplantae; phylum Streptophyta; class Magnoliopsida; order Solanales; family Solanaceae; genus Solanum; species Solanum rostratum. The sequence goes on from CM057049.1 coordinate 55,064,049, forward strand.
AAACTGGGCATAAATATTTTGACACTTTTGTTGATGTTTTTTCTCGAATGACTTGGATTTACTTTATGAAGAGTCGATCTAAAGTGTTTACTCACTTTACGACCGTCTGTGCTGAAGTCAAAACTCAATTTAATGCCTCCGTGCGGATTCTAAGGAGTGATAATGCTAAAGAATATGAAAGTTTACAGAATACTTTTTATATATATCATCATCTCAGAATAACATGTATATATACACTAGAAGAAGATTTATCTAAGGTAAGAAAATATCCTACATATCTCTAATGATTCCTACATATCTCTCCTATGATTCAGCTAACTATATACGGTAATAAAATATCTTTACATGATTTTGTAACACTCCCCCTCAAGCTGGAGCATATATATTAATCATGCCCAGCTTGTTACACAAATAGTTAACTCGAGCTCCATTCAATGCCTTTGTGAACAAGTCAGCTAGTTGCTCTCCTGTCTTCACATAACTTGTAGAAATCAAGTTTTCTTGAATCTTTTCACGAATAAAATGGCAGTCCACCTCAATATGCTTAGTTCTTTCATGATACACTGGATTTGAGGCAATATGAAGAGCAGCTTGATTATCACACCAAAGTTGCGCGGGTGTGGGATACTTTAACCCAACTTCACTCAAGAGGTGATGTACCCACATAATCTCACATGTAGATTGTGCCATAGCTCTATACTCCGATTCTGCACTAGATCGAGATACAACATTCTGTTTCTTACTTCTCCATGACACCAAATTTCCACCCACAAAGACACAATAGCCAGTAGTAGACCTTCTATCAATCTTGGATCCAGCCCAATCAGCGTCTGCAAAACACTCAATGCGACTATGTCCATGGTTGCTATATACTATGCCAAGTCCAGGGGCACTTTTCAAATAGCATAATATTTGCTCCAATGCTGCCCAATGTTTGACTGTAGGCGTGGACATGAACTGACTAACAATACTTACTGGATAAGCAATATCTGGACGAGTTACAGTGAGATAGTTCAATTTCCCAACTAATCTTCTGTATCTCTCTGGATCGTCGAAGGGATCACCATCATCTTTTGTTAGTTGCATATTAGGAACCATTGGAGTACTACAAGGCTTGGCTGCTGACTTTCCAGTTTCCTTGAGAAGATCAAGAATATACTTTCTTTGAGATAGAAATATTCCCTTCTTGCTCCTACTTACTTCTATTCCCAAGAAGTATTTCAATTGTCCCAAGTCTTTTGTGTGAAATGTTGAATGCAAGAATGATTTAAGAGAAGATATTCCTGCATAATCACTCCCAGTGATAACAATGTCATCAACATAAACAACAAGCAGAATGACACCAACTGCTGATTGTTTGTAGAAGACTGAATGATCACATTTGCTCTTTGTCAGCCCAAACTTCTGAACTACCTCACTAAATTTCCCAAACCAAGCACGCGGACTCTGTTTTAGACCGTACAAGGATTTCTTCAAGTGACAGACTTTTCCATTCTCCCCCTGAGCAACAAAACCAGGTGGTTGCTCCATATACACTTCTTCTTGGAGATCACCATGAAGAAATGCATTCTTAATATCCAACTGATGTAGCGGCCAATTCTTAGAAGCAGCTAGAGAAATAAACAACCGAACCGAAGTGAGTTTAGCCACCGGTGAAAAAGTATCAGAATAATCTACCCCATAAGTTTGGGCATATCCTTTAGCCACTAGTCTAGCTTTAAGCCTAGCCACGGAACCATCAGGATTTACTTTGACAGTAAAAATCCATTTACATCCCACTGCTTTCTTCCCCTTTGGTAAGTCCACCAAATCCCAAGTATGATTTCCATCTAACGCATGTATCTCCTCAAGCATAGCATCATACCACCCAGGGTGACTCAAAGCTTCCCGGACTGTTTTGGGTACAAAGATAGAATCTAGAGAAGCAATGAAAGAAAAAGATGCAAGAGACAAGTGGTCATATGAGACAAAATTAGCAATGGAATATGTTGATTGACATTGACGCTTACCTTTGCGAAGAGCAATGGGAATGTCAAGATTTTCTAGTGAAGAGGGATCGACTGAAGGAGGATCTGATGACGAAAGAGTTGGTGCAGGACATGTATCATTGGTCGCTTGTCGCCTAGAATAAACTTGAACTATTGGCGGCTTTGTTTGAACATCAGAAGACACATTTTCAGTTGGCTGCTCAACATTACCAGTAACTTCTTTATGGTGTTCTGAGCTCGGTTGAGTGGTCTTATAAATGAGCCATTCTTCTTCTTCTTCCTGCCTTTGAGTAGGAGAAGTGTCTGGAGAGGAAAAAAATGAAGCACTCTCAGAGAATACCACATCTATTGACACCATGTATCTGTTAAGTGTTGGAGAGTAGCACCGATAGCCCTTCTGCAAGCGAGAATATCCCAAAAAGACACACTTCAAGGCCTTTGGATCTAGTTTAGTAACATGGGGTCGCACATCACGAACATAACAAGTACTCCCAAACACCCTTGGCTCTAATGGAAATAATGGCTTATTAGGAAAGAGAACACCATAGGGAATATCACCATTAAGCACTGTGGATGGCATGCGATTAATCAAAAAACTAGCTGTAGATACCGCATCCGCCCAAAATTGCTTAGGTACCTTCATTTGGAATAGCAAAGCACGAGCAGTCTCAAGCAAATGTCTATTTTTTCTCTCAGCCACTCCATTTTGAGAGGGTGTATCCACACATGAAGATTGATGAAGAATACCATATTGATTCATGTAGTTCTGAAATGATGCTGACATGAATTCTTTAGCATTGTCACTCCTTAATATATGTATAGAAGCATTAAACTGTGTCTTAATCTCAGCACAAAAATTGGAGAAATGGGAGAACACTTCAGAACGATTTTTCATAAAGTAAATCCATGTCATTCGCGAAAAATCATCCACAAAAGTAACAAAATATCTGAATCCAACTTTAGACACAATAGGACATGGTCCCCAAACATCTGAATGAACTAATTGGAAAGCAAAATCAGCTCGCTTATTATTTCTAGGACTTAACGAGCTTCTATGGTGTTTTGCAAAATGACAAGACTCACAATCTATTGAAGGTACATTATGAAACTGAGGACATAATTTCTTCAAAACTGGTAAAGAGGGATGTCCCAAACGACAATGTGCTTCAAATGACGAAATGATACTGGAGCAAGCAACCGATGGAGGCGCCCATTCATCAAGAATGTAGAGACCGTCTGATACATGTCCTTTACCAATAATCTGCTTCGTCATAAGATCCTGAAAAAGGCAATAATCGGGAAATAAGGAGACAAAACATTGTAGTTCCTTGGTAAGCTTACTCACGGAAATCAGATTAAAGGCAAGATTAGGTAAGCCTAGCACAGAGGACAAAGTAATAGATGAAGTGGGGTTAACAGTTCCAGATCCCTCTATGGTATAACTAGACCCATCAGCTATAGTAACAGAGGATGGTACTTTATGTGACCGGAACTCAGAGATTATCTTGGGATTACCTGTCATGTGATCTGTGGCACCCGAATCAATAATCCAATTGCTTGAGGAGGAAATGAGACATTTGTTACTTGACTCAGTAAGGGCAGGGGCTGGAGTAGTTTCATTCATTGATTCCTGATACTTTGTAAGTCTTGCATACTCATCGGCGGAAATTGTAACAGTTGAGGATGAACTAGAAGCAGCAGCAACATTGGCAGTCTGACTTTGAATCCGTTGGTTGCGAATCTGTAATTTCTTACAGTTTCGCTTCATGTGACCAGGTTCCTTGCAGTAGCGACAAGTATTGTCACTGTTCCATCTCCCAGCATCATTGTCTCCTCCTTTGTTATTATTCCATCTCCCAGCATTATTGTTGTTGTTCCACCTTCCTGCATCATTATTATGATTCCATTTTCCTGCATCATTGTTCCATCTCCCTGCATCATTAGTCTTTCCTCCCCCTTTTGCAACAAGCACATTCATCTGTTGATTGGATGGAGTACTCTCTGTACGCAGCACCCGACTGAAAACATCCTTAAGAGAGGTGATCTCGGAACTGGATAGAATTTGTGATTTAGCAGTCTCAAAATCAGAGGGAAGTCCAGCTAAAAAACTCATTATAGCCATTTGTTCCCTCTGAGCTTGCTGCTCCTTGATATCAGTACTGAATGGTAGAAGTACATTCAGTTCCTCGTAGGTTTTCTTGAACTCCATGAAGTATGTAGTGAGTGACTTAGATTCCTTCTCAGAACGATAGAAAGCCTTACAAACTTCATAAATTCGAGATAGATTACCTTTGCCAGAATATAAGTACTCCAGATAATCCATTAGCTCTTTCACAAACTCACAGTGATTAACCAAACCAACTACTTCATTATCAATAGAGTTTATGATTTGCAAGAGTAGTCTAGCATCATCTCTAAGCCAAGCTTTTCTATTATCATTAGTTGGAGGATCTTGGATAAGATGATCATCCTTTTCAACACTACGCAAGTAGACCCTGATTTTTCTACTCCAATCTAAATAGTTAGACCCATTTAATTTATAATCTGTAATTCTAGATAATGCGGGAACAATTTCAGTCATGACAGATTTTTCCTCAGACATGTTTAACCCAAAAAGTGACCAAGAATTGCAAAGGATCAAAACACTAACAACAAACTGGTTGAAAAGAGCAATAAACTGACACTAGAACTGAATTGAACAACCACAGAAGCACAACGTGATTTTCAGATTTGTTGTCACTGATGCAAAGGCAAAAAACAGACCTGGAAGTGAAGAAATTATTGTCCACACAAAGATTTCAGACGAGCAGTCAATCTGGAAACGTTTGAACTGATGAAACGATGATGGACAGCAACCCTAGATGTATTCTGCCAAACCCAAGTAGCTGAAACCTTTTCCCAAGATGTTAGGAAAAGATCCAAAAATTCAGAACCAAGATTGAGCCTAGTGGCTCTGATACCATGAAAGTTTACAGAATACTTTTTATATATATCATCATCTCAGAATAACATGTATATATACACTAGAAGAAGATTTATCTAAGGTAAGAAAATATCCTACATATCTCTAATGATTCCTACATATCTCTCCTATGATTCAGCTAACTATATACGGTAATAAAATATCTTTACATGATTTTGTAACAGAATATATGTCAAAATTATTTCGATCTTACATGAAAAACTATGGCATTCTTCATCAGTCTTCATGTGTTGATACACCTTCTCAAAATGGAGTGACTAAGAGAGAATAGGCATTCATTTGAGACAGCTCGAGCACTTCTGTTCCAAATGAAAATCCTGACACAATTTGGGCTGATGCAGTCTTTATAGCTTGTTTTCTGATAAATCGCATGCCATCAGTTGTGTTGGTAGGTAATATGCCTTATAGTGTTCTTTTTCCAAACAAATCACTATTCCCGGTAGAACCTATGTTGTTTGGAAGTACATGTTATGCTCGAGATGTTCGAGCATCTGTTACCAAATTGGATCCAAAAGCATGAAAATGTGTTTTTTAGGCTATTCTCAATTTCCAAAAGGGTATCGGTGTTACTCTGTTGAACTTGGCAAATACCTAATGTCTACTGATGTGGAATTTTTAGAAGCTACACCATTCTTCGGTGCACCTCCTATTTCTACAAGTCAGGTGGAGGAAGATGAGTAGTTGGTCTACGAGGTTACTCATGCTGAAACTAAACAATCAGATGATGATGTTCTTCCATGTGCTAGTCCGTTTATTGAGAATCACTCAACTAGTATGCCTCAAGAATTTGTTTCATCTGTTCCAACACGACCAGCAATTATTCAAGTTTACTCGAGGTAAGGTAATGATAATACTTGTCCTACATCAACTCTGTCCTCATTAGTTCCTCCTCTACATATTCTTCAGAAAATCTTAACATTCCTATTGCTCTTCAAAAAGGTACACATCAATGTAAATCAAAATATTCCATTGCGAACTTTGTTTCTTATGATCACTTTCTGTTGCATCTAGCTGTTTGATTGGCTCTCTTGACTTTATGTATTCCCCAAAGAGCGAAAGAAGCCTTGACTAATCCTGGATGGCATGATGCAATGCTTGACGAGATACATGCTCAAGATGAATATAACACTTGGGATTTGGTAGATTTACCCAAGGGAAAGAAAGTTGTAGGATGCAAATGGGTCTTTACTATCAAAGTCAATCCTGATGGTTCTGTTGCAAGACATAATGCTAGACTTGTGGCTAAAGGTTGTGCTCAGACTTATAGGGTAGATTATGCAGACACTTTCTCCCCTGTAGCTAAGCTCACCTTTATTTGTTTGTTTATTTCCTTGGCTGCTTCTCAATGTTGGCCTTTACATTAGCTAGATATCAAGAATGCTTTCTTTCATGGCGATCTCCATGAAGAGGTGCATATGGAGTAGCCGCCTGGATTTGTTGCTCAAGGGGAGTATGGAAAAGTTTGTCATTTGAGAAAATCTTTGTATGCTCTAAAGAAGAGTCCTCGTGCATGGTTTGGAAAATTTAGAGATGTAGTTCAAGAGTTTGGGTTGAAGAAGAGCAAGTGTGATCACTCAATCTTCTACAGGCGTCAGTGACTAGTACTATTCTCCTAGTTGTTTATGTTGATGATATTGTTATTACAGGAGATGATTATACTGGAATTTCTTCTCTCAACCAGTTTTTACATGTCAAATTTCACATCGAAGACTTGGGATAGTTGAAATACTTCTTTAGTATAGAAGTGGTTGGAGTGTAGGGATGAGGATGAAAAACAAAGGCTTAAGGAGATTCATAAGACGGCTAAGTCAGAAGCAAAGATGGCGGTGACGAGTGCTAAGACAGCAACGTTTGAGCGCCTATATGAGGAGCTAAGTGATAAAGGCGTGGACAAGCGAATGTACAAGCTTGCTAAAGAGAGAGAAAGGAAAGCTCGCGACTTGGATCAAGTGAAGTGCATCAAGGATGAGGAGGGTGAGGTGCTAGTAGATGTGACTTCCATTAAACAAAGGTGGCAAGCTTACTTTCATAAACTCTTAAACGAAAAAGGAGATAGAGATATTGAGCTGGGCAAGTTGGCACATTCCAAAAGTCATCGAGATTTTGGTTATTGCAGGCGATTTAGAGTTGAGGAGGTTAGAAGGGCTATTAGTAGGATGAAGAGAGGGAGGGCGATCGGACCGGATGAGATTCCGATAGATTTTTGGAAGAACATGGCCAAGGATGGCATAGAGTGGCTGACTAGACTGTTCAATGCTATCATGAAGACAACCAAGATCCCGAATGAATGGAGGAGGAGTACAATGGTTCCACTATATAAGAACAAGGGTGATATTCAAAATTGCAATAATTACAAGGGTATCAAGTTGTTGAGTCATACTATGAAGGCATGGGAGAGAGTGGTGGAGATAAGGGTGAGAAAAGTTGTGTCTATTTCAGAAAACCAGTTTGGATTCATGCCAGGACGATCGACTACTGAAGTGATTCACCTTGTTCGGAGATTAGTGGAGAAATATAGGGAAAGTAAGAAGGACCTTCATATGGTGTTCATTGATCTTAAGAAGGCCTATGACAAAGTCCCGAGAGATGTCCAATGGAGGTGTTTGGAGGTGAAAGGCGTCCCAATGGCATATATTAGAGTGATAAAGGACATGTATGACAGAGCCAAAACTCGGGTAAGAACGGTGGGAGGAGACTCAGAATATTTTACTGTTAAGATGGGACTTCGTCAAGGAGCTGTGTTGAGCCTTTTTTTATTTGTGTTGGTGATGGATGAGCTGACGCGATCTATCCAGGAGGAAGTCCCATGGTGTATGTTGTTTGCAGATGACATAGTACTGATTGATGAGACCCAGACCAGAGTTAATGATAGGTTGGAGGTTTGGAGACACGCTTTGGAGTTTAAAGGATTTAAACTGAGCAGTACCAAAACAGAATACTTGGAGTGCAAATTTAGTGTTACGAGGGATGAAGCAGATATTGATGTGAGACTTGCGGCTCACCCTATCCTCAAGAAGGAAAGCTTATAGTATTTGGGGTCCATCATCCAGAGTAGTGGGAATATCGATGATGATGTCACACATCGTATTGGGGCGACTTGGACAAAATGGAGGCTAGCCTCCGGAGTATTGTGTGATAAGAAGATACCACCTAAACTCAAAGGTAAGTTCTACAGAATGGTGGTTAGACCATCTTTGTTGTATGGGGTGGAGTGTTGGCCAATAAAAAATGTACATGTTCAGAAGATGCAGGTCGCAGAAATGAGGATGTTAAAATGGATGTTTGGTCACACCAGAAGTGATAAGATTAGGAACAAGGCCATTCAGGAGAAGCTAGAGGTGGCCCCTCTAGCTGACAAGATGAGGGAAGCGAGACTGCGATGGTTCGGAATGTGCAGAGAAGGAGTATCGATGCCCCTGTTAGGAGGTGTGAGAGGCTAGATTTGGGAACTACACAAAGGGGTGGAGGTAGACCAAAGAAGTATTGGGGGGAGGTGATTAGACATGATATGGTGAAACTTGATCTCACCGAGGACATGACCTTAGATAGGAAGGAGTGGAGGTCGAGAATTAGATTAGCAGGCTAATAGGGTAGATAGGAAGGAGTTGGTAATTGTCTACCTTTTATATGTTATTTATCTGCCTTTATATGTTCATTCTCCTGTATTTACTTATTATCATGTGCTTTTCGTTATTAATTGCTCTTCCCGTGCACTTTCTCCTTCTCTTTCTTGCCTGTTCATCATATCTAGCTTATTCTGCTGATGGGTTTTTGTGACGAGGGTTCCCAGGAAACAGCCTCTCTACCTCTATGTGGTAGTGGTAAGGTTTGCGTACATCTTACCCTCCCCAGACCCCACTTGTGGGATTCCACTGGGTATGTTGTTGTTGTAGAAGTAGCTAGATGCAAGCATGGAATTTCTTATCTCAAAGAAAGTATGTACTTGACCTACATGTAGAAACTGGAAAGTTGGGAGTGAAACCATGTGGCACACCAATGGATCCTAATGTACATCTTACTAAGGATGGTGCTGACCCTTTTGATGCTCCGGAAAGATACAGAAGATTAGTTGGGAAATCGAACTACCTAACTATGACTCGTCTAGATATTGCCTATGCAGTCAGTATTGTCAGTCAATTCATGTTTGTACCAACAGTCAAACATTGCGCTGCCTTGGAACAGATTCTATGTTATTTGAAAGGAACTCCTGGCCTTATCATATTGTATAGCGACCATCGACATTCTCGCGTCAAATGTTTAGTAAATGCAGATTGGGCTGGATCAAGAATTGATAGAAGATCAACTACTAGCTATTGCATCTTTGTTGGTAAATTCTAGTATCTTGGAGGAGTAAGAAACAACATGGTTATCTCAATCTTGTGCAAAGTCAAGTGTAGAGCTATGGCTCAATCCACATGTGAAATACTATGGATATAACACCTCTTAGCTGAGGTTGGTCTGAATCCTTCCTTTCCAGCAAAACCTTGGTGTGATAATCAGGTTGCTCTACATATTGCGTCAAATCCAGTGAATCTTTTGAACGGACAAAACATATTGAGGTTGATTGTCACTTTGTCCGTGAGAAGATTCAAGAGAACGTGATTTCTACAGGCTATGTGAAGATAGGGGAGCAATTGGGTGATATATTCACGACGCCATTGAGTGGAACTCGGATGGAATATCTTTGTAACAAGTTGGGCATGATCAATATCTACGCTCCAACACGAGGGGGAGTGTGACAAGATGTGCAGTCATATCTAGTATTTATATTTATAGCATAATCATAGGTAGAGATATTTAGGGATCTTAGAGATTTTTAGGGATCTTTTCTTATTTTATTTCCTTAGATAGATTTACTTGTATACCTACAAATAGCTCTTAGTTTTTTAATAATACAACATGAAAATTGATTTATTAGCTCTATATTTACAATAAGGGAATTGTATCATCAATTTCCAATCTCCTCGAGTAAACTTGAACAATTAGCGATTTGGATGCCGTAGGTAGAACAAATACGGATGGTACAATAGTGGATTGTCGCTCAATAGAAAGATTAAGAAGGGGAAGAACATCTTCTGACTTTTCTATCACAATCCGAGTAACCTAGTAGACTAACCACTCATCTTCCTCACGTTGACTCGTCGAGATGGGAGGTGCATAGAAGAATGGGGTATCTCGAAAAATACTACATCGATTAAACAACACATACCCAGTGAAATCCCACAAAGTGGAGTTTGAGGAGAGTACAGTGTACGCGAACCTTACCATCAAATATTTTCTAGGCTCAATAGAATAACACCAATCTCTCTTCTGAATGCGAGAATAACCAAGAAAACACATTTCAATGCCTTGGAGTCCAACTTAATAACAGATGGTCAAAAATCTCGAACATAATATGTGCTTCCAAATATATTAGGCTCCAACAAAAATAATGACTTACTTGGAAAAAGAACATTGTAAGGCACACTATCAGCAAGCACAACCGATGGCATGCGATTTATCAAAAAAATTACAGATTGCGTCAACCCAAAATTATTTAGGAACCTTCATTTGGAACAAAAGTGTCCGAGTTATCTCAAGTAGATGCCTATTCTTTCTCTCTGCAACTCCATTTTGAAGGGGTGTATCAACACAGATGCCTATTCTCTCTCTCTCTGCAACTCCATTTTGAGAGGGTGTATCGACACATGAAGACTGACGGAGAATGTCATGTTGTTTCACGTAGGAGCTAAATACTATTGAAATATATTCTTTAGCATTATCGTTCCTTAGAATACAGACTGAAGCATTGAACTGATGACTTCAGCACAAAAGGCAGAAAAGTGAGTAAACACTTTAAATCGACTCTTCGTAAAGTAAATCCAAGTCATTTGAGAAAAATAATCAACAAAAGCAACAAAATGTTTATGCCCTGTTTAAGAACAACAGGACATGGTTCCAAGACATCAGAATAAACTAACTCAAAAGTTGTCGCAACTCGATTATTAATCCTTGGACTTAGCGAGACACAATGGTGTTTTGCAAATCGACATGACTCATAATCCAATGAATAAATATGCTAAACTTGAGGACAAAGTTTCTTCAACAGAGGTAGAGAAGGATGTCCCAATCAACAATGTGCTTCAAATGGAGATACAACACTAAAGTAGGCAACTAACCAAGACTCCCATTCATCGAGGGTGCAAAGATCATCATATACACGTTCTTTTTCAATTACCTGATTTGTTGTAAGATCACGAAACAAATAATGGTCGGGGCATGAACGAGATATAACAATTAAGGTCTCCGGTAAATTTACTGACAATTATCAAATTTAAGCCAATTTTGATAGACTAACACAGATGACAAGGTAATGGGGGAGGTTGATTTAATAGTTCCAAATCCAACACTATTACAAGTTGATCCATCAGCTACAGTAACCGGAATGGTGCTTTGTGTGGTTAAATGCTTGAAAAGATATTAGGATTATTTGTCATGTGATTTTGGTGCCTGAATCAATGACTCATTTATTTTAAGAGGTGACAAGACATACTTTGTCGAACTTCGAAAAAGCAGTAACTGAAATGGATTTTCGATATCGAGAGATTTAGCAAACTCCTCCACCGAAACCAAAACCATTTTGTTAGATGAACTAGAAGCACAGAGAACTTCAGACGTTTGAGTTACCAGATATGATAAGTCATTGTTCCAATTAAGTACCCAATATATCAAAAATATATTGGGAGGGGAAACCAGCAAAATTCTAACCAAGTGGAAATACCCCAATAGATTTCCAGATGCTCAGGACGTAATTGAACTCTGTTGATCCAATCAAACTAATTCTTGACTTAAGAGTAAACGATCAATCAAGCCAGCGATTCACAAGCAAAATTCAACTATAAAGTATCAGACACCAAAATCAGCAAATACAATGTCAATCGATTTTATCCAAAACTCTGAAATCTACCCAACTGAGGTTTTGTTGAACAAGAGACCACAAAATTCTGACCGAAAATATTGAGATGATGCTGGAACTAAAAATCTGATCTGATTCAAATGTTACACATGTCCCTGCGTACTAGTATGCAGAAGCTGCTTGAAATAGTTCGTCGGAGCATGTCACACTCTTGTCTTCCATCCACCGGATTCTGGGTCTGGTCCTCAGATTGGCTTTGAGATTGGAATATCAAGTTCCAAGAACCTTTTAGTACCCAAATTGACCAACCAAGTCACTTACGGACAATTTTCTGAGCTGGCTGACACCAGTGATTCGAAAGGAAAACAAAACAAAAACCAGTGTTCTGATACTTTGTGAAATACAGGGAGAATGGAGCAATTTTCAGTATTTTGTATTAATCCAAAAGGAGAGCTATTAGTAGGTGTACAGATAATCTATATAAGAAAAACAAAATCAGCAAATCCCTCTATCTCTATATATATGATTGTGTTGTGATTGTGCTATGTGTTCTATATGAAAATGTGTCTATGTACATTCTCTAACGCTTTTCTAAATGGAGCACTGTTTATTGGGTCAGCATTTTGTCGTCAAAACAGATCATTGAAACCTAAAATATCTCCTGATGTCAGAAGAGAGGACACCTAATGCGGAACAGCAGTGTTTGTTGATGAAGCTATTGCTGTTTGATTTCACTATGGTCTATAAAGTGGGAAGTAAAATTAAAGGATGCGCTGTCTCGCGGCCCTCAACATGGTGATCTTTTGACACTAGTGCTGCCTGTTTTATTGGATTTTAGCACTTTAAGGGAAGCACTTGAACCTGATCCATAAACCAAGCAACTTTTAGATCAACTCTCTACTGACTTTTCTTCTCATTCAAAACTTTCACTGTCTGCTAGACATCTTTACCGCAAATCCCGGTTGGTAATTCCTGATTATCCTGAGCTTAAGGCCAAGATTTTAGCTGAGCCCATGATTCTCCAACAGGAGGACATGGGGATATTTGAAAACTCTCAAAAGAGTTCCCATAATTTTTTTCTGGCCATGTTTGAAGCAAGATGTTAAGTAGTTTGTCCAGAATTGTTTAATTTGTCAGCAAAATAAATATAAAACTTTCGCTACAAGTGGTCTTTTGCAGCCTTTGCTGATTCCCAACTGAGTTTGGGAAGACGTTTCCCTGAACTTTATTGTGGGTCTTCCTTCTTCAAATGGTTATGACACTATTCTTGTAGGAGAGGATAGGTTCAGCAAATATAGTCATTTTCTAGCTTTATCTCATCCTTTCACTGCCAAAACAGTGGTTGCTTTGTTTTGTAGGGAAATTGTCCGGTTATATGGCTTACCTCATTCAATTCTTTCAGATCATGATGTTATTTTCTTGAGTGCTTTTTGGAAAGAATATTTTTCGTCTTACTCGTATTCGTCTTCATATGGGTACTTCTTACCACCCTCAATCCAATGGCCAAACACAGGTGGTTAATCATTTCCTTGAAGCCTATTTGTGTTGTTTTTCTCATGAAAAGCCTAAATCATGGTATCAATGTTTAGCTTGGGCTGATTATTCCTTCAACATGGCTTATCATCCTTTTGTTCCTGGTGAAACTAAACTTGCTGATCTTGAAATGCAACTTATGTTTAAGTTACTGCAGTCAAATATCTTGAAGGCTCAATCTCATGTGAAATCCCAAGCAGATTCAAAGTGACATGAATTGTCTTTTAAAGTGGGTGATGTTGTTCTACTTTGTCTGCAACCTTATTGTCAAAAGAGTGGTCAGGCGTCCTAAGGAGAAGTTGTATCGTTGCTAGTTTGGCCAATATAAAAGTGTTCCCAGAAAAGGGTCCTGCTGCTTATGACTTGCAGCTGCCTCCAACGACGAAGGTACATTCAATTTTTCATGTTTCTTTGCTTCATCCTGCTTACGGATATGCTGATATTCCATCACCTCCACTGTTACTGCTTTTGGCTGATTTAGAATTCATGGTGGAGCCTAAAAAAGTATTATCACAACGTTGGGTGAAAGTACATGGGATTTCAGCTTTAGAATCACTCATTCAATGACATCATCATCCTGTTGAAGAAGCTAGTTGGAAGTAATATGACTTACTTGCCAATCTATTTCTTTCCTTTCGCCTCTAGGACAAGACATCTTTCGGGGGGGTGCACTGATATGACCCCACCTTTGAAGACATATTTTAGAAAGAGAAAGCATGAAAGGGGAAATAGAGAATCTGGAACTACACATGGAACCAGTCAACCAAACATTAAGTGACTGCCTCCTTGATACTCTCCAGCAGTCGCCAATATTCCAACTACTATCAGATTAAGCTTTACAGTTTTCTACTAGTTTGTCGTAGATGATATGTATCCTATAAATATCTAGTCAGGATTCTTTCAAGTAGGATTCAATATATGCTTGAATGTTAGTTTCTGGGATTTTTGTCCACACTAAACAGACAGATTTATTGGCTGTAAATTGTGTTTAAGATTCTTGTCAATTACCAATATTTCTGTTCTTCCTCACTCACTTCCATAAGATTCTCCAGCATCTAACAAAATTCCATGTTGAAGGCACAACAAACCCAATAAAATCCCACAGGTTGGGTCTAGTTGAGTAGTGTGTATGCAAACCTTATCCCTACCTTGTGATAGTAGGGAGGCAGTTTACGATAAACCCTCGTTTTAGGTTGAATGCAGAGGATAAATGATGTTATCATTAGGGAAACTGTAAAGAAAGACCTGGTCAAGGTAAATCTGGGAAAAGTAATTGATTTTAATGAAGCCAATAAATTTGTCTTGTAATACCCCAGAAGCTGGAAAGTCCGAATAAAGAAAGAAAAACGAAAAAAAAGTCTAGTGCACAGTCTACGAGACCAATTTATGGGCTGTAGATCGATTAAGGGGCTGTAAATAGGGATCGTAAATGAGACCTGGAGGTTGAGAAAATTTTGGAATCTAACTCAAGATCCATGGACACGTTCTACGGGTTGTACTCTTCTACAGGCCGTAGATGGTCACCAGTAGATGAGATTCAAAGAGTTCAGAAAGATGACCTTGGACAAGGCGAAGGGTGGTCTACGGGTCTTAATAAGGGTTGTCTGGATAGGAATCCAGAGATGGCCTTCGTGGTTCCTATTCAACAGTTATTTCTCCGGGGTATTTTAGACTTTGCCCATCCTTTTGAATTTTATACTATGTTGTTTTGGGTTATTTTAAGTGGAATTTAGGAGTTCCTATCAGTCTAATCCCTCATTCTCTCAACTCCCAACTCAATTAGAAAATTCTCTCTCTAGATTTTTCTCCCAAGGCAAGGTCAAGGTCAAGCTCTAGTGTTCTTCAAGTCAAGTCTCCTTTTTCACTATTTCAAGCACAAATTTCATTTGAGGTATGTGCAGTGTTATTAAAAATGACGAAGTGAGCGCTTTAAAGCGACACGAAGGCCCATCGCTTTTTCTTGTCGAAGCGTGAAGCGTTAGAAAAAGCGTGCACTTCAGAGTTAGAGGCGCTGAAGCGAGGCGACTGCTGAAGCGAGAAAAGTGTTGCTTAAGCTTGATTAGTTTTTTTTTTTAATTTTTAATTTTTTTAAAATAGTTTAGTGTCTACATTAAACACCATCTATCGTAACAGATTTACGACTGCTGCGACTCCAGACCCAGAGACTCCTCTTCAGTTCTTTGGCGACTTCACTCAGGTAAGTTCTCCTCCTCCTCTTCTTCTTCAGCCTCTTCTCCTCTTCTCTTCTTCAGTTCTTCTCTTCTTCTTAGTTCTTTTTCAGTTTCTTCTTCTGCAGTTCTGCTAGGGTTTTCTGTGATCAGTTCTTTTTAGTTGTAACAGAAGTTCTTTTTTATATTTCATGGTGCTCTGTTTTCTGTCATTCTGTGATCAGTTCTTTTAGTGTGTAGTTTTTTTGTTCAGTAATGTAACTGCTGTTTTTTTTTGTTTTTGCTTGTAGTAAATTATATTCTCTTATCCAATGGCACAGAAAAAGGATTCGGCTTGGGCTTATGGAATTGCAATGGAAAGCAACACAAAAATCAGATATGTCTTTTGTGATATGACATACAATGGCGGAATATTTCGTCACAAGAAGCATCTTATTGGTGGCTATAGAGATGTAATAGTATGTCCAAAGGTCCCCGATAGTGTGAAGGAAGAAATCGAAGCCCACTCAACGAAAAAAATGAGTTTAAAACTCAAATGAACCATGAAGTATCCATGGTTAATCTTGTTGATGAGTATGACATGGATGATGAAGCTGAAGTGAATATGCCTATGAGGCCTCCCTCAAAATATCAAAAGAACTCTTCAACTAGTCGAAGTGGGTCATCCACCGCTAGTAATGTCAAGGGTCCTCTCATTCTCTATTTCTCACAAAAACCAAATGAAAAGAGAAAAGATGGACCTATTGATTTAGAATCTTCTAGGAAGATTTTAAGGGATCGTGCCGTATCCGCTTTTGCTAGGTGGATGTATGATGCGGGGCTTGCTTTCAACTGTGTTAACACAGAGAGTTTTGGTGAATTTATTGAGGCAGTAGGTCAATACGGCCCTGGAATGAAGCCCCCCACCTATCATGAGGTGAGAGTTCTTTGTCTAAAAAAGGAGGTGGAAAAGACAAACAAAACTGTGGAAGATTATAAGGCTCAATGGAAAACGTATAGTTGTTCCATTATGATGGATAAATGGACAGCCAAAAATGGGAAAATGATCATTAATGTTTTGGTGAATTCTCCAAAAGGGAGTGTGTTCCTTGAATCTTATGATGCTAGTAACTCTTCTACGAATTCTACTAAGATGTTTAACTTGTTTGAGAAGACTGTCTTGAAAGTAGGCAAGGAAAATGTGGTACAAGTTGTGACTGGTAATGCAAGTGAGAACAAAAAAGCAAGTGAAATGTTGAAGGGAGTGTATCCTCATATTTTCTGGACTCCTTGTGCTGCTCACTGCATCAACTTGATGTTTGGTGACATCTTCATAGAAGCCCCATATTCTTCAGGTGAACAGTAAACTTGATATCCAATGATTTTTTTAAAACTTCGTGTTTGTTTTCTTTACTTATTAACTATCAATTCTTTTGAACAGTGTTTGCCAAGGCTGTTAAGATACATTTTTTTATAAGTCAAAGGGCGTTGTTGAATATGATGAGGAGATATACAAAGCAAAGAAATTTGGTAAAACCCGCCAAGACAAGATTCACAACAGCTTTATTGCCTTTGTATAGTTTTTATCAGCAAAAGAAGAATTTGAGAACCTTGTTTATATCATCTGAATGGAGTGAGAGTGTCTATGGTAAGGAAACTCTTGGAAAAGTAGTTGCGAGACACATCATTAGTCCATCTTTTTGGAATGACACTGTTCAAGCACTCAAAATTGGTGGTCCTTTAGTTAGTGTTCTTCGTATGGTGGATGGGGAGAAAAAACCACCAATGGCCTACGTTTATGAAGCCGTGGATAGGGCCAAAGACAGTATTCAAAGGGCATTCAATTATGTGACAGGAAATATGGGAGAGTTTTTTAAAATCATTGATGCAAGATGGATAGATCAACTTTATCAACCTTTGCATGCAGCAGGACATCTTTTGAACCCAGGTCTTTATTATAAAAATACTGAGATGACAGCTTTAGCCCAAAAGTGTGAGAGGGATATCATAAATGTGTTCAAACAATGATCCCGGATAAAGATGTGCAAGACAAAATAGGGGAGGAGATTGTAATGCACATGAAAGTTGATGGGCTACTTGGTATTGAATCAGCCATTAGAGCAAGAATGAGATTGTCATCAAGTGTTCATTTCAACAATTCAACTTCTACTTGTGTTATACTTAAGTTATACTTTTAAGTTTAGTTGTTTACTTTTCTTCTACTGTTCTACAGTTGAATGGTGGATGCAATATGGTTATAATTTACCAAACTTGCAAAAGTATGCTATAAGAGTGCAAAGTTTAACTTGTAGCTCATCCGGTTGCGAGAGGAATTGGAGTGTGTATACACATGTGAGGTTCTAAAAAGTAAAAACTATATTACAATATTCTTAATTGTCCAAACTCCAAAGTCCTCCTATTAATTACTTTATACGACCTTTGTGCAGATTCATGCTAAAAAGAGAAATAGACTTGAAGTTAAAACGACTCAATGATCTAGTGTTCATCAAATATAATAGAACATTGGTGCATCGTTACCATGCTCGCAAAACCATTGATCCAATTTTGTTGGATAGTATTGATGATGCAAATGAATGGTTAACTGGAGCACCCAAAAATCATGAAGATGAAGAAGTCTTTGAAGGAGAATGTCTCACTTATGGTGATGTTGCTATGGCAAGTGGTGTTGTGGAGAATATTTATGGTTTGGGGGGTACTTTAAGGGGCAAGGAAAGAGCAACTACTGGTTCAACTTCAAGTTCAAGTGGAAGTAGAAGTAGAAGCCTTGTTGAGAGCCCTCTGGTGAAGAAGAAGAAGATGATGAGGACCAAGTAGCAGCCGTGGTTACGACACTTCAGGAGTTTGAGGATCTTGTTGAAGAACAGGATTTTGCTCACTTTGTGTTATGTACTTGTGTTATTTGCTATATCCAATTTGACTATCTATTTACTTTTAAATCTAAGTTGAAACTTGAAAGATTTGCTTAATATGTCACCTCTATTGAGTCCTTGATGGTTTATCTATGCATATTTAATTTTTTTTATACTAATTAGTGCTTTTTTTTAAAAAAAAGTGAGCACTTTGCTTCACGCTTCTCACTTCTATGAAGCGAGTCCTCGTCGCTTTTTTCCGCTTCTCGCTTCTCAAAACACTGGATATGTTTGTGGGAAACTCCTTGCCGAGGGCCTGTGCACCCCCGGGATTAGTCGAGGCTCTAAGAGACTCAGACACCTGGTGCAAATCAAAAAATAAAAAACACTGGGTATGTGGAATTTCATCCATGGATCCTCCTCCATCCATAGATTACCAATTTAATCTAAATTTCATAAGTATTGATCATGATTCAAGTTAGGGTTTCAATGATTTCTTATGGATTCTATTTAATTGCATTAAAGTCTTATAAATTGATCTGCTAACGTGTGACTTCAGTATGAATTAATGATTTTGAAGATGAATTTCATGAACCCATACCATACAAGTACTTTATGATTATGAATTCAACCATGTTGACCTGCATCAAGTATGATTTGAAGTGAACTATGAATTTAAGATGCTTTTAAGCAAATATCACTATGATTTCATGAAATTTAGACTTGCTTCCGAGTCAAGCATTTTCATAATGATTTTACAAGATTAGCCTATTTTCGATTGAACTAACCTTCACATGATATTATGATTTGATTACTTTTGATTGAAGTGATCATTAATATGATATCATGATTTGCGATTGAAGTCTTCTCACCATGACTTGAAATTTTCGACTAAGTGTCTTATACAAGCTTGTTACGAGATAGTGACATGAGCTAGGAGCTATTCTTATAAGTTGAGACACTCATGAAAATATGGGTATTACTAGATTCTTACTCTTCTTTTAAAAGCTATGAATTATGATTTATGGATGACTATTCTTGTTGAGAGAATTACATAGCACCGAGTTAGACTAGCGGTGATTACCCAGATCCTAGAACTACATGCCATTGTAGGATATCCTTACTGATCACACACTTCTTTTGCCTATATTGTCTTCTAATATGGGTTCAGATGTGTCCCACAAGCTCGCAGTTAGTATTGGATCTGGTCAACATTGCTAGCTTGGGTGAGTGCTCATGTTTCGAGGACATGTTGCTTATTTTATTTCTTAGACTCAGTTTTATAGTCAGACGTCAAGTTAGCTAGGGTCTGTCCTAGTAGCTCATCTATGTTGAGTAGAGGCTTTCAAACTTACGGTTGATGTTCAGTTTAAATTGTTTGTTTCAGACTTATTCTTCTATATGATGACGGTGCTTAGACTATCTACGTGATATTTTCCACTTCGTTACGCTTCCTCATATTTCAGTATGCTTATGTATGCCATGTAATTAGCTTGGGATCCTTCGGAATTCTAAGTATCGTGTCGCTACTTGGGGGTAGCTTTGGGTCATGACAAATCTGTTATCAAAGCATCAAAGTTTAAATGTTTTAGGGTGTCTGAAAGTCACTTCAAATAGTTTTATTCATGGGTGTGAAGCGTGTCACATCTATGAGTAGGAGGTTACAAGGCGTTTAGGAAATATCTCACTTCTTTCATAATCTTATGTCGTGCGATAAAGTAGAACTCTATATAGCCTCCTTCTAATCCATGTTCTATGCATTTCAAAATCATGCATCCAAGAAGAGCTTTGGTGCGAAGAGAAGAGAATGCTAATGAGTCCCGAGCACCTCAATCTCCGATTGATCCTTTGGCCAAGCAAATCTCTCATGATGAATTCAAGGTTGCTTTTCGAGCGTTGGCCTAAGTTGTGACCGCTCAAGCTTATCGAGAAGTTGTTGCCCGGTTAATCCTCAAGTGAACACGGCAGCTATAAGGGTCAAGGTCTTTACTCGTATGAACCCTGTGGAGTTTCATGGGTCAAAAGTGTATGACGATCCTTAAGAGTTCATAGCTGGTATCTAGCAGATTACTGAGATCATGGGGTTGACATCTGTTGATAGTGTTGATTTAGCCGCTTATCAGTTAAAAGTAATGGCACAACTTTGGTTCAAACAACGGAAGGAGAACAGGGCAATGAATGCAGGCCTTGTGGATTGAATTGAGTTCGAGGGTGCTTTTTGGATAGGTTTTCCCTCCTTAGTTGAGAGAAGCAAAGATCCAAGAGTTCATCAACTTGAGGCGAGGAAAATTGCCAGTGCAAGAATACTCGTTTAAATTCACTCAACTCTCTAAGTATGCTCCGGCTTTGGTAGTTGGCTCCAGGGCTCGTATGAGCAAGTTCATTTCTGGCATCTCAAGGTTGGTTGTAAAGGAGTGCAAAACCACCATGTTGATCAAAGAGATGGATATTTCACGGTTGATGACTTATGCCCAGCAGATTGAGGAGAAGAAGCTTATAGTAAGTGCCAGGGAGACAAAAAAATCCCAAACCGATGGTGGTAGTTACTCTTATTAGAGGTTTAGTAGTGGTCAATCTTAGTTCCGTCAGGAGTACTCAGGACCGACTCCATCCATTGCTAGTGCCCAAATGTCCAAGTTATAAAAAGATAGGGTGTCTAACCCAAAGCCTCAGAGCAGTGCTTCTAGTAGATGTTCTCTCCCAACGTGTTAGAAATGTTGGAGGGTCATCTGGGAGATCGCCGCTAGTTAGCTCTGTTGCATGTTTTGGTTGTGGTAAGCCCGACCATAGATTGAGAGATTGCCCCTAACAAGTTGGTAGGGGTGGAGATGTTCGTCGTCAAGCTCAGCCTAATGCTTCTACAAGTTGTCTTTTGTGACTCAGGTTCATCCTAGTGCTTCTACAAGTTGTCTTTTGTGACTCAGGTTCAGCCCGGTGCTTCTATAAATTTTTCTTCTGTGACTCTTCATGTTGCTATGAGATTTGGTGTACGTCCTGAAATCTTGTTAGAGCCCTTGCCGCTCTCTACTCAGGTTGGTGAGTCAGTCCTAGGCAAGTTGGTTTCTAAAAATTGCTTGATTTCATTTCCTAACCAAGCGGGTTTATAAAAATTGTCTGATTTAAGTCCTTCATAAAGTCATTACAACCAGTTTAGTAGAGCTTGATATGCCTGATTTTGATGTCATTCTTGGCATGGATTGGCTATACTCATGTTGTGCTTCAATTGATTGCCGAACCTGAGTGGTTAGATTTCAGTTTCCTAATGAGCTAGTCATCGAATGGAAGGGTAGTAGTTAAGTGCCTATAGGTCGATTTGTTTCCTACCTTAAGGCTAGAAAGATGATTTCTAAGGATTGTATCTATCTCATAGTTAGTTATCCAATTAGCGTTGCTAGCTTGGGTAAGTCCTCATGTTCCGTTGCTTATCTCATTTCTCAAACTCAATTTTATATTCAGACTTCGAGTTAGCTAGGGCCTATCCTAGTAGGTCATCTATGTTGAGTAGAGGCTTTCAGACCTATGGTTGATGTTCAGTTTATATTGTTTGTTTCAGACTTATTCTTCTATATCATGACGTTTAGACTATCTACACTTTATTTTCCACTTCATTATGCTTCCTCGTATTTCAATATGCTTATGTATGCCATGTGGTTAGCTTGGGATCCTTCGAGATTCTAAGTACCGTATCGCAACTTTGGGGTAGCTTCGGGTCTTGACAAGGCCTCCTTTAATAGAAGTCACATCCAAAGTGAAAGATTGGCTGGATATTGGTAAAAAGCTCCCAGGGTACCCTATTTGGATACAGCTATTTAACAGGTACCCACTTTTTACAATTTTTTGCACGTATTCCCTCTCAGGGAAAACTTCAAATATGCGGTGTGTCAAGCCAAAAGTCAAACGAAAAATGTCTAAAGGTAATATGGCTGAAGTTCATACATTTCTGCTCAAAGTTCAGGCAAAAATGACTGAACTTCAGGCAAAACTGACTTAAGTCATATGTGCATGAACTTCAGCCATATGAAACTTCTGTATGAAGTTTACCTTTGTTGATCCCAACTTCTGACACAGCACATCTGAAGTAGTTTCGAAATGGGTAAGCTTTCAAAATTTTACGTATTACAGGTATGGCTTAAATGGTGGTCCTGAAATCAGGTATCTGTGTACTTCATCCTGAAAAGGCTCTAACTATGATTGATAAGTACCGAACCAGTGCTTCATTTACTGCAACAACTTATTCGATATTATAAGAAGACACATCATGGCTAGACCCTATCATCTTAGAACTTATTGATGTTGCTCAAAATAGGAACAGATCTTCAACCGAACTTCTTCCTCTTCATCTTTCTCAAAATGTTGTTTCGCATCAGGTAAGTGCCATAGAAAGTTTAAAGCATGCAAAACACTTGACGGCTGAACATTTACTGAATTCAACCGTAGTACAAACTTTTCCTATCATTATCATTGAACAAGTTCTCCTTGAATGGCATCATGAAGGTCAGGTTCCAAAATCTCAGTCTCAATCAACAAAGGTTGAATGTACAACTTAGAGCGAAACTTTTTTCTTAGGTTAAGTAAATTGATAGACTAAAGAATTGAAAGACCTTAGACCTATTGGCCTAATTCTCACCGAAAGGTTAAAGATGGTGATGCCAAAATTAGTGTCGAGTAATCAAATGACGATCTTGAAAGCGAAGCAAATTGTTGATGCAACTTTAATGACTAACAAATGTCTTGACACTAGGCTAGGAAAGAAGATACCAGGTATAATGTGCAAACTTTTAGAAGGCATATGATCATGTGATTTGGAAATTCTTGTTGAAGGTCCTTAGAGGTTTAGGCTTTGACAGGAAGCGGTTGAATCGGATTACTGTATCAGCCCTCTCAGGTTCTCCGTATAAATGGATCACCACAGGGTTTCTTTGCTTCCCAACAAGGTCTCAGACAAGGAGATCCCATTTCCCCTTTGTGAGCATAACCACTACTGAAGATTATTTGATAGAGAGACGCCACAACAAAGGGATTTATACTGTCAAGATATGTTATAACATATTCTTGAAAGAAGTGAATCAGTTTCTTATTGGTCCTTAGAAGCAAATCTGGAAGTTGAAAGCTCCAATGAAAATAGTTGTTTTGAATGGTTGGCCGCTGAAAAGCTTGTTTGTCTCCGGCCAATTTACAGAGAAGGGAATACCAAATAGTTAACAGCTGTCATATGCATAAAGAAGAGGCAAAAATTTATCAAACATCTATACCTGCATTACAAAGCTGCTGCACGACTGTAGCAATTATTATTGAACATTTTGGGAATCAAACAAGTGATGCCAAGCTCTAAAACTACTTACTGTCATGCTGGAATAGAAAGGGACTACCAAAGCAAATGAAATAGGCCCGGAATTCAAATTAGGTGGTGCATACAGAAAGAGTGCAACAGCAGATGCTTAGAGAGCAATAGGAGATGCTTTGAAGGGCAAGAGAATTCATTCTTGAAGATCAAATCAGGTTGCATGTTGTTGTTATCTCTTTGGAGTAAAAAGGATAGGATAGAGGAAAGTGAAACCCTGCATTCAATCTTTTGCAGACAAATGGGGTTTCTTTTTCTTTTTTTTTTTTCCTTTTCTTTTGTTATTTTCTGGGTAACCACAGAACTCCTGTAGTGCTAGGAACTTTATATCTATAGTACCATACCATTTCAAAAAGAAAATATAGTCATAAATGTAAACTGAAAATATAACCTGAAGAAGAAGTATTCCCAATGTAGCCGAGCCAAATCTAGTTGGAAGCTCACCCTTCTCTGCAAGAATCTAAAATTATGCCAAACTGAGCACAGAACGCATAGATCCATTCATAAGCAATAATTTTGAAGTTCTGCTAAGATAAACTCCCCTATATTAATTCAGCAATTTTCGTGATAGGAAATTTTACTTAAAAAGCTAAATTGATTAGAGAAAAACAAGAAAAGTAGAGCTAAGAATGAGAATACACATGCAAAAATACATGAAACTACGAACAGTTTCAGTATCGATAAGAACATTCAATTTTAGTATATATATCAT
Source organism: Solanum rostratum (assembly GCA_029948455.1). NCBI lineage: Eukaryota > Viridiplantae > Streptophyta > Magnoliopsida > Solanales > Solanaceae > Solanum > Solanum rostratum. The sequence continues at coordinate 55,088,518 of CM057049.1, forward strand.
ATAAAGCTACAAAAATAATAAAATTGAACAACTCTCGATAACAGAGAATTTTTTTTTATAGTAAGCAAAAAGTTGTAATGACAAGTACCAAGAGAGTACTGTAAATATATAAGACAGGTTCTTCTCATCATATCATATCATCATCGTCATAATATCATACTATATTACAATTGGGAGGCCCTCAAGTTGAAAGTTGGATTATGAAAATAACCTTATAAAGTCAAGTGACCATAATGTCCTCAACTTGATAGTACTTCAAATATATCTTCAATTAGAAGAAGACAAACGTAACACCTTTTCCTGCACCATTAAATATTGGCATCCTATTAAATGTAAATAATAAGTCCCATTAACGTCATTAATTGTAAAGATCTTTTTAAATCACAAGTTCAACGTAAGCCTTTTCATCTCATAACTTAAAGATTTGCTCATCTATCTTCTAGACCTATTGTCTTTTGATATTTTTTCTATCACTTTATAACCTGCACAAGTTTAGATAATTTCATTATGCATTACTTCCGTTTTCTTTTCTCTTAAAAAATCACTGGTTGATGTAGCTGCTTATTATCAGCATTTGTTTCTGTCAGAACATGTACGTGGCAAGGTGTGGCAGAAGAAGAAGATCCAAAGAGGATTGGTAGAAATGCATCCCAGCTTGCATTTGGTGGACATTATGGAAGGAATGAAATGAAAGATCACATGATGGAAAACCCAGCAGCATTCAGAATATAGCATGATATTGAGTATCCTGTATTTTTGGTGTAAAAAGGATTTGGGAGGGGAGGTAGAAAGTTTAGTGGATTTTATAGCTCAAATGTAAAGTTTTTCCCAGTTTTGGCTTTTGAAATTTCCCCCCGGGGGCTGTAGATCCCCATTTCATCAGATTTTGCTGATGAGTTTGATGTGAACATAAAGTTACCTTTATCAAAAAAATGAAAAAAAGAACATGTAGAGTTCTCTGTGAGGAAGTAGTTCAGGTATTGTCCAGATTTTACCCAGTTAGACATTAAAATTGGTTGGATCAAGCAACATAAATGGTGTAGCATCACTATTGCAACTTTCCATCAGATTAATCCTTGACATATGAATCTAAATACTTGCTTATGAGGAAGTCTTTGATAGAATTAGATGGATATATATAATCCAGTGTTGATGGTTTACGGAGTAATGGAGTAGTTTGTTGATTTGCAGCATTGTCTCTCATTTATGTGCATCCATTTTATTGTTTTACATGTTTACTTATATTAGCTCAGTCACTTCTATAAGCTCTAAAATTGGTATTTACTTTTTAATTTTAGTTATCTGCAAGGAATCTTATGAGTTTGAACACTAAATATATTTTTTACCACACATATTTCAGCAAGAAGCAGCATCCTTTTTTGGTTCCACGGAGAAATGAGAAACAGGATATTGATATTTATTTGCAAGCACCCGTATTCTTGAGATCAAAATTCCAAGTAAACCTCACCAAAGCATATATAGAATTCCATTTTTGGGGGTAAAGTAACAACTTTGTAAGTTCAATAATTCTGTTTTGTAATCTTATAATTACGAGTGCAAACCGCAATTTGGATTAAAAGGGGGAAGGATGTGGATGGGGTGAGAAAAAGGAACATATTTTTCCATGGAATTAAGTAGAGTACTCCATTAAAATATTAATCGATAGCATATGACTCTACCTATCATCAAATTCTAAGCATATATTTTTGTTCCTGGATCAACATATTTTTATCTAAACTATTTTGCTTTCTAATTTTCTATTTGAAGATGCATTTTATGCTCTAAAGGTTGATGGGCTCCATTACAGTGTTGATACTTATAGTGTTCTCACATAATATATTCTGGGATCCAGTTAAAATTGACAGAGGAAGTATCTAAAAAAAATGTATCTACAGATTCAAAAGGAACAAAATGTATTTAGATTAATAAATGTTGACTCCCTATTCATAAATAGTAATATACATAATATTTTTGTAAACTATCATTCCTAAATTGAATTTCATGGTTTTCAATCCCTAGTTAGATTTGGAATTCAATTATATATTCATCACGAATGGGATGATATTGAATTGTTTACAAATTAAAGCCACAATTTTATCTTGTAGGTTTAATTTTATTGTGAATTCGCAACACATGCAACAATAATGATATTTGTTCTTCGTGTAGGTAATGACAAAGTCGCTCTGACAAAAGAAGTTACGCTATGACTTTAGTATCTTCTCCATCTAAAAGAGAGGGCATGAGGATTATATATTCCTTAAATGTAATGCACATTTGGCAGGAAGATATAATTTGAATCTATTCCGTCTTATTGAAATTAGTGTAAGACGTCGAGGGCTTATGTGGGGTGACATTTACTCATTTATTAAGTTAGCTAAATAGAATTAACATTCTCATTTTCTGAGACTTACTCTTTTTTAAGAAATCGTTTTATAGTTCAAACATATTCTACCCACAAAAGGTAGGGGTAAACATCGCATGCACACCACCCTCCTCAAACTCTATTTGTGGGATTATACAGAAAATGTTGTTGTTGTTGTAATTTAATCACTGCGTATTCATTAAATAGGACATACACGCAATGTGCATTCCCAAAGACTAGTTCAATAAATTGAAGGAGTACATAAGATGGAAGAAGAAATCAAAATCAGTAACCATTTTCATTTTACACCATAAGAAAAGACTCTCAAGACATTTTTACTTTTTTTGAGAAAACTCTGAAGACAATTTATTTTAAAGAGAACATGTGTTCTTTCTTTGCGCAAAAGAATCTACTATTCCTTCCTAGCCACATGTTCCAAAGTATGCAAATAGGATCTGCCCTCCAAAGTAAGTTGTTACTTGTAGTTGTGATTTGTGATGAGTCCATAGTTTGGACTTATATTGAGCATTGTTACAAAATGTATATAGACATCATTCTTAGCAATATACATAATCATAATTAGCTAGAAGATCTTTAGAAATCCTTTGTAATTACTAGTTGATCTTTAGGAATCTCTCTTTATTTTCTTTCCTAAATTAGCACCTAATGTATTGTATATATATCTTGCTTACCTATTGAAATAAAGCATCAACTTCTATTCGATTACATGGTATCAGAGCCTATAGGCTCCTTGATCCTGTTTTGGGTTTGTTTGAAAAAAAAAAAAAGGCAGCTCGATCTTGTTTTGCTGTCTTTCGGGATTCAACATCTAGTGTCATCTAGTCAGTTACTACCCCGAGTTTCGTTTGGTTTGATACATTGTTTGGAGAACACTTCATCACTTTCCAGGTTCCTAGGTTTCTGAAAACTACTTCCAGGATCATATTTTTCTTTGTAGCTTCAACGATTCAGATCTAGTTTTCTGTTTGGTGCTGCTGCGATTATCAAGTTCTGCCCAATATTAGTGTTTTGTGGATGTTCTTGATTTTGAGCATCGGCTACAATTATTTTGCTGGGTGAATTGGCTTCTACTTTTTCTTGGAATGTAATATTATTGGGGACCTTTTGAAGCTTGGTTATTCTTAAGTTCTTCGTTGAGAAGGAAGTATGGCTACAAATCAGAAGGGTGAGAAAATTTTTTGGTTTCGGCGGATGAGTTCGCACAATTCTCTCAGTATCAGAATTCCATTAAAGAATTCACCTCAGTTACTAACCTTGTTGATTCAAGAAAAACATCTTTGGTCTCCTCTCCGAACAACTGAGGGATTGATTCAGGTGCTACAGATCATATGTCAGGTAATCCTAATATATTTTTTACCTTTCGATCACACAAAGCACCCTCTCCTGTCACAGTAGCCAATGGATCAACATGTAACATTGTGGGATCTGGGACAGTCAAAGCAACCGCCTCCATTACCCCGTCATCTGTATTAAATTTACCGAAGTTGGCCTTCAATTTGATTTCTGTGAGTAAACTTACCAGAGATCTTAACTGTTATATTTCCTTCTTTCCTGATCATTGCTTGTTTCGTGATCTTGCGACGCATAAGGTTATTGGTAAAGGACATGTAATTGATGATCTATATATCCTTGATGAATATGAGCCTCGATTTGTTGCCTGCTCAACTGTCATCTCTCCATTTGAAGCACATTGTCGATTGGGACATCCTTCTTTACCTTTGTTAAAGAAGCTTTGTCCCCAATTTCAAAATGTTCATTCTTTGGAGTGTGAATCTTGCCGATTTGCAAAACATCACCGCATCACATTAGCTCCAAGGGTTAATAAGCGAGTTGGGTCAGCTTTTGAGTTAATTCATTCTGATGTTTGGGGACCATGCCCTGTTGTTTCTAAAAATGGATATAAGTATTTTGTCACTTTTGTGGATGATTTCTCTCGGATGACTTGGATTTATTTTATGAAAAGTCGCTCTGAAGTGTTTACTCACTTTTGTGCCTTTTGTGCTGAAGTCAAAACTCAATTCAATGCTTCAGTGCGTATTTTAAGGAGTGATAATGCAAAAGAATACATGTCAGAGTTGTTTCAATCCTACATGAGACAACATGGTATTCTCCATCAGTCATCATGTGTTGATACACCATCTCAAAATGGAGTTGCTGAGAGGAAGAATAGGCATCTACTTGAGACAGCCCGAGCACTTTTGTTCCAAATGAAAGTTCCTAAACAATTTTGAGCCGATGCAGTCTCTACCGCTTGTTTTCTGATTAATCGCATGCCATCGGCAGTGCTTATTAGTAATACACCTTATAATGTTCTTTTTCCAAACAAGACATTATTCTCGGTGGAACCAAAAGTATTCGGAAGCACTTGTTATGTTCGAGATGTACGGCCATCTGTTACTAAGTTGGACCCTAAGGCATTGAAGTGTGTTTTCTTGGGTTATTCTCGTCTTCAAAAGGGGTATCGATGTTATTCTACTGAACTTGGCAAATATCTAGTGTCAAATGATGTGATATTTTCAGAGAGTACACCTTTCTTTTATAACCCTCCTAATTCTACAAGTCAGGGGGAGGAAGATGAGTGGTTAGTTTATCAGGTTACTCGTGTTGAGCAATCAAATGATGCTACTCTTCCATCTCCTAGTTACTCTATTGAGCACCACTCGACTACTGCGCCTTCAACACATGTTCCAGCAAGACCACCTATTGTTCAAGTTTATTCGAGGAGACAAGAGACTAATGCTACATGCCCTGCACCAATTTCTCCTTTATCTGATCCTCCTCCTTCAGACCCTCCAGAAAATCTTGACCTTCCTATTGCTCTCCGTAAAGGTACACGGACTTGCAAATCCACATATTCTATTGCTAACTTTGTTTCCTATGATCGCTTGTCTCCTGCATCTAGATCCTTGATTGCTTCTTTAGACTCTGTTTCTACGCCCAAAAATGTGAAAGAGGCTTTGCATCATCCCGGATGGTCAAATGCGATGCTTGAGGAAATACATGCATTAGAGGAAAATCACACATGGGATTTGGTGGATTTACCAGACGGGAAGAAACCAGTAGGATGTAAGTGGGTGTTCACAGTGAAAGTTAATCCAGATGGTTCCGTGGCAAGACTTAAGGCCAGGCTTGTGGCTAAAGGATATGCCCAGACTTATGGAGTGGATTATTCAGACACCTTTTCTCCTGTTGCCAAACTCACTTCTGTGCGCTTGTTCATTTCTTTAGCTGCTTCTGAGAATTGGCCTTTACATCAACTAGATATCAAGAATGCATTTCTTCATGGTGATCTTCAAGAGGAAGTATATATGGAGCAACCACCCGGTTTTATTGCTCAGGGGGAGTATAGAAAAGTCTGTCATTTGAAGAAATCCTTGTATGGATTGAAGCAGAGTCCACGGGCTTGGTTTGGCAAGTTTAGTGAGGTAGTTCAGGAGTTTGGGTTGAAAATGAGCAAATGTGATCACTCGGTCTTCTACCGACTATCAGCAGCTGGCAGTATCCTTCTTGTTGTATATGTTGATGACATTGTCATCACAGGAGGTGATTCTGAGGGGATATCTTCCCTTAAGTCTTTCTTGCATACTAGGTTCCATAGAAAGGACTTAGGCCAGTTGAAATACTTTTTGGGAGTAGAAGTAAATAGAAGCAAGAGGGGAATTCTTCTATCTCAAAGAAAGTATATTCTTGACCTACTTGCAGAAACTGGAAAATTGGCAGCCAAACCTTGCAGTACTCCAATGGTTCCCGGTGTACATCTTATGAAAGATGATAGCGAGCTTTTTGATAACCCAGAGAGATATAGGAGGATAGTTGGAAAGTTAAACTACCTCACAGTGACTCGTCCAGATATTGCTTTTGCGGTAAGTGTCGTTAGTCAATTCATGTCTACACCTACGGTGAAGCATTGGGCAGCTTTGGAACAGATCCTATGTTACTTGAAAGGAGCTCCTGGACTTGGCATACTGTATAGAAATCACAACCATACTCGTATTGAGTGTTTTGCAGATGCCGATTGGGCTGGTTCCAAAATTGACAGAAGATCTACTACAGGCTATTGTGTCTTTGTTGGAGGAAACTTAGTATCATGGAGGAGTAAGAAGCAAAGTGTTGTATCTCGATCCAGTGCAGAATCTGAGTATAGAGCTATGTCACAGTCTACGAGTGAAATCATGTGGATACATCATCTTTTAACTGAAATTGGGTTGAAGCATCATATGCCGGCAAAACTTTGGTGTGATAATCAAGCTGCTATTCATATTGCCTCAAACCCAGTGTATCATGAAAGAACTAAACATATTGAAGTTGACTGCCACTTTATTCGTGAGAAGATTCAAGAAAACTTGATTTCTACTAGTTATGTGAAGACAGGAGAGCAGGTAGCTGATTTGCTTACAAAGGCAGTGAATGGAACTCAGGTTGATTACCTTTGCAACAAGTTGGGCATGATCAATATCTATGCTCCAACTTGAGGGGGAGTGTTACAAAATGTATATAGACATCATTCTTAGCAATATACATAATCATAATTAGCTAGAAGATCTTTAGGAATCCTTTGTAATTACTAGTTGATCTTTAGGAATCTCTCTTTATTTTCTTTCCTAAATTAGCACCTAATGTATTGTATATATATCTTGCTTACCTATTGAAATAAAGCATCAACTTCTATTCGATTACAAGCATAAAATGCCTTAGATATTGTCCTCAATGTGCAACTTTACCTTGAAAACTGATCTAAATGCATGTTTGATGTTAGGAATGAGGAACAAGGTGCAAGAAGGACAAATCGCGGTAAAACAAGTCAAAAGGAGCGAAAAAGCATAAAAGGCGGACCAAAGACACGTCGCCGAACACAATTAGCGGTATGCTGAATGGGCAAAACGGTCGCCTAAAGTAACAGAGTTCAACCCCTCAACCAATGTGGCAAATAAGTGGTGAAGTGACCATTCGACGGATCACCTATCATGCATCAGCGGTCAAATTGACTACCGAAATTGACCGGACGTGGCAAGGTGAAGTTAAAAAAATTGTGGTTCAAGTCGGCCATGGATGTGGAGATTCAGCGGACCGTCGAATGGAGTCGGTGGATTAAATGGACGTCCCCAATGTTACAGAACCCATGGAGATGAAGGTCAAAATTCAAGCGCATAAGTCAGCGATGGAATAACTATCCGGCGGATTGCCAAATGTGTTCAGCGACCCTGACTTACTCCATCGAATGGTGCGCCGAGTGATGACGTAGGGTATTTTAGACAGATGGTATAAAAGGCCAAGGAGATAGAATGGGAGTACGACCGGATAACTTTACAACTTACACTTTTGCACTTTATTTTTCTAGACCTGGAAGTTTGTACCAGATGGTTTTCAATTTGTGTCAAGTTTAAGGGTGTTTTTAATGCTTTCCTCAATACGAAATAGATAGTCGAGAAGTATAATAAAGTAAGAATAGCCTAGTTTACAATGTGAAGAAGATGAATAGTGGTGAGTAATGGTAAATACAGAAATTGGGTGTTTCTAAAAGATGGTTAAGTTCCATAAAACCTCAAAGTGAGGAGCTAAGATGGTTATGCAAGATTAGAACCCTTCATAAATGGATCTCTTTGTGATTTGAATTAAACTAATGAACTACTCCATGGGTTATTCATGACAAGTATTGACTCTAACTTGTAGAATAACTTATATTCAGTCAATTAAGATATGAGGAACTACACTCGGTGTTATCAAAAGCAAAAGCACAAAAAAGCTCTAGGATCTGTTGGCGCTTTTAAGTGCAAAGCGAAAATGAAGTGTGGGCTTTAATAAAAAAGGGCATAAAAGGATGAAAAATAGAAAAATATATATGTTTAGTCCAAGTCCAATAAATAGAAGCATGAATTGACAAATATATCAACAAAGAAACTGAACAAAAATTACGATAAAGTGAAATATCAATTGATTAGTATCGCTTCTTTAGAAGAGGCTCATTGGCAAGGATAACTATGCCTTAGAACCTTGATGATGACACTGAAGTGCACATAAAGCAAGGCGAAGCGCTCAACACATTTTGAGCCTCCCTTTAGGGCTTAAGCGCGCCTTTGACAACACTGACTACACCATTTGTGGGACACTCAAGATATGTTGTGATATTCCCTTCCATGGAATAATTTCCCAAAGCTCATGTCTTCTAAATGCCTCTTTAATGTATAGATGAATCTTACCTATTAGTGTATGATTGTGGGAACAAGTAATCATGTGTTATCCATGTTTCTCTTCAATGATATGATCCAAATGTTATGCTTCACAAGATGAATATTTCACAAGATGAATATGAATGAATGTTTCGAAGTTGTAAATGAAAGTGAACATGATCTTAAAGCTTTTCACACGAAATTGAATGACTCTATGGTTTTAAATGAACAATGACTATGATTATGCAAAAGGGAGCAGAAAGATAAGGTGGCTATTGAACCCAAGTTTATAGACTATGATTATGGGCCAAAGGAATCAAAGAAAGATGATAAAAAGGTGGGAATACCCTTAGGAAACTAAGAAGGTATTTTAAAAAGGGCTAAATACCCGAAATTACAAGTGTCAGTGTAGGACTATGGTCATAATCATTGATTTGGATGATTATATGGTCTCTCTAAGTTGGGATGATTATTGCTTGCAAAATTTCATGTCAAAACTACACAACATTGTGGTGAGATGCCATAGTTGGTGCGGAAGAGGTGCTCGACTTCCAGGATTGTACACACTGTGACAAAAACATGTTAGTAACTAGGAACTTTAATTTTGTAGAAGTAGAAGAATAAGAATTCGATATTGATCCATCAATAGCTTTGATTTTGTTTGTCCTATGGTCCATGGAGATTTTGTGCAATCTACTTTTTTAGTTTTTAATTTTAACTTTTGCTTGTATTTATTGTCTCTATTTATTTTGGTCCTTTTTCTAATTGTGCTTCACATCACACTTAAAGTGAAGAAGGCCTTGTCGCTTTTTCACGCTCTCCAAAATACCGCCACAAACATCATTGTCTACCACTAAGTTGCTCGAACTCTCTAAAACTGTTGCCGCACCCGTGTCGGATCCTTCAAAAATACACTATTTTTGGAGGATTCGACACGCACCCATCGATATTTTTGAAGAGTCCGAGCAACATAGGTCTACCATAGCTGCATTAGGATGTTAGATGCTTGATCAATTTGGTTAGATGATAAGGAAGATGTCTCCTAGGAAGCATATTATCTCAAACAGTATGGCTCATCCTGAAGATGATAGCCTGTATTAAAGCTAAGCATAAATTTCACTTAACAATTTGTCTCAAAAAAGTAAGAGAGTTATAACTGCATGAATCCTAGTATACAGGCTACAGCATCTCTGGCTTCCAAAATACTATCTTCAGAAAATATTTCCACTTACATATAAAGGAAATAAACAATGAGGAAATGAAAAACTAAGTCCCTCATTAGCTAAAAAACGGGTCAGTGGTGTTAAAACTTGTAACAGATGTGGGATTGCAACTACATGATTTATGGTTCTATACACACTGAAGCTGTGTTAAGGACATCTGTTGTCTCTATAGTTGAAGGTACTATAATTCAGTTACAGGATGATGTTCTAAGTTTGTGAATAAAATCTGATTAGATATGAAGTACACGATCTACTCCTTTGCAAACTTCTAGAGAACATGGTCTTGTCATAATGGAAAACTATTGAAGTATGTTACAAAATGTATATAGACATCATTCTTAGCAATATACATAGTCATAATTAGCTAGAAGATCTTTAGGAATCCTTTGTAATTACTAGTTGATCTTTAGGAATCTCTCTTTATTTTCTTTCCTAAATTAGCACCTAATGTATTGTATATATATCTTGCTTACCTATCGAAATAAAGCATCAACTTCTATTCGATTACATGGTATCAGAGCCTATAGGCTCCTTGATCCTGTTTTGGCTTTGTTTGAAAAAAAAAAAAGGCAGCTCGATCTTGTTTTGCTGTTTTTCGGGATTCAACATTTAGTGTCATCTAGTCAGTTACTACCCCGAGTTTCGTTTGATTTGATACATTGTTTGGAGAACACTTCATCAGTTTCCAGGTTCCTAGGTTTCTGAAAACTACTTCCAGAATCATATTTTTCTTTGTAGCTTCAACGATTCAGATCTAGTTTTCTGTTTGGTGCTGCTGCGATTATCAAGTTCTGTCCAATATTAGCGTTTTGTGGATGTTCTTGATTTTGAGCATCGGCTACAATTATTTTGCTGGGTGAATTGGCTTCTACTTTTTCTTGGAATCTAATATTATTGGGGACCTTTTGAAGCTTGGTTATTCTTAAGTTCTTCATTGAGAAGGAAGTATGGCTACAAATCAGAGGGGTGAGAAAATTTTGGTTTCGGCGGATGAGTTCGCACAATTCTCTCAGTATCAGAATTCCATTAAAGAATTCACTTCAGTTACTACCCTTGTTGATTCAAGAAAAGCATCTTTGGTCTCCTCTCCGAACAACTGAGGGATTGATTCAGGTGCTACAGATCATATGACAGGTAATCCTAATATATTTTTTACCTTTCGATCACACAAAGCACCCTCTCCTGTCACAGTAGCCAATGGATCAACATGTAACATTGTGGGATCTGGGACAGTCAAAGCAACCTCCTCCATTACCCCGTCATCTGTATTAAATTTACCGAAGTTGGCCTTCAATTTGATTTCTGTGAGTAAACTTACCAGAGATCTTAACTGTTATATTTCCTTCTTTCCTGATCATTGCTTGTTTCGTGATCTTGCGACGCATAAGGTTATTGGTAAAGGACATGTAATTGATGATCTATATATCCTTGATGAATATGAGCCTCGATTTGTTGCCTGCTCAACTGTCATCTCTCCATTTGAAGCACATTGTCGATTGGGACATCCTTCTTTACCTTTGTTAAAGAAGCTTTGTCCCCAATTTCAAAATGTTCATTCTTTGGAGTGTGAATCATGCCGATTTGCAAAACATCACCGCATCACATTAGCTCCAAGGGTTAATAAGCGAGTTGGGTCAGCTTTTGAGTTAATTCATTCTGATGTATGGGGACCATGTCCTGTTGTTTCTAAAAATGGATATAAGTATTTTGTCACTTTTGTGGATGATTTCTCTCGCATGACTTGGATTTATTTTATGAAAAGTCGCTCTGAAGTGTTTACTCACTTTTGTGCCTTTTGTGCTGAAGTCAAAACTCAATTTAATGCTTCAGTGCGTATTTTAAGGAGTGATAATGCAAAAGAATACATGTCAGAGTTGTTTCAATCCTATATGAGACAACATGGTATTCTCCATCAGTCATCATTTGTTGATACACCATCTCAAAATGGAGTTGCTGAGAGGAAGAATAGGCATTTACTTGAGACAGCCCGAGCACTTTTGTTCCAAATGAAAGTTCCTAAACAATTTTGGGCCGATGCAGTCTCTACCGCTTGTTTTCTGATTAATCGCATGCCATCGGCAGTGCTTATTAGTAATACACCTTATAATGTTCTTTTTCCAAACAAGACATTATTCCCGGTGGAACCAAAAGTATTCGGAAGCACTTGTTATGTTCGAGATGTACGGCCATATGTTACTAAGTTGGACCCTAAGGCATTGAAGTGTGTTTTCTTGGGTTATTCTCGTCTTCAAAAAGGGTATCGATGTTATTCTACTGAACTTGGCAAATATCTAGTGTCAAATGATGTGATATTTTTAGAGAGTACACCTTTCTTTTATAACCCTCCTAATTCTACAAGTCAGGGGGAGGAAGATGAGTGGCTAGTTTATCAGGTTACTCGTGTTGAGCAATCAAGTGATGTTATTCTTCCATCTCCTAGTTACTCTATTGAGCACCACTCGACTACTGCGCCTTCAACACATGTTCCAGCAAGACCATCTATTGTTCAAGTTTATTCGAGGAGACAAGAGACTAATGCTACATGCCCTGCACCAATTCCTCCTTTATCTGATCCTCCTCCTTCAGACCCTCCAGAAAATCTTGACCTTCCTATTGCTCTCCGTAAAGGTACACAGACTTGCAAATCCACATATTCTATTGCTAACTTTGTTTCCTATGATCGCTTGTCTCCTGCATCTAGATCCTTGATTACTTCTTTAGACTCTGTTTCTACGCCCAAAAGTGTGAAAGAGGCTTTGCATCATCCCGGATGGTCAAATGCGATGCTTGAGGAAATACATGCATTAGAGGAAAATCACACATGGGATTTGGTGGATTTACCAGACGGGAAGAAACCAGTAGGATGTAAGTGGGTATTCACAGTGAAAGTTAATCCAGATGGTTCCGTGGCAAGACTTAAGGCCAGGCTTGTGGCTAAAGGATATGCTCAGACTAATGGAGTGGACTATTCAGACACCTTTTCTCCTGTTGCCAAACTCACTTCTGTGCGCTTGTTCATTTCTTTAGCTGCTTCTGAGAATTGGCCTTTACATCAACTAGATATCAAGAATGCATTTCTTCATGGTGATCTTCAAGAGGAAGTATATATGGAGCAACCACCCGGTTTTATTGCTCAGGGGGAGTATAGAAAAGTCTGTCATTTGAAGAAATCCTGCAGAGTCCACGGGCTTGGTTTGGCAAGTTTAGTGAGGTAGTTCAGGAGTTTGGGCTGAAAATGAGCAAATGTGATCACTCGGTCTTCTACCGACTATCAGCAGCTGGCAGTATCCTTCTTGTTGTATATGTTGATGACATTGTCATCACAGGAGGTGATTCTGAGGGGATATCTTCCCTTAAGTCTTTCTTGCATACTAGGTTCCATACAAAGGACTTAGGCCAGTTGAAATACTTTTTGGGAGTAGAAGTAAATAGAAGCAAGAGGGGAATTCTTTTATCTCAAAGAAAGTATATTCTTGACCTACTTGTAGAAACTGAAAAATTGGCAGCCAAACCTTGCAGTACTCCAATGGTTCCCGGTGTACATCTTATGAAAGATGATAGCGAGCTTTTCGATAACCCAGAGAGATATAGGAGGATAGTTGGAAAGTTAAACTACCTCACAGTGACTCGTCCAGATATTGCTTTTGCGGTAAGTGTCGTTAGTCAATTCATGTCTACACCTACGGTAAAGCATTGGGCAGCTTTGGAACAGATCCTATGTTACTTGAAAGGAGCTCCTGGACTTGGCATACTGTATAGCAATCACCACCATACTCGTATTGAGTGTTTTGCAGATGCCGATTGGGCTGGTTCCAAAATTGACAGAAGATCTACTACAGGCTATTGTGTCTTTGTTGGAGGAAACTTAGTATCATGGAGGAGTAAGAAGCAAAGTGTTGTATCTCGATCCAGTGCAGAATCTGAGTATAGAGCTATGTCACAGTCTACGAGTGAAATCATGTGGATACATCATCTTTTAACTGAAATTGGGTTGAAGCATCATATGCCGGCAAAACTTTGGTGTGATAATCAAGCTGCTATTCATATTGCCTCAAACCCAGTGTATCATGAAAGAACTAAACATATTGAAGTTGACTGCCACTTTATTCGTGAGAAGATTCAAGAAAACTTGATTTCTACTAGTTATGTGAAGACAGGAGAGCAGGTAGCTGATTTGCTTACAAAGGCAGTGAATGGAACTCAGGTTGATTACCTTTGCAACAAGTTGGGCATGATCAATATCTATGCTCCAACTTGAGGGGGAGTGTTACAAAATGTATATAGACATCATTCTTAGCAATATACATAGTCATAATTAGCTAGAAGATCTTTAGGAATCCTTTGTAATTACTAGTTGATCTTTAGGAATCTCTCTTTATTTTCTTTCCTAAATTAGCACCTAATGTATTGTATATATATCTTGCTTACCTATCGAAATAAAGCATCAACTTCTATTCGATTACAAAGTACAAAATAAAAGTTAGATACTAGAGAAATTTTAGGATAGTTGCAAGACAAAGTCACATTCATGAGGTAAAAAGAAGACTTCTAAGCACCAAATAAAGTAATCAAAATAAGATGCACCTAAAATGCCAGTATTATAACACCCCGTAATTACTCGTGCATGTACGACTAAGTTGAAATGAGCAAAATTACTTGAACTTGAAAGATTTGGAGTGTATTTGGTCTTAAAAGAGTGAGTTCACAAGTAAAGTAAAGCCAAATGTGGTAAGTGTCATCAATTGGGCACAATTTTTAGTGACCATGTTTCCGATTTGACTTTGAATGAGCATATCTCCCAAGATCTTTGAGTATAGTTTCCAGCAAAACAAACTGCTTATCTATCCGAGTTCTAAATTTAAGAGCTATGTGTGTTTGAAGAGAACACTGTCGGCAGGATTTCCGCTTACGGCCAAGTCACATATATATGACTAAGTTGCACCGATGAATTGATCAGTCTGGGAAAAAATGAGACTATATTTGAACCTAAAGTCTAAGGTGTTCAAGTGTGCAAAAGTGAAGGTAATGGTTTGACGAGATATTGGAGAGATTGGAGAGGTGTGAGAAGAAATTGACTAATTGGAAGAGTAATTTTCTATCACTAGGAGGGAGGATTATTTTGTGAATAGTGTACTATACTCACATCCTACTTATGTGATCTCCCATTTTCCTACCACCTACAAGTAAAGATTGAGAAAAACATTGATGCTTTAAAGAGGAAGTTTATTTAGCATGGTAACAAAGAGAACAGATGTGTTTGCTTGGTGAACGGGAAGTCACTGACTTGTAGAAAGGAGGACCGGACTTGAGAATTAGAAATCTGAGACAACATAACAAGATTCTTCATATAAAGTCGCTATGGGCATTCTCCATGGAGGACCAGGCCTACAGAGAAGTGTGGTAAGTGACAAATATAGAGTATGGGAGCAGTGGTGTAGAAGGATGGTGTTAGCTACATATGGAATTAGTGCATGGATGTCACAAAAGCACTATGGATAGACTTTGTAAATAGTGTGAGCATAAAAGTGGGAATGGTGCTAGGACCTCATCTTGGAATGATGATTGGATTGGAAATGACACACTCAAAGATGTTTTTCCTGACAATTTCAATCTGGTAAAACATCTAAAGATCATAGTGGCTGAGGGTTGGATTTAAGCTTTAGAAGGCTCTTAAATGACTGGAAGGCGGTAGATTGGTTGACTTTTTCAAGCTGTTGGAGAACTTCATAGGTATTAATGACAAAAGGATAGGCTGGTGGGGGGTAAGTGTAGTAGAGGAAGTTTCACTGTGGGTTCTGCTGTGATGACCCGTATGGCCAAAATTATATTTTTCATGTATTTTTTCATATTTAGAGCGTATATACAGTTACCCCAGGTCGTATACAACCTGCTGGGACCGGTAGTCCGGTGCCCCGGTGACTAAATTCATAAATATCTCATTTTCCTCATTTTTGGAACTTAAGCTTAAGTTAAGTGCACCAAAAAGTGAAATCTTAGCAAACGATGTCAGAATCGAGCTCTGACAGTTCCGTTAGCTCCGAAATATCAAATATGACTTAGGTGAAGTCTCGGTTTGGTTCCCGGAACCTCACAGAAGATTTTGAGCTAAAATATGGAAATTTAGTTCTTAAGGCTTAAGGAAATGGCCCAAAAAGGGAGCATTTATTGATCGGACCATCAAAACCCGTTTTCGTCACTTCCATTAGCTCTGTAAAGTCGAAAATAGTCAAGATAGACTATTGGTTTGCTTCCGGATGAGTTCGGCTTGATTTTAGGCTCGATTTTGTAAGTTTTGAAGTTTACCGGTAAAAGTGGAGCCATATTGCATTTCCCGTCAAATGGTGCGTCCTATTGCATTTCCGTCGATTCCTAACAATTTTAAATGATGATTTTAGGCTAGGGGAGGTGTCGTTTCGATTCCCGGGGTTTTCGTTGTGATTTTGGCCCCCCGAGTTCCTTATTCGTTAAAGGAACTCAATGACTCTTTTTGAGCAAACGACCTCCGATCGCGATTTCGTCGATTCCGTTGGGTCCGGAACGTCGAAAAACATATAAGTGCATATAAAGTTTGTTATAATCGGACTCCGTTTGAATTTCGAAATAACCGACGGAATTCCAAGAAAATTGATAAAAAGTTGTTTCCAGCTGCTGTTTTTCTGCTATTTCAGCCATATCGGAGCGTCGTATGAAAAAAACGAATGGTTGATCCGGAACGTCGAAAAACATATAAGTGCATATAAAGTTTCTTAAAATCGGACTCCGTTTGAGTTTCGAAATAACCGACGGAATTCCAAGAAAATTGATAAAAAGTTGTTTCCAGCTGCTTTTTTCTGCTATTTCAGCCATATCGGAGCGTCGTATGAAAAAACGGATGGTTCCGCTGGATCTGGAACGTCGAAAAACATATAAGTGCATATAAAGTTTGTTAAAATCGGACTCTGTTTGAGTTTCGAAATAACCGACGAAATTGATAAGAAGTTTTCAGCTGCTATTAAAAATGAAAAAAAAATTGTATAAAGGGGCGCTGCTAGTGGGGTTCGAACCCGACCCATGTTGGAGGATAGTTTGGCCTAAGGCCACTTGGGCTGCTGATTCACTGATGCCATATGTGTTTTTTTTTTAATTAATAAGGGTAAACAATTGGGCCCAGCTTATTTAATCCTCCAAAACAGCCCCTTAGCCCCCATGTCTCATTATTTCGATTTTTGAAAGAAAATAAGGGTTAGGGTGGCGATTCTTGGTGGATTTTGAGTGGAAATTCGTGGGTGTCGATATTGGAACGTGTGGGGTCGATTGTTATCGCGGTATTAAGGTAATTTCTTCGCCCTTAACTCGTTTTTAGTGATTTTGGGGGTGTTTACTAACTATAATTAAACCCAATGATTTTTGCTAGCTTCTTGGGTGTTTGAGGATTGATTCTTGGTCTTGGAGCTAGTGTGATCACCGCGGGTAAGTCTCGAAATTTGTGAACGCCGTATTGTCAATTCGCGCTAATTAGTTTGTGTAATTGGAGCGTTTGAGGACCTTTTGGTGGTCCGTTGGAGCTCAAATTCGAACCATGAGTCCCATAAATCATGAGGGACGACCCGGTGTGTTCGAAATATTTTTCGGAGCTTCGGGCTCGGGGGCTCGTTTTTAGGCCCGCTTGACCCGGCAATTTTTGTATTGCAATATGGGTATCAAAACGCTCCTATTGATGTCTAGAATATATATTTGATAGGTATTCGTTGATTTGTGAGCCGGTTTGCGATGTTGGGGCTATTCTTGCTCGTTTTGGCTATCGTCGGCGCCCAGGTAGGCTCGGTTTACCTCGTAGCAATGTGAGACTGGTTTGAATAAATGTAATATGATAGTGGCTAGTGAATGGGATGATCTTTAGGTTGATTCGACCTCGTTTATATTGTTACCCCTCGTTAGTGAACTTGGGGTCCCGTCGCGGGACGTAGACGTGACGATTTGAGTTGTGTCCGGTAGGCTTGTGGTGCCGTAGGGGGGTACGTAGAGTATGGGATGTGTGGATATAATCTATTGTGAGAGTTGCATCGTGAGATCCTTAGTAGTAGGATTCCAATATTTTTGAGATTGTTGTGGATGTTGTTTTGTATAGCGGTCATAGCGGTTGACGCGCACGCGCTACTTAGCTCGCATTTTTCATAGAGGTTGAGCTATGCTGAGCCTTTGCTCATGTTGTCGTAGAGGTCGACCTACAATGAGCATGTTCGCGCATATTGCCATAGAGGTTGGTTTATATGGATTGTGGCTCGCGTCATCCTAGGGGTGGGTGTTTCGCTCGAGCGGGTGTTGTTTTAGTTGACGGATTTGGTTCTACTTACTTAATTTCCGCCCCCATTTCCTTGCTTATATTCTTGTTGTGTCCACCGGGCTTACGGGGGAAGTCACGGTGGGTTTTGCTTTGACTGTTTGTACTTGCCGGTGGTATGGGACGCCAGGTAAGTTTTGCTTGTTATATTCGTTTTTACTTTCCGCATTTACTTACTTACTTGGTTATTATTCATGCGTTTCGGTATTCGATACTATATTGGTTCGGGCTGTGATAGAGGTATGGTATTATTTGCCTAGCGGTGGCTTCGAGATTTTCTTATTATTCGGGCTAGGGGTGCCCAAGGTTGTTACTATTGTTGTCCATTGGGTATGTATATTATGTCATGTTGGTATTTGTTTTCTCACTGATATTGCCTGTTTTACTTACCTCGTTATTATTATGTTATATTTATTGATCCTAGTCGGCCTAGCCTACTGGGTATCACTTTATTGTGGTACTCATGCTACACTTGTTGTGCCTTCTCGTGGTGCAGAGCCAGGTGTGGGTCAGCGTAGGCATCGCGATCGTGCGGACTGAGGAGTCACATTTTGGAGGATTCGGTGAGCCTGCCGCCCCGCTGATCGAGTCTTTTATTCAGGAGTTGTTTATTCTGTCATTTATTTCTTGACAGACTTTAGACCCATTTATATTCAGTCTGATCATCTGTATATGTCTGGGTCTCTTTTGGATACTGTATTTATTTAGCTCCTGTTTTTGCCACATCACTATTCTTGGGTCGGGATTTAGCTTTTGTATCTACTTATGTCATGATTTGCTTCTGCATTTCTTATTTATTCCTCCTTTATTTATTATTATTTATTGTGAGTATTGTATGGCCCACCGCGTATGCTACGGGCCGTAGGGTTTTGGCTTGTCTACGTGGGGTTAGTAGACGCCATCAGGGTTCGAGAAATCGGGCCTTGACATCTGCATATGCAGGTTTAAACAGAACCGGGCAATTTTTGGGGCATGGCATGGGAAATACGTCTGGAAAGTTAAGATACTCTTCAAAGTAGCATGTCTTTATTGGTTAGTGGTTAAAGAGGCAATCTTGACACAAGACAATATGAGGAAGGGGCATGTATTTAGTGGACAGTGTGACAGGAAAGGAACTCATGATGTTCTGTAAACATTAATAGCTCTCAACAGATTATCAAGTTCAACTGTTTATTTTTGTTTCACTTTTGGTGTAAAGAAAGTTTTGTTGATGATGTAGAGCTGCTAAACATCACTGGGACTAGTCAATATTTTTAAGTATAACTGTGTCCTCTTAAGTACCAAAGGTGGTTTTTGTAAAATCTGTTACCTTTCTCCTAAACTGTCATTACAAGGGATCCATGCAAATATATTCCCATTAAAGTTAACCTAGAATGTTACAGCTTTGCACCCAGATTGCCACTAACAAGGGATGCCAAAGTTCCCCAAGAAATGAAACTTCAACAGAAAGAAGACTTTTTAAAAGAAAAGCCTTTAACAGGTATAAGGCATTTGCTCATTGCACACTCCTTTTCATCTCAAAAATAGAAGGCATTCGCAACATATCAGGCCATTGTAGCTTAGGAAGAAATTACCTGCAGAACAAAAGCTGAAGAAGACAGTGAGAGAGCGGCACCAATCACTACAGCCTCATCAACACTTCTAATATTCACCTGCATCCTAAAGAAGTTACTGATGAAGGAGCAAAAAGAGGATAAAGGAGAGTGCAAACATTGTGTAAGTAAAAGCCTATCGAATATCCATGCCAAAATATTAAAAAAAGGATGAAACGAAGAATATTATTTCATATCTATAAGCGAATATCCATCCTATCTAACACTCTTCTCTCTAATCCTAACACTTCATTATAGTGCCACTTCTAATCCTTCAACTGTCGTGTCAAATCCCTTCTTCTCACCTTCAGTTGTATGGGATTCTCACTAAAATTGGGAAAAGGTTTATGGTTGTAAAATATAGAGCCAAATGGATCAATTTCCTTATCATATTATTCCAAGAATAAGAGCTATTTGTAGGTGTACAAGTAATTCTACCTAAGGAAATAAAATCAAAAAAGATTCCTAAATATCTTTAAGATCCCAAAATATCTCTCCCTATTATTATGATATAAATACTAGATATGATTGTACATTTTGTAACACTCCCCCTCAAGTTGGAGCATAGATATTTACCATGCCCAACTTGTTACATAGATATTCCATCCGAGTTCCATTCAAAGGCTTCATGACTATATCACCCAATTGCTCCCCTTTTCTCACATAGCCTGTAGAAATCACATTCTCTTGAATCCTCTCACGGACAAAGTGACAATCAGCATTAATATGTTTTGTTTGTTCATGATACACTGGATTTGAGGCAATATGTAGAGCAGCTTGATTATCACACCAACGTTTTGCTGGAAAAGAAGGATTCAAACCAACCTCAGCTAAAAGGTATTGTATCCATAGTATTTCGCAGGTGGACTGAGCAATAGTCTATACTCGGACTATGCACTAGATCGAGATACAATATTCTGTTTCTAACTCCTCCAAGATACTAGATTTCCACCAACAAAGACACAATGGCCAGTAGTCAATCTTCTATCAATTCTTGATCCAGCCCAATCTGCATCTGCAAAACATTCAACGCGAGTATGTATGTGGTCGCTATACAATATGCTAAGGTCAGGAGCTCCTTTCAAATAATATAGAATTTGTTCCAAGGCAGCCCAATGTTTGACTGTTGGTACACACATGAATTGACCGATAATACTGACTGCATAGGCAATATCTGGACGAGTGACAGTAAGGTAGTTCAATTTCCCAGCTAATCTTCTATATCATTCCAGAGCATCAAAAGGGTCAGCATCATCCTTGTAAGATGTACATTAGGATCCATTGGTGTGCCACATGGTTTCGCTCCCAACTTTCCAATTTCTACAAGTAGGTCTAGTACATACTTTCTTTGAGATAAGAAATCCCCATGCTTACTTCTAGATACTTCTACACCTAAAAAGTATTTCAACTTTCCCAAGTCTTTGGTAAGAAATTTTGCATGTAAAAACTGCTTAAGAGAAGAAATTCCAGTACAATCATCTCCTGTAATAACAATGTCATCAACTTAAAGAACTAGGAAAATAATACCAGTCACTGACTGCCTGTAAAAGACCGAGTGATCACACTTGCTCTTCTTCACCCCAAACTCCTGAACTACATCACTAAATTTTCCAAACCATGCACGAGGACTCTACTTTAGACCATACAAAGATTCTCAAATGACAAACTTTTCCATACTCCCCCTGAGCAACAAATCCAGGCAGTTGCTCCATATACACCTCTTCATGGAGATCACCATGAAGGAAAGCATTCTTGATATCCAGCTGATGTAAAGGCCAACGTTGAGAAGTGGCCAAGGAAATAAACAAATGAACAGAGTTAAGCTTAGCTACAGGGGAGAAAGTGTCTGTATAATCTACCCCATAAGCCTGAGCATAGCTTTTAGCCACACGTCTAGCCTTAAGTCTTGCGACAGAACCATTAGGATTGACTTTGACAGTAAGACCCATTTGCATCCTACAACTTGCTTTCCCTTGGGTAAATCCACCAAATCCTAAGTGTGATTTTCATCTAGAGCATGTATCTCTTCAAGCATTGCATCATGTCGTCCAGGATTAGTCAAGGCTTCTTTCATGTTTTGGGAATACAGATAGAGTCTAGAGAGCCAATCAAACAACTAGATGCAGGAGATAAGTGATCATAAGAAACAAAGTTAGAAATGAAATATTTGGATTTACACTGACGTGTACCTTTCCGAAGAGCAATAGGAAGGTCAAGATTTCTCGAAGAATCAAGTGGAGGAGGAACTGACGATGACAGAGTTAATGTAGGACAAGTGTCATAATTATTTTGCCTCCTCGAGTAAACTTGAACAATTGGTTGTCATGTTGGAACAGATGAAACAGGTTCTGGAGGCATACTAGTTGACTGATTCTCAATGAACGAACTAGCAGATGGAAGAACATCATCATCTAATTGTTTTGTTTCAGATAGACCAACCACTCATCTTCCTCCAACTGACTTGTAGAAATGGGAGGTGCATAGAAAAATGGTGTAGCTTCTAAAAACACCACATCAATTGACACTATGTATTTGCCAAGTTCAATAGAGTAACACTGATACCCTTTCTGAAGTCGAGAATAGCCTAAGAAAACACATTTTAACGCCTTTGGATCCAATTTGATAACAGATGGTCGAACATCTCGAACATAACATGTGCTTTGAAACACCTTGGGTTCCACTGGGAATAACGATTTGTTTGGAAAAAGAACATTATAAGGCATATTACCTGCCAACACAGCCGAGGGCATGCAGTTTATCAGAAAACAAGTTGTAGAGATTGCATCAACCCAAAATTGTTTTGGGACTTTCACTTGAAACAGTGCCCGAGCTGCCCCAAGTAAATGATTATTCTTTCTTTCAGCAACTCCATTTTGAGAAGGTGTACCAACACAGAAGACTGGATGAAGAACGCCGTGGTTTCTCATGTAAGATTGAAATAATTCTGACATATATTCTTTGGCATTATCACTCCTTAGAATCCTCACTGAGGCATTAAATTGAGTTTTGACTTCATCACAAATGGCATTAAAGTCAGAAACACTTCAGATCGACTCTTCATAAAGTAATTCCAAGTCATTCGAGAAAAATCATCCACAAAAGTGACAAAATATTTATGTCCAGTTTTAGAAACAACTGGACATAGTCCCCAAACATTTGAATGTACTAACTCAAAAGCAGACTCAACTTGCTTATTAATCTTGGACCTACTGAGATACCATGGAGTTATGTAAATTTACATGACTCCCATTCCAATGAGCGAATATTCTGAAACTGAAGATAAAGCTTTTTCAACAGTGGTAGAGAAGGATGTCCTAATCGACAATATGCTTTAAATGGAGACACGACACTTGAGCATGCAACAAATTGAGATTCTCATTCATCAAGGGTATAGAGATCATCAAATACATGTCCAATAACTTGATTTGTCATAAGATCACGAAACAAACAATGATCAGGAAAGAAAGAGAAATAACAATGAAGATCTCTAGTAACTTTACTAATAGAAATCAGATTAATACAGATGACAGGCCAACTTTGGCAGACTTCATACATATGCGAGGGTAATAGAGGAGGTAGGTTTAACAGTTCCAAATCCAACATTGTTACGGTTGATCCATCGGCTATTGTAACTGGATAAGGAGCTTTGTGCGGTTGAAAACTAGAAAAATATTAGGATTACGTTCATATGATTGGTGGCCCTTATCAATCACCCATTTTTTGAAGAGATGATAAGACATGTTTTATCTGACTAGGCAAAAGCATTGACTGAAGTTGATTACTTATACTAAGAAAATTTAACAAACTCCTCAACCGAAATCAAAACCATTTAGTTAGAAAATGGACTAGGAGCAGCAACGTCTCCCTTATCAGTCCATTTTTTTTCCTCAAGTAAACTGCTCACTTTATCAAAACAAATTGATCTTGAAACCAATAGAATACCTCAAGTAGGCTATATTTGAAAGTCTCACTATACCCAAATAAGCAGGCAGCAGATAACCTCCAAAACTATACCAAGTTCACAAATTATTGAGCAATTGCAGACAACCTTCAATCATATACTAGAAGTATAGAACGAAATAGTAAACAACAATAAATAGAAAAGTGTCAAACCAGACAAAAGAGAGTGCACAAATTCTATTTCAAGGATTCTCTTTCCCAAAAATATGGTCCGATGATTAGAGGACCACCACAAATCGTCCAGCAACTTCACTCTCTCCAAGATTTACAATATCTCCAGCAACTTTGCTGGAGCATGAGTCTCACGCTCTTCTCTTCTGACTACCAGATTTTGGAGTTGTGTATATCGTAGGAGGCAGGAAAGGGCGCTCTGATACCACGTAAAATATAGTGCCAAATGGATCAATTTCTTTATCATATTATTCCAAGAATAAGAGTTATTTGTAGGTGTACAAGTAAATCTATCTAACGAAATAAAATCAGAAAAGATTCCTAAATATATTTAAGATCCAAAAATATCTCTACCTATGATTATGATATAAAAACTAGATATGATTGTACATTTTGTAACAATGGTGAAATGGGAAAGAGATGGACTCTATTCTTTTTTTGGAAGTACGATGTTATCTGAATTGCAGGAACCCTATCAAGAGTTCGAGGATCCAGTAACTAATTAGGAAATTACAGAGAAGTTCAAGGGTTTAGCCGAAGTTTGATGGAAGAGAAGAAATGGATTTTGAAGAAGAGATGGTGATAGATAAAATATATATGTGTCTATTCAGAATCTTCTCAATGAATTATACAAGTACTTATAGTTGAATACAAGGGAATAAATTGAATCAACTCTGTTGCTAACTAATTTCCAGAACTGTTACTGTTCAGAACTAGCTGAACACTAAAACTGGTTAACTAATTTGACTAACAACTAACTTCTTTGTTGACTCATCTGCTGACTCAGCTATTTCTGATACCAGTACTCCCTCCACAATGAAATCCTTGTCCTCAAGGAAATAAAGTAGGAAACCTGGTTCTAAGGACATTGAAACACTCCCAAGTAGCAGCAGCATCTGACAAGTCCTTCCATTTCACCAAGACTTGTGTTACTGCTTTATCACCCTTTTTAACGATTCATCTTTGTAATATGGCCTCAGGTTCTGGGCTGTGGGGCTTGCAACATCAATAGTAGGAGGATAAGCATGAGAGGGGACCTCATAACATCTCTTCAGGAGCAATACGATGAATTTTCAGTGTCTGGA
Source organism: Solanum rostratum (assembly GCA_029948455.1). Lineage (NCBI taxonomy): Eukaryota > Viridiplantae > Streptophyta > Magnoliopsida > Solanales > Solanaceae > Solanum > Solanum rostratum. The sequence goes on from CM057049.1 coordinate 55,113,419, forward strand.
AACAGCAATGTGTGGGCCACAAGACCAACTTTCTTAACAATCTGAAATGGACCATAGTACATAGCAGCCAACCTGTGATGAAGTTGACCTGATATAGTAATTTGTCTATAGGGTCTGATCTTGAAGTACACCCAATAACCTGCTGAGAAACTTCTGTCACTTCTATGGTTGTCAGCCTGCTGTTTCATTCTCAATTGGGCCCTCATCAAATGGTGTCTCAGAAATTGTAGTTTCATCTCTCTATTGAGTAGTGTACTATCCAGAGTCATACTCAGTTCACTTGGTAATAGAACAAACTTAGAAGAAAATGCAGATTAGTTGTGGGCAAGGTGGACTATCTGTTGTCCCTCGATCAGTCCCTTTAACTTCATTTCTGTTGTCCAACTATCTTCAATAGTTTGCAACAAATCAGAACTAGTATTGGAGATGAGCAAAGCTAGAAGCTCAGCACCAGATACTCTTGAAAATGCATCAGCAGCCACACACTCAATGGTATAATCAAAAGGCATCAACTTGGTTAGTCACATGAGTTGAGACTTGCTGTGAAGTTTCTGCTCCATCAAGAACTTTAGAGCCCTCCGATCAGTTTTTTACAATGAACCTCTGCCAAGCATAGACTGAGACCATTTAGAAAATGCATCCAAAATAGCAAACAATTCTCTATCATCGACAGACATAGCTGCATGTCTTGGTGATAGTGCATTGCTGATAAAGGCAATAGAGTGCCCTTAATGCATCAACACAGCTCGTATACCAAAACCACTAGCATTTGCTTCTATCACAAAGACCCTGCTAGCATCGGGCAAAGCCAAAAAAGGAGCTATAGTTAAAGCTTCCTTCCATTGTTCAAAAGCATCAGTAGCAGTTGGTGACCATTTGAAACTATCTTTCTTCAAAAGATTAGTTAATGGTTTATTGATGATGTCAAACCCCTGTATTAAACTTCTGTAATAGCCAGCTAATCCAACGAGACCCTTTAATTGCTTGATAGTAGTTGGAACAAGCCAATTTTCAGCAGCAATTATCTTCTGAGGGTAAGTGGAGACCCCATCCTTAGTAATGAAATGGCCCAAATATTCAATCCTATCCACTCCCAAAGAAACATTTGCTTTCCTTGGCTAGTAGTTGATGGCTTTTCACTCCAACAAAACATCTCTGAGGTTTACTAGATGGTCTTCAACAGTTAGGCTATAGATCAAAATGTCATAATAAAAGACTAGACATATTTCCTCAGAAATCTTTGTTCGACAGTATTCATCAAACCTTGAAAGCTTGCTGGTGCATAGACAATCCAAATGACATCACTAAATACTCAAAATGCCTGGAATAAGTTCTAAATGTTGTTTTCAGTATATCTTTCTCATCGATCCTGATGGCATCCAGTCCTAAGATCTATTTTGGAAAAAGTCACTGAACCAGCTAGTTCATCCAAAAGATCTTCTACGATGGGTATAAGGAATTTGTTCTTAACATGTGCTTGTTAAGATCTCAATAGTCCATACAGAGCCTCCATGATCCATCATTTTTCCAACCAAAATCACTGGTGAGACAAATGGAATGCTACTAGGATGAAAAATACCTTAATCTAAGATCTGTTGCACAAGTTCCTCAATGTTGGTAAATTTCAGATTTACAAAATAAAAGAAAGCAGAGAAGAAAGAAAGATATCAGCAGAAGAACACTTTTTTTGATGTCTGCAAATTATATTTATAAGACCTAGAACGGTACAGAAGGCTGTAAACACATGACTAGCAGATTCCCTAAATCACTAACTCCTAAATAATAGGAATAGATGGCTAACAACTAATTGACTAAGTCTTATTTAATACTAAAGCAGCAAATGTAAATTAACTGTAGTTCACAAGCAAATTCCAACACTCAATAATGTCCTTTTTGACAGAATGATACATATAGGGTCTTTTGTTAATAGGCTCAGTACCATTCCGTAAACCAATTTTGTGGTAAAACATCCCCCCTAGATTGTGGTACCCAGTAGGTTCAGCAAATAATCCACCAAACTCCTCCAATAAACTCGCTATTATAGGATCTTTACCAGTATTGTCTTTAGTCTCTAATGCAAGCAGTTCAGTACACATAGTAGGGATTACTTGAATCATACAACATTGATTGATTTCCTGATATCTTCTCCAGCTTGCCAGCTCCAACATATGTAATTTGCTTGCCTGCACCTCTAAGTAAATGTTTCCTTCCTTTGAACAGTCACATTGAATTTGCTGAAATTCATCTTAATATCCCCAGTATGGCAATGTCAGTAGCCATTGTACTCCTAAAACCACTAAACGAGACCCCAGTGAGAGTAAAAAAAACTCAGCAGAGAATTCAGCCCGTTGTAGTAACCAAGAAATCTTGCACACGTTATCCACCTTCATTGTATTTCCCTTGGCTGCAACAACCATTTGAGGTATAGTGTGATTTAGTAGGACATCCCAAATTCTTCACCACCTCTGGATTTATGAAGTTATGGGAGCTACCAGTATCAACCAGAGTATTCAATGGTTTTTGTGAGTGATAACCAGCCACCCTGAGTGTTCTGTAACCCAATGATCCATTCAATGCAACAACAACAACAACAACAACCCAGTTAAATCCCACAAGTGGAGTCTGGGGAGGGTAGAAATGTATGCAGACCTTCCCACTACCTCGTAAGAAGTAGAGAGGTTGTTTCCTGGGGACCCTCGACTCAACAACCCATAAGCAGAACCAATGATCCATTCAATGCATGAACAGAAATTTTCATCTATTCTAATGGCTGGTTCAATTCCACTCCTTGATCATTACAGTCCCCCCTCCTCCTCCTGAACTTGCAACTCCTACTTATCCTCAAATTCCAAGAGAAATTGCTGTTTCAAGTCCCTACTTATGACTTGGTACATACTTTTCGTTACAAAAGTAACATAACCCCTTGGATATCTTCTCATTCAGCTCCTTTAAACTCAGTCCTTCTAGTAACTCCCCTGTTATTTGCAGACCCACCAGTGCTAGGAGTTGAGCAAGATAGGTTTGTTCCAAAATCATTGATCCATAGGTCAAGGGTTCTGCCTATAAGCTCTTACTTGAGCAACTTGATAAGCTTCTTGCATCCTAGCCGACTTATAAACTTGAGACAAAGTCGTAAGATTAGTGATCCTTACTGCTAAATTGAGCTCAGGTAATAGTCCTCCCAAGAAATAGCTTATAGCATTTTCTTCAGATAGATTCGCCCAGGTCAAATTTCTTTCAAAACCATCTTGGTATTACTTTACACTGCCAATCTGCTTTACGTTCTTAATCTCCTCCGTAGGATCATCATATTCAGCCCCAAATCTCTCCACCAAAGCCATCACATACTTATTCCAAGATGGAGGCTGTATGTATTTTCTGTATCTCATGAATGATAAATGCCATTGAATGGACTCCCCTTCAAGATGAACTGCTGCAATGCCCACCTCTGATCCAAGGGAACTTCATTCAAAGTACAGATTTGGTCCACTATAAACAACCAAGCACTAAGATCTTTCCCTTGCGAACTTGGGAAAGTCCAATCTGGTATATCGAGTCATCCCATGGTTGTGACTTTTAACGTCAACAAGACTCTTCCCCCTTCACTTTTCAGTTGAGTCTCCGTCCACTAGATTTGCAGTTTCCACCTCAATCATAGCATTTGTTTCCAAGAACAGTTTATGTCATCTGCAATAAACAAACTTCCTTTGTGCCACCAATACAAAGTAAGCTACTCTACTAGGTGCTTTGAACTTCCAGATGGATTTTTATAGCCAATCTGGCTGCTCACTTACAAAGGAGCATCTAGAGAAACAATAGAATTGGGTCAGAATAGAGAAGAATATCTAAGGATTCATATCGCCAGACCCAAGCCCCCAACTAGTTTGAGCTTCAGGCTTAGTTGATCGTTGATTGATAGATAATCAATAAGAGTTTTCTATTCTAATAAAATATAAATAGGATTTCCGAAAAGTCAAAAAATCAACTGTAGAAGTAAATAACGTAAACATTGGTTGACTTTTACGATATGAAATATTTCTTTTATTATTGTGATGTCTGACCCAACTTGCACCATTTCGACTAATTTCTGTTACCTCCCACCAGCATAGATTACAACATGAAATATGTCTAGACAATGATATTCTCAGTGCCTATGCTATTTTTCCATGGACGTCATAGTCAAATAAAGAAGCTTATAAATAAGCTGAAAGAAGGCAAAACAATGTGAAAGTCACCTACAACTTTCTCTGTAACTGATTCTCTTAACAAAGACATGATTGAAAAAACATTATCGCACTTTAACAGGTAGTACCATTCTTTTTTATCTAAATAGGATAGAGAAAGGGAAAGGACAAGGGACTTACTAACATAATTATATGACAGTTAAAAAACACAGTGGAATGAAGAAGAACTAACAAGAGTAAATTAAGGAATAGACTGCCAAACTACTTACTCATACCTGATTAACTATTTACCAACTAGGTTATCTTGCTTTTAAGTAGTATACCAACACACATACATACATTTCTAGCCCTCATAAATGCCCCTATATTTGCTATTTGAATTATTTCAGTACAATTATTTCCTGAAGGATGATACTTACCAGATCAGGCCTTGAGTGAAAAAGAAACTCCAAAATCTTTGTCCCAATAGCATCATTAGGTGGAAGCTCGAAAGATGTAAATGCCAAAGTTGACAATACAACCTTCAACATAATAAACAAGAAAACATAAGACAAATGTTTGAAGGACCATGTCCTAGGTACAAATATACTAAAGGAAATCATCAGATAGATCAAACTTCAGGTACTCCATTAGGCTAGCACATCAAACAATAGCACATACTGGACTGTGAAAACTAATTTCACCAGCAAAGGTTGTTTCAATTTTCCTCGTCTCTGGGACTTCAATTGCCTAGGCACTTACATCATGTTGTAAGAATTGCAGAAAGAAGTAAAATTAGAGCCAGAAATAATTGTGGCTGCATAAGAGGCAACTTTTGCTAATCAGTTTCAATCAATATTACCTATTGATTATTCACGAATTGCATAAAATAAAGGAAATATAATCTAAAGCATAGAGAAGTGATAAAAATGTAATCTAAAGCACAGAGAAGTGATCTTATCAGTGCTAAAGCAAATGCTTTCTCTTGACGAAGTCGAAGAAGAAAGTGAAAGTATAACACAAACTCTCTTCTCATGTCAATCTGCTCTTCAACCCCTTGCCCTTAAATTTATTAGACAATTTTGTGCACAAAATGCAGTTCAGCCAAACTTTAAGTTTAGCATTTTCTTATGAAAAGGTAAATGTGATTATTTTATTTAAATATTTTACCTAAGAAGTACCAACAAGGTACTGAGAAATTATATCAGCAAAGGGAGCTCTTTATATAGATTGAAGAAGTGCAAAAGTTTTATCAAAGAATCAAAATTAGATACAATATTCTTCCGACCCCATAAATAGAGAGTTCTTAAGCATATAGATTTTACAAGTGAAATGTAACCAGATAATCCAAAAAATGCAAGTAGGAACAGCATTCCAGAATTGTCTACTTCCTTTGGGTAAGGACTATTTACACCAGCATCAAAAAACAAGTTTAATACTTCCTTGCAATGACTCATTGACTCCACATTGTCTAGAAACAATGACCAAATCTTCCTTGTGAAGGAGCAACAAAGCAGCACATGATTAGCATGTCATTGCTAAGATATTACCTGAAAAAGTATAACCTTCTCTAGAAACCAACTAAAACAAATAAATAGTTCATTAACAAGTAGTAGCATCGTCCCCCAACTTTAACTCGACCCTGTAATGTGTGTCAGCCAAAATGGGAGAAGAAACACTTGGTGTATCATAATTGTGAAGTTTCTCAACAGAATTTGAATAGAACAGAATGTGTGAAAAATCTGGCTTTTAACGACAAGGCTGAGAACTCTGGCTTTGAGAAACTTTTAATTGAAAAATGAAATATTAACAAACATCATGTTTAGCTATCAGGGAACTGTCTCCACCTGGTAAGGAGATACTGTAAAGGAGTTGGTTAATGAATGTTAGTTAGAGTTATTTGTAATTAAGTTAGAGTTAGTTACAATTAGTTAAGACTAATCATGTAATTAGTTGTAAGCAGTTAGTGAGTATAAATAGATGACATGTACACTGTAAAGTGCAATTGAACCAATATACACAAGAATTTTCCCCAAATCCTCAAATTTGTTCATGGTATCAGAGCGGTTGAACTAAGACCGGGAGTTCATCGTCGTCTTCAATTTCACCATCGTCACCTTCACTTTCATCATCGTAGTCTTCAATTTCATCATTATCGTCGCCAATCTCCGATGGAGAATACCGGAAATGCAGCTGGAAGTCAGCTGACTAGCTCACAAGGAAACCCACTGTATTTGCATCCGTCAGGTGCACCGGGATCCCTTAATGTAGGGATTATGCTTACCGGATCTGACAATTACACTCTATGGAGCAAGGCGATGGAGTTGGCACTTCTAGGGAAGAATAAAGCCGGATTCGTCGACGGGACGGTAGTGAGGGAGCATTTTTCAGGTAATCTAGCCAGATTATGGGATAGGTGTAATGCAATTGTTGTTTCATGGATTCTCTGCAATGTAAGCAAGGATCTTCATGGAGGAGTACTGTTCTGCTCAAATGCACAGACAGTTTGGGGAGATTTAAAAGAGAGATTCAACAAAGTTAATAGCTCGCGTATTTTTCAGTTACATAAGGAGATATTCACACTTGTTCAAGGAGTTTTACCTGTATCAATGTACTATTCTAGGCTTAAGGATCTATGGGATGAGTATGATTCTATCATGCCACCACCATCATGTGGTTGTCCTAAGTCTAGAGAATTTTTTGAGCATCTACAATACCAGAGAATATTACAATTCCTAATGGGGCTTAATGATAGCTATAGTCAGGCCAAAGGACAAATTTTACTGATGCAGCAAATTCCTAGCATCAATCAAGTGTATGCTATGATCAATCAAGATGAAAGTCAAAAAATGGTTGTAGGATCGAATTTGATGCTATCTGAATGCATGACTCCAACAGCAATGTTCACATCAAAATCTGGGAATGGAATTCAAAGACAGAAGAACTATAATCCTGGTGTTTTTTGTGACTTTTGTCGCATAAAAGGACATTCGAGGGCTGAGTGTTACAAGTTGATGAGATGTGATTTTTGTCACAAAAATGGGCATGTAAGGGATGACTGCTACAGATTGAATGGATACCCACCGGATTACAAAGGAAAGAGGGAAACTGTAGTTGCAGGGAACACAGTGTATGATACAAGAAACATGAAGGGCAAAGAGACAGTCCCTTGCTATGGTCAGAATCAACATTCAACATCAGCAACTGCTCAAAATGTCCCTATGCCTATGCTCACACCTGTTCAACGTCAGCAACTGCTCAAAATACTTGAGCAGTCCAATACTACTGAGACACATGGTATAGCCAACATGGCAGGCAAAGGTAATCTCTTCTTAAATGAACAGGACTTCATTAAATGGATTGTAGATACTGGTGCTACTAATCATATGATAAGTGATTCTAAAACTTACATCATAAAGGGCTGATAGAAAATGCAGGGCAAGTCCAATTGCCTACAGGGGATACTGCACAGGTGTCACATATTGGGAATTGTCATCTTGGAGGAGGTGATATTCTTAAGAGGGTATTGTGTGTACCAAAATTTAAGTTCAACCTCATGTCAGTCTCACAAGTGACAAAAGAATTGAATTGTTCTGTCACTTTCTTTCCCAAATGTTGTGTTTTTCAGGATCTCTCATCTGGGAGGGTGAGGGAGATTGGTGAGGAGGAGGATGGCCTCTACACACTATGTTCACACCTAGAAAGCACAAATACAGAACAACCAAGATGCTTGGCAGTGCAGCAGGACACTGATGCTACTATATGGCACCAAAGACTATGTCATGTCCCATTGAGTGTGTTGAGGAAGATTGATATTTTTCACAGTCTTGGTAGTAAGTTTGCAATGAATAATTGTGAAATTTGTCCACTTGCTAGACAAACTAGATTGCCATTTTCACAAAGTAGTAGTAGAACTTCTTATGCATTCAGCTGATTCACATGGATGTTTGGGGCCCTTATAAGATAGAAACTTATGATGGCATGAGATATTTCTTGACTATTGTTGATGATTTTTCGAGATGGACTTGGACTTTCCTAATGAGACTGAAATCTGATGTCACTGAAATTTTGAAATATTTTTGTCTTGAAGTTGAAAATCAATTTGGAAAGAAGATTCAGAGGGTAAGATCTGATAATGGCTCAGAATTTTTCAATAACAATTGCAGCACCTTTTTTAAACTTAAAGGCATAGTGCATGAGAGTTCTTGTCCTTATACACCTCAACAAAATGGTGTAGTTGAAAGAAGACATAGGCATGACTTGAGACTGCAAGGGCTATCAAGTTTCAAGCTAGCTTTCATGATAGATTTTGGGGCTTATGTGTGTTAGCTGTTGTATATATGTTGAATAGAATTCCTTCTACTGTATTAGGTGACATATCTCCTTTTGAAAAGTTGTATGACAAACCACCCTCCATTAACCACATGAGGGTCATTGGATGCTTGTGTTTTGCTACTGTTCTTCCTAAACAGGATAAGTTCAGTCCAAGAGCAGTGAGGGCTGTGATGGTAGGTTATGGTACCACTCAAAAGGGCTACAGACTGTATGATCTAGAAAATAGAGTGTTTTTCACAAGTAGAGATGTAATGTTCATGGAAAAGATATTCCCTTTTAAAGGTAGTCTCAATGATCAACAAATTCAACAACATTCCAACAGTGATTTTAGTTATGATGATTTGGTTGACACTATCCCTATGCAACTATCTACTCCAGCAACTTCAGTAGTTCCAGAAACCACTTCAGTCCCTTCTCCTTCTGTCGTTATTAGAAGATCCACTAGGGAGTCCAGACCCCCTATTTGGCATAAAGATTACATCACAAACGGTAATTCTCATAATTGTTTATATTCCGTCAGTTCTGTACTGGATTACTCAGGTCTCAAGCCACACTATCAAAGCTTTCTGTCAAGCTTCTCAGCTGAAACAGAACCTACTTGCTACACAAAAGCAGCAAAGGACTCTAGATGGATAGATGCTATGAAACAGGAAATTCAGGCACTAGAAGACAACACATGGGAACTAGTGGATTTACCAGCACACAAGAAAGCTATAGGGTGCAGATGGGTCTACAAGATCAAGTATAATGCTGATGGCACAGTGGAGAGATTCAAGGCAAGGTTAGTTGCTAAAGGATACAACCAGAAGGCAGGATTTGACTACCAAGACACTTTTTCCCCTGTGGTTAAGATGACAATTGTTAGATGTGTCATCTCTCTTGCAGCCACTAAACAATGGCCAATACATCAAATAGATGTCTACAATGCATTTTTGCAAGGTGATCTAACTGAAGAGGTATATATGTCTATCCCTACTGGTTTTTATAAGCAATCTGGAAGCACTAAAGTCTGCAAACTATTGAAGTCTCTTTATGGGTTGAAACAAGCCTCAAGACAGTGGAATATTAAACTTACCACTGCCTTAATGTCATCTGGATTTCAGCAAAGTTCTAGAGATTATTCCTTATTTACCAAGAAGCATGATGATAAGTTGGTGATAATTCTCATCTATGTGGATGACCTTTTGATAACTGGCAATGATATATCCTCAATAAATGATACTAAAAATACACTGCAGCAAGCATTCAAGATTAAGGACCTGGGTGACCTTAGATATTTTCTTGGCCTAGAATTTGCGAGACACAAGGATGGTATTCTAATTCACCAAAGGAAATATGCATTGGAAACTATTTCTGAGGTAGGCCTAGCTGGGGCCAAACCTGTATATACTCCTATGGACCTGAATCAAAAGCTCACTACTCTGGAGTTTGATGTTCATACAACACCTTCTACCCCTGATCCTCCCCTCCAGGATCCTTCCTCTTACCAAAAGTTGATAGGTAAGTTGTTGTACTTAACCACTACAAGGCCTGACATCTCCTTTACTGTACACAGTCTAAGTCAGTTTATGCATTCCCCCAAGGCATCACTCATGGAAGCTGCCCTCCGCTTAGTGAGATATGTTAAATCAGCCCCTGGCCTTGGTATTTTGATGTCCTCCACTGCTAATCATAATCTTCAAGTATTCTGTGATGCTGATTGGGGTTCCTGTGTTAATAGTAGAAAATCTGTCACTGGTTATCTGGTTAGGTTTGGTAACTCACCAATTTCATGGAAGTCTAAAAAACAAGCTACTGTATCTCGCAGTTCAGCTGAAGCTGAATATCGAGCCATGGCCTCTACTGTTGCAGAAGTTGTTTGGATTGTTGGCTTGTTTAAAGAACTTGATATGCACCTCACTCTTCCTATTCCTCTTTATTGTGACAGCACATCAGCTCTTCAAATTGCTGCCAATCCTGTTTTCCATGAACGTACTAAACATATCGATATAGATTGCCACTTTGCTCGTGAAAGAATTCGTGATGGACTGATGGACTGATTGCTGCTACTTATTTGTCATCCTCTGATCAACCTGCGGATCTATTCACTAAAGCACTTGGACGTGGTCCTCATACTCATCTCTTGTCCAAGCTAGGCATGAAGAACATCTTCATATTTCCTAGCTTGAGGGGGGTGTAAAGGAGTTAGTTAATGAATGTTAGTTAGAGTTAGTTGTAATTAAGTTAGAGTTAGTTACAATTAGTTAAGACTAATCATGTAATTAGTTGTAAGCAGTTAGTGAGTATAAATAGATGACATGTACACTATAAAGTGCAATTGAATCAATATACACAAGAATTTTCCCCAAATCCTCAAATTTGTTCAGATCCTAACTCCAGGTATTCAGAAAGTATGGAGGATCACAATTTATACAGAGTTAGCTTTGAGTTTTCATTACTATAAATCAATAAAATAGAAATAAAGTCCAAAATAGGATTTGAGATGCTCTTTATCAAGGTTATTAAGGCATTATTTTGCAACCACAGTAATGTATACGATGAATTTGGTGCTAGAATGAATCACATCCTTCTACCCTAAGAATGGAAGCGGGAGAGTGATTACTTAATTTGTGGCAAAATGGTGCCGAGAAAGTAAATCAGGACTTTCGCAACACCAGAGTGTATGCCTCTGCAAATCAATCCCACTAGACATGCTGCAAGGATTAAATGAGAGGGTAAACTGATGTAATAAGGAACCAGGAAGATGAGGTGAGGACTGCCTTGTTGAAAGCAGCTAATTTCAATACACACCCAAATAGTGTCTGTGAATATACATCCTTTTATCTTTATCTGTAATTTAGTTGAGCATTACTGACTATCCATGAGCCAGAAACCATAAGAGAAAAGGAAGATTAGGTAAATGAGTACCATATTTAGTGGTAACTCTACAGACAAGCAAGACCCAATACCCAGTTAGACAACCCTACAGAGTCCAAACTCCTAAGGGCCATGAAATGGTTCCAAAATCAGGGAATCAACTTCTACTCTATGTAAAACCATATCCTACATAACAATGCCTAAAATTGCAGAAAATAACAGTAATAAATATCTCAAGAAGGAGTTGCTGTGTCTTCAAGCACAAGCCTTTCCTATTACATTATGATTTATCTAAAAAGCTTAATGAAGCGCCATTGAAACTTCATAACAGGAATTTAATATTAATGTCTGTTGCTGAAATGATAGAAGGCCTTTTTCCATGCAATGTAGAATTTTAGTAATCTATTAAAAGGGGCTATTCAATTTTTTTATGAGAAAGTACCTGACTCAGTCCCATGCCAAAAGCAAACTTTGCAAGCGCTTTCAAGCGTGCAAGTGAAAGCTCTAATCCCATTTCAAAAAGCTGTAAAAAGATATTACCTTGAGTCAAAAATTCAGCCTTGCAACATTCTTAACAAACAATACCAAGGATACAAGAGATGAATTGTTTGATGTTATATTAAATGCTTGATTAGAAAAATAGGGTATTCAAACAGATTAAGACCTTGATTCTCCAAACAAGACAACCTAGAAATTTACAGAAATGCAACAATCCACCAAGCATATTTACCTTTCAGTTTCTTAGGTACTTCTAATCTCCTAATCATCATTATATTTCTTTACGAAACTAATCACATTATGTGGTGTTGGAGCAGAGGATTCCAGTTACCGAAAAACACATCTCTACTTAGGAATCTTTTTCCTTATCAAGCAAGGAATCTCTAGTTAGATATTATCCTCTAAATAAACAGGGGATCCAGCTAGCAAGATAAAGAGGAATCCATGACAGCATATGACAAAAACAGGAGAAGAGAGAATTTTTTAATCAACAAACTGAATCAGTAATCCTATGATGTGAAAGAAATGAAGGGAGCAACATTTTCATTCTACCAGATGGAACAGCGGAGCATATTCCCCCATTTAAGATATAGCAAGTTTGAAGAAAAAATTTTTTATATTTTTTTAGTTTGATCAAGTAAAACAAAGTTTGAAGTAACATAACTTGGAAGGGTGAAGACAAATGTAGAACCTTTTGAAATATAAATTACTCGGCTTTTGATTCCATTGAAATGTTGCTATTGATTAAAAGCTAAGTTCTATCCAGCAAAATAAGCATAAAGCTTTTTTATCATCCTCATAGAAAAGCAAAAGGCTATCTCTTCTTCTTTTGCCTTCCTTATCCAGCAAAATATTCTCACTGCATCAAACAATTGTGATAACGGTCCTGAATTTTCATGATCAAGTTCCGTATAAAACATGTTTTTATTAAATTATTTCAGCCCTACTGTAACTTGTTAAAAAGGATTTTGGAACATTAACAGTCAGTAGCTTGGAAAGGTGGAAAGAAACATAGAACCTTTTCAAACATCACTTTGGCTTTGTTTCCACTGAGATATTGGTATTAGTAAAAAGGTAAGTTCTAAAAATAAAGCTTTCTCTTATCCTTTTTCCTTCCTTATCCTGAAAATTTTTCCTACCTTAGCAAACCATTGCAATGTCAGCCTTTCATTTTCATGATTAAGTTACGTATATAAACAATCTCCCCAGGGCAGTGCCGAACAGTTCAAAAATCAATGGATAATGGGTTCACACTCTACCCCTCTCCACATGAATGTCTGGCTTTTGACTGCACTTGACCCAAACATCACAAGTTGCACCTCTTACCACTAGACTAGAGCTCATAACTTATCATTTTTAGGTGTAAATGCAGGAATTAACTTCATCTTCAACTCACCAGAACATGAATGCACACAAAAAAGTTTTAAGTTAACAATACAACATATGCTATCACTTCCATTTCCACCCACCATCCACACCCCACACCCCCAAAACAAAAGTTAAACCAACTGAAAAATTAAATCACTGATCTTAACAAAAATGGTCCTTGCTTGTCAGCAAATGTTTAATTGGTTGTTTGTCATTGATCTTTCTATATTTTTTTTCTGAGAATGGTAACATTCAGTAAAGCTAGCAATAAGTCAAAATGCTAGCAATGGAAAAGATGAATAACATTAGGGGTGGGCATAAATACCAGAAAACCGAGAACCATACCGAACCAAACTAATTCAGTTTTTCGGTTCAATGTTGGTGTTCTTTTTTCAGTTCTTCGGTTCAGTGTTCTGTGTAGGGGTCTAGAAACTTCGGTGCATCGAAGAACCGAACTTTTATTATAAAAGAATTGCATATATATTAGACCCCAAAAAAATTATATATATATATATATATATATATATATATATATATATATATATATATATATATATATATATATATATATATATATATATATATATATATACATATTATATATATACACACACATATAGATATACATAAATCAATTAGCAATTAAATCTTTTACGAAACAAGTAAAAATGGCAACAAATTTGTAATTCATATAGTTAACTTGATATTATTTTTCAAGAGAAATTCAAATATCTTTTTTCCGAATTATGTCATGTAAAGGAATTCGTCTTCGTGCTTATTTTCCTTCAGCATTAGTTGGAGGTGCAAGTTCTTGACAAAGATAAACATAGTTTTTTTAAGCACAATAAGTGTTTCATGGGGCCACCTCATCCCTTAACATGATTTTAAGTTTAAGTGTCTTATACTTTGATTTTGTCCTCATTTTATTTTTCATTAGTTCACACCGAAAAATCGATTTAAAAACACCGAATCAAACTTGAAAAAATAAACTAAATCTAATTAGTTCGGTTCGGTATATAGTGCACACTTTTTCAAAACCGAGAATCAAAGAATCGAACTGAATACTTGGAGTGCAAATTCAGTGTTGTGAGGGACGAAGCAGACATTGATGTGAGGCTTGCCAATCAACCTATCCCCAAGAGGGAAACCTTTAGGTATCTGGGGTCCATCATCCAGAGTAGTGGCGATATCGACGATGATGTCACACATCGTATTGAGGCAGCTTGATCTAAATGGAGGCTTGCCTCTGGAGTATTGTGTGATAAGAAGATACCACCTAAACTCAAAGGTAAGTTTTATTGAATGATGGTAAGACCATCTTTGTTGTATGGGGTGGAGTGTTGGCCAATAAAAAATGCACATGTCCAGAAGATGCAGGTTGCAGAGATGAGGATGCTGAGATGGATGTGTGGGCACACAAGGAGGGATAAGATTAGGAATGAGACCATTCGGGAGAAGCTAGAGGTGGCCCCGGTGGCTGATAAGATGAGGGAAGCGAGACTGCGATGGTTTGGACATATGCAGAGAAGAGGTACCACTGCTCTTGTAAGGAGATGCGAGAGGTTGGACTTAAGAGGCGCTAGGAGAAGTAGAGGTAGACCGAAAAAGTACTGGGGAGAGGTGATTAGACAGGACATGGCGAGACTTGATCTCACCAAGGACATGACCTTAGATAGGAAGGAGTGGAAGTCGCGTATTAGAGTAGAAAGCTAATAGGTTAGCAAGGTTAGGTTGATGTCTAGCCGCGGGGTAGTGTAGGGTGTTGTCTTTATCTGTATCATGTGTATTAAATTTATAGTATTTGCATAATGTTATGTGCTTTTCAGTAGTAGTTGCTCTTCCTATTCCTTTCATCTTTGTCATATCTAGTCTAATCCGCCTATGGGTTGTTGAGACGAGGGTTCCCAGGAAACAGCCTCTCTACTTCTATGAGGTAGTGGTAAGGTCTGTGTACATTCTGCCCTCCCTACACCACTTGTGGGATTCCACTGGGTATGTTGTTGTTGTTGTTGTTGTTGTTGTTGTTGAAGAATCGAACTGGAATTTGTTGCATGTAAATGTAAGTAGTTATGGAACTATCAATGTCTTCGTAAATTGGCTACTTGGAAGTATGGACAGTTTAAATTCCCAAGGTGCTCAATTATAATAGAGCATTTGGATCTGTCAAACATGCCCTCATGTATTAGAAATGGTTCAAATTTTCCCCCTCCTTCCACCTATTGGGTCAAAAATGTCCTTAACCTATTAGAAATAGTTCATATTTGCACTCCTTCTACCTAAAAGAAAGTTTACGACTATTAAATACTAGTTAATATGTCCATGCTCATGCGGTCTTAAAATATCTTATTAGAATTTATAAATATAATATTTTTATAATATTTTAAAAAATCCATTTTAGCCTTCAAACTTGAATAAATCAAGTCTCAACTTTTTAACCTATTTTACTTCTATTAGCATCTTAGTGATTTACCTTTTTCCCCAATACTAACAATTTTCGACATTTAAAGCTTCTAAGATTTTTGTATAATCTATTTTAAGTGATACAATATTTATTCTCTTTTTTAAGAAACATCTTAAAAGAAAAAAAAATCACAACAAAAACTTAGGAAAAAAGTTTATCTTTTTGTAGGCATACATGCATAATGAAACTCCTCTTTCTATGTGACTCGGAGAATATTTTTAATTAGATTTTTAAAGCTTCTAAGATTTTTGTATAATATATTTTAAGTGATACAGTATTTATTCTTTTTCTTACGAAACATCTTAAAAGAAAAAAATCACAACAAAAACTTAGCAAAAAAAAATTTATCTTTTTAGTAGGCATACATGCATAATGAACCTCCTCTTTCTCTGTGACTCAGAGAATATTTTTAAACAATATACATTTGGATTAATCCACATGTTGGTTCATATATTTTGTTTATTTAAAGCAAGTATTTCTATTTGGTAAGCCAAACAACCAAGAACTTTCCAAGAAAAAAAATTACTAATCAAAAGGTCACTTAATAATTGCCAAAGTACAATTAAAAAAATTGACATATATAATTAGAATTAGGAAATATTTTTGAGTCATTTCTAATATTTTAAGGGCATTTTAGGGACAAAGTTAAACCATTCCTAATTGTTTAAGGGTATTTTTGATCCAGTAGGTGGAAAGAGGCATTTTTTAACCTTTTTCGTTTAAAGAAACAATAGAAATAGGAGAATTGAATAGCTATGGATTCATAACACCAACCCCAACGCCAACTAGTTTGAGATTCAAGCATAGTTGATTGTTAATTGTTGATTTTTAATTGATTGATTTAAATAATTAATAAGCACTTCCTATTCTAATAAATAGGATTTGCAAAACGTCAGAAAATCAAATATACAAGCAAATAACATAAATAATAGTTTAACTTTACAATATGAACTATCTTTTTTAATAATTGTGGTGCCTGAGCTAAAATGTGCACACCTCGATTAATTCCACGGGGTGTCTGCTACCTTCACCAGCATAGGTACATGAAATATGTCTAAATTAATAATATTCATAGGTGCAGGGTGCCTATGCTACTTTGCCATGGATGTCATTATCAAATACAATAAAGTATATAAATAAGCTGAATTAAGGCAAAACAGTGTCAAGTCACCTCCAACTTTCTTTGTAACTGATTCCGTCAACAAATACATGATTGCACTTAAGCAAGGGGCGCCATTTTTTAATTTACAAGAATGAAAGAGAAAGGAGTGGGGATTTATGAACATAACAATAACAAACAAAACATGGTGAAATGAAGTAGAAAGAACAAAATATTTTATTAAAGAGGGTGAAAGAGAAAGAAGTAGGATTTATGAACAGAACAACAACAAACAAACCATGGTGAAATGAAGAAGAAAGAACAAGCATAAATGAAGGGAAAGACCGACAAACTACTGACTCGCATATTAAATATTTACCGACTTCGGTTGCTTGCTTTTAAGTGGTATACCAAGACACATGCATGGTCAAACATTCAAAATGGGATAAACAGCAACCTATGAGCTTACCAAGAAAAGAATCCCCCACTCCGAAAGAACTTTAACATCCGTGATGTTCCTGATCAGCCCAAATTGATTGAGCACAACTCCAGCAAAGAAAAAACCAAGTATCTGAAACCAACAAATAGATTAGCACCATATGACTACACGATATCAGTACCATAATATCTGTCTCAAACTTCAGTGACATGCAATTTTGATGTGACTCCAACAGATGACCCCCAAAGCAAGTTTTCCACCAACTGTAGCAACACCATCCGCTAAATTTTGCCCCTTTTTAATGCATGTACCCCGAGGAACCCATCCCCACCTTCCTCCAGCATATCACTGGCAGTCGCACACACCTTTTTGTTTGTTTCGGAGCTGTTTGTTTGGGCCATACATAAGATAGAAATCGCACTTGGAAAGGGGGGACAATTAACTAAAACAGCGGATGAGATAGTACTGGAGTCGTTCAAAGAGCCCTTCTTTCTATTCTTATTTAGTGCTTGCGCTGAGTCAAACTTGGATTGAAAAAAAAAACCTTTCCCTTATTAGCCGGAATACTAGTGTACTCTTGTTACAAATGAATTCATACCATGTATTCACGTATAAGCCATTAGATGAGTTAAGCAATCATTTGCAAATATGGGTGGAAAATTATTTCATGGAATATTTCACGCATCTTAAAAGTATAATCACTTCTAGGAACTTCCATGATTTTGTCTAGGACGCCAAAGAGTCATTCAGAACAAAGAGACACTAGATTGTTTTAATGCAAATCTCTAGAGATTTGAGCTAGACTTGAAATGTTAATTATCAGTGGAAGGCATTAAAACTCTCCCATAGAGAGGTAAAATACATCAAAGACTTCACCTAGGTGGTGTAAATTTTAATTCAACTGCCAGTGCAGGTACCAAAAATGGCTGGTGAGGTTTCTAGTGATTAATATTTTATGTTGAAGAGCTGACAACTGAGTTCAGATAAACTGAGTGTAACAAGTATGGTGAATGTCAAATATTGACAATTCAATGTTTCTTTTCACCAAGTCAAAAGCAGCTTTATTCTTTCTCACAGGAAAAAACAAGTTCAGGCAAGTAAGTCTTAGGGATGAACTTGAGTGTAATATCAAATTAAGGACATGCTTCTATAACGTTAACTTAGGATAGAATCCAAGATACAATGTAAGCTGAAACTTTTCACATCAGCTTTTGACAATACCGATCAAATGAAGGCATATGAGTCACTCAGATCAATGATAAGGCAAGTGAATAAGTCTAACAAAAAACTACCATGTGTTTATTCCTGGATATTCTCATTTTGAAAGGTATTTTAGGAACTGATATGATGTAAATAACTGCTTTTCCGTGTTAGGCTACACTGAATGATATCCACCTTCCCTTATAAACTATCTGCATTACAGCAATACTGTTATTGATTGAACTAGAAACTCCATTTGGTCTAAAGATGATGAAGTATACACTACTTCCTCAATGCTGAACAAAGGTAATTTTGATGCCAGCTAAGGCCTTATTTGCCCTAAAATTCATCAGCAAAATTTACTTCACTAAAATCAAGAAATACTTCAGTCGACTCTGTTTTTGACTAAAGTATCAGCTAAGAGAAGGAGAGTAGAGCAAAAATCATTCATGAAAAAGTAGTGCGGAGCCAGAATTTTTAGTAAGGTGTTTCAAAATCTGAAGAATTAGACATGCGAACTAGTCGAAGGGAGTTCTACATCTACTATGTATACATAAAAAATTATTTTAACCATATATAAATTTTTTGCACCAAGGGATAGCTCCGTCCCTAGTTGACACATACATGCATAACCAATAACATGAAGCTAACAAAGAGGAGGGACTTGGATAATATATTCAACTCACAGGGCTAGCTTTTATGGTCTTGAAGGCAGGAACAATCAGCACAGTCACAGCTAAGAATGTCAAAGTGTCCAACCCGAGGTCATTGATAACATCAACAGCACTTGCAACATCAAGTGATGCATATACCTGAAACCTATACCTCAAAGATTTCCGGTGTTTTAAGATACAAACTCCTCTTCCACTGCAGGAAGATGAAAAAGTTGTATGTTTGCAGACACCATTTGTTCCGAAAGATGGATGGTTTATCTTGTGATATGAAGAAACTGATGAAATATGAATGGATTTGTTATAGGCATATGACACATTACAATAATGTCGATGCAAACAAGAAGCAGAAAAGGTGCACCAGGTAGACCTCATTTGAGCTCTTACATTATATCCCTGCAATGTAAACATTGGGAAAGTATAAATTAGCTTTAATTAAGCTAAGGCAATCTTAAAGGGATGCGGAGAGAGTGAGAGACGATAAAAGAACAAGAAAAGCAGTGAAGGACCAAGTCACACACAGTATTTACTTACTTTCGACACACCAACCATTGGCTAACACAGAAAGCTGTTTAGAGAGAGAAAAGGAGTTACGTTGAATGAAGCATGGACCAAAATGGATGTTGAAGATTTTCTCTCACCAAAAATCAACTTTTTATGTGGCCTTCTTTTTTTCTTCTTAATATTCTTTTATTTTAACGTCTCCGCAATTTATCCAACCTCTAAATTTTAAAGGGAAAATTACACATACATAACATAATTTATGGCGCCTAAATCTGCGTATATAATATTTATTTATTTTTTTTTCATGTAAAATAATATTTATACTTAAAAAAAAATATGAAATGAGTTATTAACTTCATCGCTAATTGTTAATGGCTAATATAAATTCGTCCTATATGGATTTAGGAAAGAATCTTACTGTTTAGCCACAAAATTTATAAAAGAGTTAATATATAAAATTTGTGTAGTATCTTTAACTACGCAAGTAAATTTAGAGGACAAAAATAATGCACAATATATAACATTTTAATAAATTAGGATAAAATGAAAGATATATCCTTAATTCCTTATGCTTCACCTTTTTATTGAAAGTTACTCTTAGAATTTTTTTTATTTTCTCTTATCTTTCTTGGTAGATTTTTGTTAGCATATGAAATTTTTATCCTTGGTCATCATTGATTTTATATTTCTACAGAATTATAAAAAGATATTTCTAGACATATAATTGTTTTGGCTATATTTCTTGATAGATTTTTGTTAGTGTATATATATTTACCCTTGGTCATCCTGTCTTTCACATTTCTATATATAATAATAATATATAAAAGTAAAAGTTTTACAAAAAAATAGTCCATATTTTATTTACATAAAAAAAAGAGCCTAAAATCAGCGAAATTATACATGAGTACTATACAATATAGTTTGTCCAAAAGTTATAAAAAGCAGGGAAAAAACTCATAAATACCCCTAACCTATGGAAAAGGACTCATAAAATACCCCTCTTCCACTTTTGGGTCTTAAAATACCCCTAAGGTTTATTTTTGGATCCAAACATACCCCTCGACATAACATAAATAGTTAGGTCAACTTTAATTCTTTAAAAAGTCACGTGGCATTTTTTAATTGGTCATACATATTCATAATAGTTCAAACCATCCAAACATTTAAAAATTGTTTATTTTTTATTATATTTTTTATTTTTTATACTTTTGCTGTAAATAGTCTCATTTACGTACTTTGAATTTACTTACCCGCATGAGTCATACTTACCCGCACCCTAGTCGTTTTTGCTATGTACTCATGCTAATCTTTTTACCTGTAACATCCCCATAACTTGAGTCCAAAGTCCTGCTTCTCTTAGAATTATTTGCTTGTTTAATTATGCTTCCTCAACCAAGGATATGTCATGCATGCTCAAGAGGCTTGTTTGGGGTCCCTCCGGGTTCCCCATTCGCTGTGTCACGCTTAGGCCCTAGACTTGGATCGTGACAGTGTTAATGTTGAAGAAATTCATGGGTGATCCAAACTTTCATTATTTGTTGGAGGGTGTGAGTATTTAACAGAATTTGACAGAGGAACCAACAAGTTGAAAGCGCAACGTGGGAAGCAAAAGCATACATGATGAAGTGATACCCTTATCTTTCCCACTCTACTCAAGCTTAACATATTAAGTTCTTTTAGCCCAAAAGCCTAAAATCCTTGCAGTTTAGTTTTCATGTTGTTTATGTATATTTACAAGTTTATGGGACTATTTTGAATGATACTTAAAGCATGAGTTCAAAAATTTTATGAAAAAGAAGTTTAAATTGTATTTATGCATGCATGTTGGGCTGTTAGTTGCTTCCTTAATTCCATAGAGCTTTCATTTAGCACATTCAAGAATGATTATTTTCAAGGGAGAGATATTGTGAGGCTTTGCAAGTTAGAAAGTCGGAAAGTGCAGAAAAAGTAAAATTGAAAATTTGCATATCAAAGCACGAGCGTCATTTATAGATTGTGGTTCATACCATGGGTCGTAGACACGGCTGGTGGAAGGGACCAGCCAAGGTGGAAAATTGATTAGGTATATGGGCCACCTATGAGTGTATTTATGGTCTATAAAAGGAACTACAAACCGTAAAGAGGGGTTCGTAGAATGGGGTCTGAGTTGATCAAAAGTTGATTTTTGAACTTTGGACTACGAACAAATATGGCGAGTTGTAGTCCTATTTACGATTCGTAAAATGATCTCGTAGATGGGGTCTAGAGATTGAAAATTTTACTAAGTGTTGACAAGAACCACGAAAGGGTTATATGATTTGTAGATCATTCTACGAGTCATAAGTGGGATCATAGATGGAGGATTAGAGGCAATTTTAGAAGTCCAAAAATGTAACTAGGACGAAACTCCATGTTTACGACCCGTGGTCCATTCTACGACCCGTAGATGGGGATCATGGTTCGGGTCTAATAGTTTTTAATGAAGGGTATTTTTTACCTTTTTTCATACCTTTAAGCCTAATACTATATCGTTTTGAGCTCTTATGCTTCTATATCAGCGCTAATTCACCCTAAACACTCTCATTCTCTCCCACTCTAAATTCTCTCAATTTCCTAAAGCAAACGTTCCCTTTAAGGAAGAAGAAGAAAGCTAGGGTTTCATCAAGTTCTCCCAAATATTTCTTTAACATTGAGACATGAAATACCAAATGAATAGCGGCTAATTCAGAAAAACTCATAAGCAACATTTCCTAGACTCCTCATAATCTGGTAAGGACTAATGTATCAGGGACTCAACTTTCCTTTCTTCCCCAATCACATGACACCCATCAAGGCTGAAACCTTCAAATATACTCAGTCATCTACTTCAAACTCTAAGTCCCTCCTTCTCACATCAATATAAGATTTCTAGCAATTTTGTGCAGTCTTTAACCTCTCGTAAATGACCTTCACCTTTTCCATAGATTGATGGACCAAGTTTGGACTAATCAACTCAGCTTCACCAACTTCAAACTACCTTATCAATGATCTACATCTCCTCTCATATAAAGCTTCATAGGGAGTCATCTGAATACTTGCATGATAACTGTTATTATATGCAGATTCTATAAGAGGTAAATGATCATCCCAATTGCCCTTGAAGTCAAGGACACAAGCCCTCAACATATCCTCCAATATTTGAATAGTGCGTTCTGCTTGGCCATTTGTCTGGGGATGAACAGTTATACTAAGAATCACCTTTGAACCCTTTCCTTTTGGAAAAGGTCTCCGAAATTGAGATGTGAATTCAACTCCTCTATATGAGATGATAGATAAGGTTACCACATGCAACCTAACAATCTCACGAATTTACAATCTGGTATGATTCTCTCCAGTGTGAGTCATCTTAACTGCCAAGAAGTGAGCTGAATTCTATCTATAATCACCCATATCGAATCATGCTGCTTCCAGGATCTCGACAAGCCTGTAATGAAATCCATATTGATCATCTCCCACTTTCATTTTGGAATCTCAAAGTTTTGAACCAATCCACATGGCCTTTGGTGCTTTACTTTAACCTATTGACAATTTGAGCACTTGGAGGCAAATTTAGCAACATCCTTTTTCATTCGACTCCACCTATAGACTTCCCCCAAGTCATGGTACATCCTAGTAGATCCAGGATGAATGGAATACCTAGAACTGTGAGCTTCAGCTTTAATCCTATCTTGAATCCATTAAAATTCGAAACAAACAATCTACTCGAGTATTTCAACACACCATCTCTCCCTTTGGAGAAAACCATTACCTTTTGTTTATGAACATCTTCCTTCAACTGAAGTAGGATAGGATTGTGGTATTGCTTTTCTTTCACCTCTACCACTAGAGATGAAGCAAACCCATTTTGAACATTAATGATAATGTTCAAACATACTTCCTTATAAAAAATATGGATGATCATTAGCAGTCCGTTTATCCAACTAAGGATCGGGGTCGATTCCATAGGGAATAGGTTGAAATAACTCTAACAGTTATTCCATTTCAGACGTTGGTTCTACTTTCAGAAAATAAACAAATATGAAAAGGTAAATATGAGAGTTTTAAACTAAGGAAGATAACTAACTACAAATTCTAACAAGCTATGGTTTGGACAATATGCTAAAAGAGAGTAGGGTTGCGGTCCCCATAACGTATAACTCAATAAGCATTTAACATGGGTAATATTGTTCATTGCGTTACATGTAAAACCCAACAAGTTAAGTAATATCTAATTCACCTCTTGGTCCTTTCTCGACATCTTTCATTTGTCGCCTCTTGATCTTGAAATGCGTGCATACTAACCCTTGCTCGTTGGTCTCGGATTTACTATCCCCTCTCGGGCTCAAGTGTTTTAATATAAGCTAATCCCCAAGCCTAAGTATACCATTCCCTCTCGGGCTCAAGTGACTCAAACCTATGTCGATTGCTTCTATCTACCGCTATAGTTTTTTTCCTAATCATTAATTTTCTTTCGGACAACAAACAAATACAGTCGAGTTCTCAATGCATCGACTCATCAAGAAAGACTTTTAGACAAAGGAACTTATAATACACGCGTCATAAATCCCAAATAAAACTTTATGTTTGCTTACTTCGTTATAGCGTCATGGTTCCCACAACCTTAGTTGTGGGCTTAAATTATCTAACTAGAAAGAATTGAAATGCAAATCATGATAATTCACGTTAAAGTTACTTAAGAGGAAGAATAAATCAAGACTTGACTCACACGAGCAAACAAGAACCCAAAACTAGATTCCTACTTCAAATGATAATTAAAATGTGCAACTAGAATTGTTGTTCTTTTTGCTTACTGCTCAGAATTTTTCTGGATGGAGAAGTGCTGGAAAAATTATGTTTCTGATCCTGTTTTCCAGCCCCCAAAACGTGGGAATAATAATTGTCCTGAAAAAAGATAAAACAAACTTATATAGTGCCTAAACCTAGCCTAAAACAAGTAAGAAAAGGAATCCTAATTTGGGTAGGAAACTTAAAATTTTCTGGACACTAGACACGTTCACGGTACTGACCAGTCCTTGTGTTATTGTGACAAAGGCTCCTATGGCATATTGGAATTACACAATTTATTCGAGCTCCCTTTAAAAATCACCACAAATCAGTCCACTCTCATTTAAATGCCAGTACACTTTTCCCTCGCTGCAATCCAGCCTCAAGTGTATTGATTTCAGTTCCGTCCTACGCGAATTCAATCAACTTTCGATCAAACAGCTATATAGCTCACACGTACTTTATCCGTTTGGACTTCACAAGCTCATCCAATCTTCATTTGCCTTCAATTTTCAGTTTGTTCTCATCCAAATTCAAGCAATTGTTGTTCTAGCTTTTAATTTCCAGTACACACTGTTCACAAGCTGTTGTCCAGCCTCATCCTTCATGATTTCACTCGTTTCATTATTCAAATGTCACCTGGTTGAATTCTATTTTGTAGCCTTAGCCTTCACAAGCTTTCCGACCTTCAAATCTTTATTTCCAGGTGTCATTATGGCGTGTGAAAAAATGTTCATTGGCAGCTTCTTTCCGATAAATCATTGGAATCTTCATTTTCCTAAAAATAAACATAAAACGTACATCAAACTAACAAAACATGCTTAAGAACTCACAATAATTCTCTATTTTGGGCGTCATAAAAGGCGTATTTCTACAACTCATCAATTAACTCCACCTTCAATAGACTCTTCAAGTTGAACTCCCAATCAGGCCAGTTTGTGCACCTCCTTAGCCAATTATTTCGTTCCCTCTTCAACATGGGCAGTGCTACCCATAGACAACTTGCTAGAGCATCAGCAACAACGTAGCTTTACCTGGGTGGTAGGAAATGCTTATGTCATAATGCTTAAGTAACTCCAGTCATCTCCTCTGCCTCAGGTTGAGCTCTTTCGATTGAAGACATATTGAAGGCTTTTATGGTGTGTGAACATATCTACATGCATTCCATATAAATAGCGGCGCCAAATTTTGAGGGTAAACACTACATCTACCAACTTAAGGTCATGAGTTGGATAATTCCTCTCATAAACCTTAAGCTGTTTAGAAGCATAAGCTATCACTTTAACCCTATGCATCAACATATAGCCCAATCTAACTCTCCACACATCACAATAGATCATAAAGTATTTTGTTCCATCAGGCAAAGTTAAAACTGGAACAGTAGTCAATTTAATCTTCAATTTCTAAAAACTCTCCTAATAAGCATCTGACTATTGAAACTTAGTCTTCTTTTGGGTTAGTTTAGTCAAAAGGATGTTATGGATGAGAATCCCTCTACAAATATGCTGTAATAGTCAACCAAACCCAAGAAGCTTCTTATATCAGTTGGAGATGTAGGTCTAGGTCAATTCTTTGCTGCCTTAAATTTTCTTGGTATCAACATGAATACTTTCTCCAAATATTATATGACCCAATAAAGCCACTGATGCAAGCCAAAACTCCCACTTGGAAAATGTTGCATACAATTCTTCGTCCTCAAGAGTTTGGAGGACAACTCTAAGTTGATGAGCATGTTCTTCCTCATTATGAACATATCAAGATACGACTTGAACACCCAATTCATAAGGTCCATAAAGGACGCAAGTGTATTTGTTGATCTAAAAGACATGGCCAATAATTCAAAATGGCCATAACGAGTTTGAAAAGTTGTCTTCGGAATAAAACATGCTCTCACCTTCAGTTGATGGAAACCATATTTGAGGTCTATCTTTGATAAACAAGAGGCACCTTGAAGTTGGTCAAACAAATCATCTATGTTGGGGAGAGGATACTTGTTCTTTTTGGTGACTTTATTCAATTGCCTATAATTAACGCACATTTTAAGAGACTTATCTTTCTTTAGCACAAATTGGATAGAAGCATCCCAAGAAGAGTTTGACCTTATAAAGACCTTATCTAGCAAATCCTTTAGTTGCTCTTTAAATTCTTTCAACTCAACATGAGTCATTCTCTAAGGTGGGATAGAGATAGGCTAAGTAACAGGAAGAACATCAGTCCTAAAGTCAATCTCCCTATTAGGAGGGACTCCATGAAGATCATTAGGAAAGACTTCAGGAAACTCATTGACAATTGAAACTGACTCAAGAGATGGAGACTCTACACTATCATCCTTAACTCGAACTATGTGATAAATATACCCTTTAGAGATTAAATTATTTGCCCTAAGGTAGGGGATGAATTTACCCTTAGGCACAATAAGACTACTCTTCCATTCTAAGACAGTCTCATCTTGAAATATTGATTAGACTGTCAGAGTTCTATAATCGACAGAGGCATAACAAGCATGAAATCAATCCATGCTAAGAATCATATCAAAGTCAATCATCTCTAACTCAAATAAGTCAGACAAGGTATCTCTATGATAAATAGACACAGAATAATCTCTATAAACCCTTTCAGATAAAATAGACTCACCAATAGGAGTAGAAACACTAAAGGATAAAGAAGACATACAAAAATGATCTCAAATTTACTAGCCACGTAAGGGGTCACAAATGATAAGGTGGCACCCGAATCAACTAGGATATATACATTATGAGAAAAGAGTCGAAGCATATTCATGACAACGTCTGGCAAACTTTCTTGATCCTGGTGACTAGCTATGGCATACAAACGGTTTGTACCTACCCCCGTACCCGTAGTGATACTTCTTTGATTACCACTGGCTGATGGTGATGCTGAAGATTGAGCTTTCTTACCTCCATCACCCCACCGTCTCATAGGGCACTTATTCTAGAAGTGAACAGTCTATCTGTACCTATAGCAAACATTTGTGCCCTCATGACACTTACGTAAGTGAAGTTTGCCACACTTGCCATAGGGTGGATTCCCTCTCGAATGTTACGTTACACTAGTTTGGGATTGAGAATCCTGAGCTCAGAAATTTAGATGATCGGAACTTCTGATTATACTTGTTACTCAGAGCTGGTGCACTTGCTGAGGATTATGCATAACTCAAAGGCCTCTTCTGAAAATAAGACTAGTCCCCCTTACTCTGCTTATGCTGGCTAGTCTCATGCCTTGCTAATTTGGCTCTCTTACTCATGTACTTCTCAATATCCCTCTTTTTATCCTCCTCAAGTTGTTGCGCATAAACCATGAGTTAAGAGATGTCCATACCTAGAATCAACAAAGTCACTTTGAACCCCTTTTTCATATGTTTGCACAAGCTTGATATGAACTTTCTCATCCTAGATCTCATGTCAAGGACTATCTCTGGAGCATACCTGGATAGCTGAATGAACTTGAGGCCATATTCTTTTCCAGTCATCCCCTCCTACTTCAAGTCAACAAACTCATCAACCTTCTCTTCCTTTGACTCTTATGGAAAGAAGTGATCAAGAAAGGCACTGTCAAATTTGTCCCAAACAGCAGGCTTAACATCCTCACCATTGATTGTATCAGACATTTTCCACTTCCTTAAGTTGATAGGAAGTTCAACTCCCTCAGTCTTAGTTGCTTGCATAACTTTCAACACCTTCCACATTTCATCAATAAAATTCTGGGGGTCTTCCTTAACCTTAGACCTTGTGAAGACCAGGGGGTTCATTCAGAAAATCTCTAAATCTTGCTGCAGTAGTCGGCTCTTGGGAGTTAGAATTAGGAGCCTGTGAATTTCGATTCTCACTGTGGGAAGCTACAAGCTAGGTGAGCATAGTGACAACTTCTTTGAAATCAACCTCTACAATAGGAGCAGGGGAAGCTGTAGGCGCCTGCGGAGCCCCAACGGCTCTAGCAGGTTGACCTAGGCCTCTCATACCTCTAATGGGGGATTCCTCATGTTACTAAGTATCTCTTTGGGTGACGGTATGCTTAGGAGGCATGATTTGCCAACGCATAACACACGAATCAGATAGATACTTTAATAGAGTTAAACTTTATTGCACAAACTCAATCCAAAAGAAGTCAAACAATTCTTAATGTTTTGTAGCCTTCTGATTATAAGTGTGGTGCACAACACACCCATAAGCAAGACTCTACTAGACACGACTTTGTAGATACCCTAGGACTCTTAAACTTATGTGCTGATACCAAGTTTGTCACGCCTCGGGAGGATATCCTTGACGTAGTCGGCACTCAAAAATCATTTTAGGTCCCTAAGCGAACAACTTGCCGGATCACATCATTATCATAAGCAGAAGACTCAATTTTGATATTTAGACTACAGTCTAATGGGTTAATCAATGATCAGATAAAAAACCAACAATTAATCTAAATCCAACATCATGCGACCGATACAACACGAAACTAGTTAAGAGATAAAGACCACAAAATAATCTGTCACCATCTAGTCTATGAAGCCTCTATCATTACTATCTAAGTGGTGCCAATGACATATCCATGACTACCTCAAATCAAAATAGAAAGGGCTAAACTTAGAGCTTGAAGATAAACATAGTATCCTCCGAAAGCAGGGGAGGACTCACTAATCAACTGAATACGAATGGGATCTCAACGATGCTCCTGTTGATGACCCTAGTACTTGTCTCTACATCAAGAAAAGATGTAGTCCCAAATGAACGCTAGTACATGGAATGTATGAGTATGTGATATGACAGAAGAAAACATGTATCATCCAAGAACAATATCAACTCAGACAACCTTAATCAAGAAGACAAGAACTCAGTCAATTGTCATAAGTCTAAAGTAAGAATAAGGTTTAGACATCAATTGTATAAAATCCAATCCAATCATTTAGAGTACTATCAAGACCTATATGGGACTTTCTCTAACTGACAAACATCACCTATGAGTCGGTGATACATCCAATTTTATGATTTAGTCCTCTTTATGCTGGCTACATAGTTATTGAGTTTGAGTTGTTATTACACTCTCCCAATTCGATGCTCAATACTCCTCTCAAGAGTCAACATGCTCATAAGGTTTCAATTAATCCCTTCGGTTAACTCATTCAATTAGTTTTATTGAGCATTTATCAACTCAATTCATCACATCAACTATAAACTCTATTGTTAAAAACATTTTTTTTGAAATAGTTTATGACTCATCAAGACTTTGTATCATCCATCATTAAACTCAATATATTCAGGTACAAAATAGAGTTAAAACATTTAAAATTTGTATAGACTCTTCAAACTCAAATCATACTCATGTATACCTATTCAAGTGCAGTATATAATAGATACAAGAATTCAATCCAGGGTTTATTTTGAAAAATAAAATCATCTATTACAAGTGTTTAATTCATAAAAATTATCACTCATGCAAGATTATGTAGGAATACCCTAGGATTTAAGAAGGATTTCAATAAAACATTTATGGAAGGCTCAATTCGTTTACAATTCAATCAATCCTATATATAGGGCACATGGAAGAATATAAGTCATGCTTTAGTTAGCCTAACATACCTGAAAAGAAATCACTCACTCAGCACCTTAGATTGAAGCTTGAAGATTAAGAACCCTAGATTCTTCGTTGGGAGAAATAGAATTGAGAATTTTGACAGTTTTTAGAGGTTTATGCGTTAATAGGGGTTATTAGGCTTTAACATAGGTTTAGAGATGTAAATTAAGGGTAAAAGGTCAAGAATATCCTTCTAAGAAAGTCAATAAATCATCAAAATTGAAAAAATACCTTTTAACATGAGTTCCATCGGCCAAACCGATGGTCTAAAGATCCCACTGTTGAACCATTCGGCGGCTCGCCGAATGGGACCTTTAGGTCACCTAAACATACACCTTTTAGGGGGTTTCAGAACCATTCGACAGGATAATTCGATTGTACGCCTATTGCATTCGGCGTTATTCCCAATTGGCACTCACCTGTCCTATCGCACAACTCAAACATGTTTCAGTAAAATGGCCATAAGCGTTTACTTCGAACTCTGAATAAGGTGAAATGGGATGTGTTGGAAAGATAAATCAAGCACCTTTAATTTGATAGGTTGACCTAACTCATCATGTGTGGAGAGATATGACCATGTGAAGTTGACCCTTATATGAATTTAAACCAAAACGTGGCTAATAGAAATGTTTTTAAATGTGGTTTGTCTTTGGAGATACCTTATGACCTTAAACCACATCTGACACACTTCAATTACTTAGGAATGATACTTAACAAACATTTATAACTTTGAAGTTATTGGATCACCTAACTTCATAGAATCTCATATCAAGACTCAATCGGTAACAAGGTTTCAACTTAATTTTGTGTTAAAGGATTCTTGTGACCTTTATTCATTCAAATCTATAATCACTCTATAGAATAGACCTAAAACCTACACACAAGGTTAGAATCACTTGGTATGATCCTATGTGCATAAGAGGAATGTTTGGATCTTAGCTTAGATATTTTCAAGGTGTTATAGTGACCAACAAGTGAACTAGAATTTTGGATGCAAATGCTTTGTTCATAATAATGGGAAAGATAATTTGGAAAAGATTTGATGCCAGGATTGATGATGGAATTTTCTTAGGTTATTCTTCATGTAGCAAATCCTATAGAGTGTTGAACAAAAGAACAAACTATGTTCAAGAAAGCATTCATGTTGTCTTTGATGAAAATGGCACTGTGTTTACAACTAACATGTAGGATGAGAGTGAACTCTAGCGTCAAATTAAGGAACAAGAAACACAACCTAGTTCATCCACAGAAGAATTGGGATTCACATAGTTAGGGGAAAATGAGAATCAAGTCAATGATACAATCCTAGTGCACTCAAAGTCTACATTTGATGGAACCACTCAGGATGAAAAGCTACAAATATCAAGATTCACATCCTATTGAAAATATTCTTTCAGATCTGACCTCTGGAATCACCACTAGATTAGGATTGAAGAATTTGTGTGTATTCAAAAGCCTTCCTGTCCATGGTGGAACCAAAAAAGGTAGAAGAAGCGCTGCAAGATGAGGATTGGATACTTGCTATGCAGGAAGAACTAAATTAGTTTGAAAGATGCAAAGTATGGCATCTTGTGCCCAAACTAGAAGGAAGAACTTTCATTAGAACGAAATGTGTGTTTAGAAACAAGATTGATGAGTATGGAACAATTACAAGAAACAAGGCAAAACTGGTGGTCCATGGGTACAATTAGGAAGAAGGAATAGACTATGATGAGACCTTTGCTTTGGTAGCTAGACTTGAAGCTATTAGGTTATTCATAGCATTTGCAGCCTATAAGGAATTCACTCTATATCAAATGAATGTTAAGAATGCTTTCCTAAATGGCTACTTGAAGGAGGTAGTGTATGTAAAACATCCACCTGGGTTTGAGAATTCTGAGTTTCCAGATCACATATACAAGCTAGACAAAGCCTTGTTTGGATTGAAATAAGCTCCTCTAGCCTAGTTTGAAAAATTATCAAAATTTCTCTTAGATCATGGCCACACAAGAGGTAAGATTGACAATACTCTATTCTTAAAAACAAAAGGAAAAGACTTGTTAATTGTGCAGGTGTATGTTGAGGATATCATATTTAGATCAACAAATACACTCATGACTTAAGAGTTTTTCAAGCTAGTGAATGGAGAATTTGAAATGAGCATGATGGGAGAACTAAATTTCTTCTTGGGGCTACAAATTATGCAAACCTCTACTAGAACTCCAATTCATCAACAGAAGTATGTAAAAGAGCTTCCCAAGAGGGTCAAGATAGAGGATGCTAAGGACATTTATGCCCCCATTGCTACTTCCACCAAGCTGGATTTAGATGAGAAAGGTTTATCAGTTGAACCAAAGTTGTATAGGGGAATGAATGGATCTCTCTGATATCTTACTGCCAGTAGACCTGGCATCATTTTTAGAATGGGACTCTATGCTAGATTTTAAACAAATCCTAAGGAGTCACACCTTAAATCTATTAAGAAGATCTTCAGGTATCTCAAGGGAACTTTAGAATTGGGACTTTGGTACTCTAAAGGTAGCAATTTCAACCTTGTAGGGTATGCTGATGCTGACTATACTGGTTTCTTAGTGGATAGAAAGAGTACTACAAGTATGACTCACTTCATTGGAACATCTTTGATTTCCCGATTCACTAAGAAACAACATTCAATTGCTTTGTCAATTGCGGAAGCTGAATAAAAACCAAAAATAAAACTTTTTTATACCATAGTAGCTGGATCATGTTATGCTTGGTTGCTTTGGATTAAGCAGTAATTGATGGACTTTGGTATGGATGTAGGATAAGTCCCCATTTTTTGTGATAACACTAGTGCCATTAATATTGCTAAGAATCATGTACAACAGAAAAGAACTAAACATATTGATATTAGACACCACTTTCTTCGTGACAATGTGGAAAAAGGTCTCATTTCAATAATGTTTTTTCCTACTGAGAATCAAATTGCTGACATCTTTACTAGAGCACTAAGTATAGAGAACACTTTGAAAAATTCATATTAGACTTGGGGATAATTAAGATTGCATATACTCCCCTCATTGATTGGCTAGAAAATATGGTTTTCACACTGACAAATTAAAGTGGTTTTCAATTCAGCTTATCACATAAATATGTGTATCCCAAAAATAAAAAAAAGGACTAATCTCATATTTTTGTATATTAATGTGTGCAGGCAACAAGCTAAGATACAAACGATGACAGACAATTGAAAAAACTAGGTAATAATTGTTTTGTGTCTTAATTAGTCATCGATTAATGAATCAGGTACACTAACCCGTTCTTTTTATTTTTTCCCTAAGCTAAAATATGTGCTGCCAGAACCCAAAAGTCCTTTCGCACTGCCAAAAAGCTACAAAGTCCAATCAACTGCCAAGTCTAGTCCCGCTCAAATTCATCCCCTATTAATCCACACTCGTCATCTTCCGTCTCTTCCACTTCCACATTTCATTATATATGAAACAACTCCTCTTTTCCCTAAAAATCATGCACTCAAACATGACGTCTTCCCAGAACTCTCTCACCCACAGTTCGCAAGAACCAGATGAATCTGAGTCTCAAGCCTTAGTGGTCCATGCGATGGCAAATTTGCAAAACCCTTTGCCTATTCATCTTTCTGATTTTGCTACTTTAGGTTCATTTCAAAATAGTTTCTCAAAATTCTCTACAACCCCATCACCTTCGTGGGTTCCTTCTTCTGAAGGATTCAATATTATCCCTATATAATCCATTTATGTTGATGATCCTCTTCCTGACGCTCCAATCCCTAAGCGGGTAAGGCCTCATTTGAGGAAAGTCACCGGTGAACCCATTGAAGTTCCAGATGACTTCCACTCTCCTGAACGGGTTCCTGCATCTGGTCCTTCAAGGATGCCTCAAACTAGAAATCACAAATGGTCATCTTCTTAGGCCCTACAAAAAAGCAAGAAACATAAAGGTAATTCTGGTTCTTCTTCCCAAGGCAGTCTGTTACTAAGAAGGGTCTGCAAGAATGTGATGCATAAAAACATAATCCCTAAGCCTCCTCGTACTAATCTTGTCACTCTTCCGAAGAAACTCTCCCCCACTTCCACCACCAAGTCACCACCTAGTACTAGGGCTTCTTCAAGTAGAAAGAAACATATTCCTCCACCTGGTCCTTCAGACAACTCTGAAACTGAAAATGACCCTGATCAACCAAATGTTGACAACTCTGACCCAAATTTTCTCTCTCTTATTCACTTTCAAAAGTGCTCCCTTATTCGGGGCCGTGTCATTACTGGGTTTGGGGGATTTGACATGGATATTCTCTTATCCAAATTGGAGTTTCAAGGCTGGACTAGTTTGTTCTTAATAGGTGATGCTCAGCATAAGTTTGCAAAACCTAAGATGTATAAGTTCTGGGGATGGGGGATGGTTCATGATTTTGTGTTTATTACTATCGTTAGAGGGCAATCCATTCATCTTGGGACTGAGGATATTGCAAGAATTTTAGGGATTCATAATGTTGGTTAGGATCACTATGTTCGTCATGAGTGGCCACCTCTGGACAACTTGGCCTCCGCTCTTGAGATCTCAAGAAAGTTTTCAGGTCATCCCTCTTCGTCTTAACACAAACGGGTCTTGCAATGAGAGATGTCCTTCCTTCACAAGTTGTACTTTGATGTGGTACACAAGGTTCTCATTCTAAGCAAGGAGCGGAGGTCTGAGGCCAGTTACTTTGATTTGACATTGATGGAATTATTAGACATTGATGTTCCTATCAATTTGCCAAGCCTGATACTCAAACATATACAGCGTGTTCTTACTCAGGATAAGAATAGGCATGCATACCCTATGAATTTTGGCTCTCTCAGATTTTTGAGGCCTATTCTGTTCGAGTTCAAGTTTGGACCATGCAAACTACAATGGATGTGTGAGGTCAGGTGAACAACGCTGCATTACCTGTTTCAATGCAGCACACTGACATCCCTGTTCATCGACTCCAAACTGCTCTGGATGCTATGAATGGTGAGTTAACCTCTGCATATCAAGAGTTCACGCTGGAGCGTAGTGCCTTGATTTCTAGGATCTCTGAACTAGAGGACACTCTGCACAAGGAACGTGCTTATGCTGAAATTGTGCACAAGCTTGTTAATTCCCTGGACTACCCCTTCTACATACCCGTTCCTTGGACATTTCTTTTTATTGGGTGATTGATTGTGTTACCGATGCTTTAAGACACTTGATTGTTATTTTCTAGTTGTTTTCATATTCTAGGCTGCTTTTGTATGCTGATTTTAATGTGTCTCTGCTATCCTTAATGCATATTAATGTTTACCTTGTCTTACTCTGTTTTATTGGTGATAGCCCTTGCGGCCTTGAATTGTGTTTACTCATCTTTTGGTTTGTCTATGTCATGCCCAAAGCCCCATTGAGGCGGACTAACACCCGTTGCCGACAAGGCTTGGGAGAATCAACATATAACCATGCACTTTCTATGAACACTATAAGGGGTTTCCACATTCAATATGCTTTTAAGAAAGTAGATAGTAGTAACAAGCCAAAAGGTAACACATATGACTAGGCCGTTGGAGCCACGATGTCTAAAGTAGGATACATGACCACACTTTACTCTACATAGTCTACAAAGCCTCTGGATAAGGAACAATATCTATTTAGGATCGGGACAGGCCCCGCCTCATGACCAACTATACAATACAAAAATATAAGCTTTAGACACACAAAACACTGAAGCAACCTGG
Source organism: Solanum rostratum (assembly GCA_029948455.1). Classification (NCBI taxonomy): domain Eukaryota; kingdom Viridiplantae; phylum Streptophyta; class Magnoliopsida; order Solanales; family Solanaceae; genus Solanum; species Solanum rostratum. The sequence continues at coordinate 55,149,098 of CM057049.1, forward strand.
AGCTCAGTAACATAGCTCGATATCCAGTACCCTATTGGGTAGATCTACTAGTTCTTGTACCTACAACATAAAATGCAGGTCCCTGTAAGGGACGTCAGTACGAGAAAATATACTGAATGTGTAAGGCAGGAAGTACTGTATATAAATAAGAACTCAAATGAAATCATACACTGGTGTGTAAGGATAAGAGACCACCTTTAGTCATACTATGGAATTATGTACTTTATGTCCTTTTTATTACTTTACTGTATAGTCTATGCGCAATATATCACATAAATGACCAGCTGATCAGTGGTAAATCAATATCAGGATCGACCCATGCTAGGCTTTCCTCTCACCCTTGGGATACCCCCCGTAATATGGGACCAACCCATGCTAGGTGATTCTTCCACCCCTGGGATACCACCCATTAATAAGCAACTTCGAGTTATCTTTTATTTACTTTTGAGATGATTCTTTTGGTGGTCATTACATTTAGAGTTGTAGGACTATAGACATGACATGTGATATGTAACAGTCATGCAAGACAGTACCACAATGAAAAGAGTAGGTTACACAACTAATGAATTACGTAGGAGGTAAAACAACACGTGGACTTTATTAGCAACAAAAAGAACTCATGTATCTTTGTATCCAAAGTATGTATGCAGAATTGACAATGGCTGTGTGTGGGAGCATATGAACATGTTAAGAGTAGAGAACCAGTTATTAATTAGGTCGGAGTTTGTAAGTGTCTTTATGTACCAAGGAAGAACCTAGATTCATGCCAAATAATACGCAAATGAGTAGCCACATACCTTGTTGTACTACATTGTTATTACCTCGAAGTAATCTCCTTTTCCTCCAAATACATATCTAGAATAGAGTAGGTGATAAAACTAGTGTTAGCAGCTAATAAACACGTCTTGGCAGTCCAATCTCATAAAAAATAATGCTCGGGCAGCAAGCTTGTGATTGTCAATCCAAGTGTATTCCTTCAACCTCTCCACCTCAAATAATATCTTCTAATACACATTCTCATATACATGTCATATCCAGTCTGTTTTAGTCCCATAATAGTGTTACAATAGCTTACAAAGAACAACACATAACAATTCTACACAACACACAAGTAGACAACATAACATTACATCTTCTCGCTACATTTCGAAGTCAACAATTCCAAACCTATTTCAACTTCAACCTAAGTGTCTCCAACTCATTTACACATAAAAACAATCCAAAAACAGTCCCAAAGTAGATGGAGGATGTGCAACAACAATTCTGAATTACCAGTCCACAAGGTCCTACTAAGAGCACAGTTAAGATGTTATAGGAACTCATTGTTGCAGAAGATAACAATGGTGCAACAGCCTTGTTACACCATTACAAAACTAAACCTTTTTAAAAAACATGAACCTTACTTCATAATCCAGCCAACCAAGAAGAGAAAAGTCTCTTAATAAACAAGAAAAGTGTACAACAATCTTTTGAATACATGCTATCCAAAATTCCAGCACAAGTATAACCAACCTATTTCTTTTGTTTTTCATGGAAAAACTATACTAAATACACAATTATCTTTACTTACCTTTACCTTCAAGTTTGAGGGATTCTTTAGGAACCCCAGTAAGGTTGTAAGGGCTGCTTTCTAGGAGTTGAAAGAGAGCAAAAAGGAACCTAGAAAATTCGATTTCTTGTCCAAGTTGAAATGGCTTAAAGGAGCTGCTTTTAATCCTTTTTAAAGGGACTTCTTGGCTGACTTTCTTTTGCATTTTAAGACTTACTTTATTAAGGTGGTGATGCACCTGCTTGTCCCTTTTATTTGGGCCTTATTGGGCTCCAATTTGATGGGCTTTGGCTGCCCACTTTTCTCTTTTCCCTTCACTTAGTTTGTGTGTGGTAAATGTACTTTGTCCCTTTTCCTATTCAACTTGGGATTCCTATATTATCCCTTTATAATTTCAAACCATGGGCTAAAATTACATGTTTAACTTGGGTTTTATTCTTTATCTAACTTGAATAGATCCGGTGTTGGGCCTCGTCTTCGCATCCTTTTCATTTTTCTTAATTTTGGGCTTCAAGTGAGTTCACTCATGTATGAATTAATATTCCCCGTATATCTATCCAATTTAAGCTAAGCACGTAGGTGACTTCACCTGCTAACATCCTAAGTCCTACAAGCACCTCACTTTTTTTCCACTTCGTTTAAGGTCGCGATCTCCTCAATTTGGCTTAGAACTTATATACACTCACTTATATTAAGCATTAGACATAAATATAGCCCTAGAGTCTAAAATTTAGGCACTTTTAAAGTTAGTGCTCCTTCTACCTAATCATATCTGTTCCATATGCATAGGACTAGTACACCTAAAATGTGGGGTGTTACAGTCTACTGTGTAAATCTCTTTTCGATGATGCCAAAAGGGGGAAATTATCTTTGAGTTATGTAATATTTATAACCCTTGTTTAACCTATTTCTTTCCACAGTGTTCCTCTTAGTAGCTGCAGGTAATAATGTCAGAATGCTACAATCCAGGAAGTTTGTAATCATTAAAAATGGGAATATGTTGAGTTCAATGGAGTTTTGATGATGGACAATGGACTATGAAACATATTGTCGATCAATTAGGTACTTCATTGCACTTTCTCAAAGAGGGCAAGACAAGATACCAAAAGTTGCGGAATGAATAATTCTCTTAGAGATAAGATCGAAACACAAAATTAGGAAGACAATTACCAATCACACATGAAAAAAATAGTTGGTGTCAAGAAGGAGTTCTAGTAGATGAAAAACTCTACTACAACATAAGGTGAAGGCACATGAGGAGTTTGATCTTGTGAAGAACTTCTCAGGTGTTTGATTAAATAGGAGTGGGTATCGAGAATGCAGTGCAAGGAAAATAGAGTGCAAAAAGCAGAGTGGTTACCTTGAGTGCAATGAACTGAAGAAACAACTAAACAATCTAGTTCTTGTTGTGTCTTAACTTTGGAAGTCTTTCCTTTTGTTGAGTCTTATTGTAATATGCTAATTCAGTGATTTATAAACTAAAGTAAGTTATAGTCTTCAAGTTGAGGGCAACTTGAAGACTTGGGAACATAAACCTTAGGAGAATTTGTGTGAAGTTAGGAGCTTTTGAAGTTTGTTGTTGCTTAGATAACTAGGAATTGTAATATTTTGTTGAGGCTTATTTGATTTAGTGAAGTTGAGTGAAATCCTATATTAGTACAGGTCGTGGTTTTTTAATCTTTGTGAGCCGAGTTTTTTCCATGAGAAAACTCTGTGTCTTGATTTTCCTTTACTTCACTGAAACAAGTCTGCTGACTTGGTTCTACATTAGGCAAATCTATTGGTCGTGCAAATTTGTCACTATGACTGGCCTGTCATAATATGGTTTCAAATCCTTTCAGTAGGTAAATTTAAGGTTCTGAAGAAAATAAATCTAAGCAATGAATAATTGAGATACATTTGAAACTTGTGCCTATAGCTTGAGATGGCAATAGGTCTAACAGGAATTCAAAAAATAGGATAAAAAAACCTGGAATCTCCTTCCGAAAATACCAATATACGGAAACACAAACATCCTCAAACTCTCGTACATACATTTAGCTTTTGATATCATTTCTTTAGAAATCAAATTCGTAGGAGAAGAAAAAAGGTAACCTAAACTTAGCATTTGAGACTCTATCAAAAAGTATATAACACATTTTTGGTATCGTCCAATTAATGTTATGTTTTTCACTTTACTTTACCCCTAAATTTGGCAGAAAATAGTCAACTCACCTATATATTTTATTAAACTTATATTGGAATGTTTGCATCCACTAAAGTTAGGTACCAGGTACCTCGACATATTAACAATATAAGAATACAGGGAACAAGTGAAATGTAGGCAATAAGATCACAAGATTTTTACGTGGAAAAAACTCCTTGCTCAGAGAAGGAACAACCAAACCTGTCCCATAGTATTTTCAACCAAAATTTACTAAGGTGTAAGAGTAATGTAGTCTATTACAACCTGCGATAACTAGACACTACCTCTCTCCACCCCTTTGCTTGCATTGCACCTATTACAAGACTTAGAGCCTAAGCAATATGACTATTGCCCACTACACTAACAACCCTTAGTTAGTGTGACTTCTACTCATAAATAGATGGTCACACCTAACTAAGAATCCAATACACCTCTTATAACACATTGATCAAGCTTCCATCATGGATAAAGAAGATGACCTTACAAGATTAAATAGCACGAAGACAATGTCAATTAGAAAGACTCTACTAGACTCACTCTATTAGGTCCGTTAAGGTCGAAAATTGTGTATTACTTCAGAGAACAATATGAATTTTAAGTTTATCTAATTTTAATTCTCCAAAAGTATTTTTTTGTCTTGTGAAGTGTTTCTTATTAGTATACACACAAGGGAACCTCAAAAACTCCCATTGGACAATCTATACGATGAGCACAAACATAGTAAACACCTTTTCACCAACCTAGAAACTTTTTACAATTGGATTTCAGCGTTGTCATTTTGTATATAAATTTTTTTAACCAGGACCTGGTCCCACTATTTGATCCCATGGTTTGTTAATCATCAAAATCTACAAATCTCCTTTTTCATGATGACAAACCAAGATGATGAAAAATAGTTCCCGCTGAATTCCTGCATTCCCCTAAAGTTTTTATCCCCCACCAAATAAGCTACCTTTAATAGCTCCCCCGAAAGTGCACATCTCTTGTACCTTATTGAATCCATGCATCCATGCCCTATAATTCCCCCTTTTGTTGTCACTAAAACAGGGGAAAGTAAACTAAATAAATGGGCACAATAACTGCATTCGTAGCAACTAGGGCAACACAAACATAATCATAATCACTTCCATAGGATTAAGTAAGAGAGAACAAAAAGAAGCATTATCATAGGAAAGTATTCTTAATACGACTAGAGAATAGTCAAAAAGATAGTCAATATAGGCCAACTAGTCACAACCTATTAGGGAACCACGAATAAAAAAAACTTATGAAGAGGGAGGTTTGGGAGCTAGGGATTGAAGAAGAAGAGTCATTCTCATATGGGAGTCTTGATGAGATTGAAGAAGCTACGGGGTGAGAGTCTTTACTTCAGTAGTAGTCCTGTCATTGTCTTCCTTCAACCTTGAAATTCTCTTTGAACCTGGTCCCTCTGTAAGTCCTTGAACTATCCGAGCTTTAATTCTCACAATTTCATCATATGTAGCAGCGATAGTAACAATGATCTCTTCAACTTGTTTCTTAAACTTATCTTGTTGGGCAAGAAGATCAAAGACTTGGGATTTTTCCTTATTTCCAATTTGTTCTTCGAGGAACTCACATTCCTCTAGAGTGGTATGTGAGAAAGTTTGTTTGATAATGCTAGGTATCCATCCCTTTGCCCAATTTGATTTTAAAGTTCTAAAATACCTAGCAAATACCCGTATGTCGACCCGTGCTTACCATTCTTGACTGTTATGATCTTGATGATGTTCTCAAACCTAGAAAGAAGAACCTTGTTTACAAACTCAAAATATAACAGATACTGTCCCTTCAGGAACTTTTTAGATACACCAACAATACTCAAATTTGGCAATTTCCCAACTTCAAGAATGAAACTCTTCGCAGGAACATAATTGTTCACACTCCCAATATCTTTCCTTTCTACTTCCAAAATGTCACCTAGAATCTCTTCTGTGATGTAGAAAATTATATTAGTCACTTTTTTTGAAACCACCATCCTCAGTGAACTCCAAATTATTGTAGAATTGTCGAACATTTGACGTATAAAGAGTGGGAATAGGATACTCAAACAAATGAACCCACGCCTGGATCACCACAACATCCACTAAATCACTTATGCCTTGTTTGGCTTTCATCTCTAGTTCAAATACCCTACCACTCAACACTTTTTGTGTTTTTAGGACTTGAATTCTCTATTGTATGCTCAACCAACTTTGACCTTCTTACTCACCAAACCTGGCACCTTGACATAAATAGGTTCATCCCAATTTATCTTACTCCCACCTTTTTGTTTTTTCTTCTCATTTTTTGAACTTTTGCCAGTCTTCTTCCTTCAATTTTCACTTGCCTCACCTCTCTTTTTGGTCTCAGCAATAACTATATCAAACTCAATGTCACTATCATTTCCTTCTATGGAAACATCAATTAATATCACTTTAGAGATTTCATCTTCTTCAATTGCTGGAGTTGCCCTTTGTTTACGCTTCTTGGAAATCCTTGATTTATTGGCAGCCATTGCATCACCTAGGAGTTTCTTTTGAGAACCCCATGTAGGATATGTTTTGGCCACCTTTTTAGAGTCGACAACTTTCTCCTTTCCTTTTTCTATTTTTCTCTTTTCTTCTTCAACTACCTCTGGTACTAGATTCCTAGATGTCTTCTTCTTTTCTGGGTTTTCTTCATATGTTTGCTTAATTTTCCAAACCAAAGGCACATTATCTATCTCATCGTCATCTTGTTCCTCGACAACATTCACTGGTTGTACAACACTAATGGGGATATATTAAAAAAGAGGGGATACAAGAACAATGATAAATTGGGGGATTTTTCTTCCACATTAGAGAAGGGAGATGTGTAATTTTCATCTTTCGTTTCCGCTAGACTTTGCTCCACCTGACCTCACTTGCAGTCAGAATGTTTGACTAAATTCCTTTTTCAATTGGTAGATCTCCTTTGAAAAGCCTTTCTGACATTGTACATAACACAAGTCCTGGTTGAGATGAGGTTAGTTGATTATCAGTTTGGACGACTCTAGGCACATGTGTCTCTATGCAACCCTTATAAAGAACAGGGGTATTTTGTGTCAATTTTGGAGAACTGTTGTAACTAGGAAAGGTTAATGGCTTGTCATCTTTGGTAGAAGAGGATGGGGGAGGGAGAATAAAGATAAGTGCTAAACAAATATGGGTTTTTTGGAGATGAGGTTTTGGTTTCAAAAGACTTTCAACTCTTTTGATTTTAGAGGGTTGTGGATAGGAGTTGAGGGAGTATCAATTTTGAGAGAAGAAAGTGTGTCTGCATCAGAAGATTCAACTTTTTCAGAGGACGTAGCGGATTGAGACATGGTGAAGAACACGAAGAAGATGATTAGTGCAATGAGAAGATGAATATGTTTGAGAATGATAAGATGAGGAAAGGAGAGAAATTTGAAGGTTTTGAAGAAGTGAATCAGTGTGTCTGGTCCCTATGTATAGGTGTATTTTTGGGTCTCTGAATGATAATACAATGGTTCAGAGAAGGGATGAATGACATGTGTCCTTTTTTAACAATTTTACTGCAAATTCCAAGGTCTATAAAAAAGAATACTATCCTCTGAGTAGGAAACATGTCCCTCACAAGTTATATGACTTTAAGTTTGTCCTCCCATTTCTTAATTTCTGCTTCCATAATTCATCTATGTTTGTATACCTACAAGGTATAGACATTTGAATTCAGGTAAGATTGTGCAATAATATTCAGATACTTGTTCTTTGAATCTAGCCAATACTGGAGTGTGGGTAGATCAATGAATTTAATCAAGTTTGTTCAACTTTATCAATACTAACCTCATCTATTCTTTTTCAAACTGATTTCAACTCAAGGATTTCATGAAAATATTTGTAATTTGATCTACAGTCTTTGAAAATTCATACACATGTTCCATTTCTCTTCATTATCTCTCAGAATGTGATGCCTCACATCAATATGCTTGGTCCTCTGGTGATGCACAATATTCTTATCCATAATGGGAGCACTAGTGTTATCACATAGCAAGGAATTTTATAAAACACAACTCCAAAATTTTCCAGTTGCTGCGTAATCCATAGCAGTTAAGAACAATAGGCTGATGCAGCAAAATATTAAGCTTCAGCAGTAGATAAAGCCACAGAGTTTTGTTTTTTAATTCTTTATGAGATCAGAGAGGACCCTAGAAAATGAGCCATACTAGAGGTACTTTTCTTGTCAATCATGTACCTTGTATAATTAGCATCTGCATATCCAACAAGATCGAAGGATTTACTAGTTGGATAAAATAAAATTAAGTTCTCTATTCCTTTTAAGTATCTTAAGATTTTTTTTGCTTCCGTGAGGTGAGATTCTTTTGGACAAGCTTGAAATCTTGCACACGTTCCCATCCTAAACTCTATGTAAGTCCTACTGGCTGTGAGATAGAGTAGGGATCTAATGATATCTTTGTACATTGTTTCATTTGCCTTGGGACCAGGTTAATCGATATCAAGCTTTGAACTTATTCCCATAGGAGTATCAATAGGTTTGGCTTACACCATGTGATACTTCTTCAGCTGCTCCTTAATGTACTTCTTTTGATATATACTAAGTTCTCCCATTATGCTCATCTCAAATTCACTGCTTAGTAGGTCTTCAAATTCCTCACATAGAGATTCTGATGTGGCCCTAAAAATAATGTCATCAATGTACACTTGCACGATCAGCAAATTCTTACCTCTTGATTTTAAGAAGAGAATATTATCAATTTTTCCAATCTTAATACCTATGAACAAGTAAAAATCTAGATAACCTTTCATACAAAGCCCTAGGATCTTGTTTCAGTCTATAGAGAGCGTTGTCAAGCCTCATCACATGATCTAGGTAGTCAACATCTTTGAATCCAGGAGGTTGCCTCACATATACCTTTTCCTTGAGATTCCCATTTAGAAAAGCACTTTTCATGTCCATTTGAAAAAGCTTGAATCCCATGTAGGTAGTAAATGTAATAATTTTGATTGCCTCCATTCTCGCAACAAGTATAAAAGTCTCATCATAATCTATTCCCTCCTGGTTGTATCCTTAAAAGACCAGCCTTGACTTGTTCTGGTAATGACTCCATTTTTATCCAATTTGTTTATATAAACCTACTTAGTTTCAGTGGTGGTTATGTCAGGTGGTCTTGGAACAAGATGCCACACTTGACTTCTCTCAAACTGAAGTAGTTTTTCTTGTGTAGAGTTCCCCCAATCAGCATCACACAATGCTTCCTTGTCATTCTTTGGCTCAATGGATGACAGGAAAGCTGAGAATGCTGCTAGATTTCTTATTTTAGATCTAGTGTGAATACCAGAGTCTAAGGAGAGATCAGATTGTCCAAAGCATGTGATAATTGATGCTTTTATCCTGAAATTCTTGAAGGTTGTTGTGCTTTTTTTGCTTCAACTAGAAAGCCACATCTTCATAAGTGATTTCTTCATTTTCTAGTTGATGAGGGCTTACTTCATCAACATTTATCGATGAACTAGGTCAGATCTTCTTTCCAGTACTTGTATCATCATCATTCTCACCATCATCATTTTGAGGTAAGCTATCTTCTGTTCTGTTGGATCATCAATCAAGATATCCCTTTGAATTTGAAGGAGTTCCTCTATATCTGAATCTTCTTTCTCGTTCAAGTCTTCAATATTTCTAGACTCATCAAAATTCACATGAACACTTTCCTCAATGTAGAGAGTTCTTTTGTTGAATATTTTGTAGGCTTTGCTTGTAAAGGAATACCCAACAAACACTCCTTCATTAATTTTGACGTCAATCTTTCCAAGCTTCTCCTTCCCATTATTGAGCACAAATTATTTCTACTCAAAATCCCTAAGATGACTTACCTTAGGTTTTCGATTAAATGATAGTTCATAAGAAGTTTTGTTGATGATGGACCTGATCAAACACCTGTTGGTAACATCGCATGTTGTATTGACTGCTTTTGCCCAGAAATATTTTGAATGTCTAGAGTTAGTAAGCATTGTTCTTCTAATTACCACCATTGTCCAATTCTTCCTATCAACCACTCCATTTTGCTTTGGTCTTCTTGGTGTGGAGAAGTTATGATGGATCCCAGCTTCAGAGTAAAAATCATCAAGTTTTGAGTTCTCAAAATTTTTCCCATGATCCGACCTGATCCTAATAACTCTATTGTTGATCTTGGTCTAAATCCTCTTGACAAAAGCAATCAACACATCAGCTATTTCATTTTCTAGCATCAAGAACATGGTCCATATGAATCTTGACAAATTATCAACAACCACCAGAATATACTTATTGCCACCTCTACTTTTAATTTTCACTGGTCTACAAAGGACCATATGAATGAGTTCAAGTGGTTTTGATGTTCTAATCTGTCACGCCCCAGGAGGGTACCCTTGGCGTGGCCGGCATTCAGAGTCTATTGCTAGTCCCCGAGCGAACCACTTGGCCTCATAATCACCTTATACTCAATAGCGGAAGGAACATTCTCAATGAAAAGTCTGTGATGTAATTAAAGTAATCAAGTCTTTATATTAAAAATTAATTTCCAATAAAGAAGAGTTGGAAAAGAAGCAATACTCAACATCCTCTACTCAATGTCTATGAAGCCTCTACCTCTAGCATCTAGATGGTACCACAGCAGGCTATGGTTACCCAACTCAACATCATACTCAACATCAACTCAATATCATACTCCATCAGAATGTCAATTGTTTATCTAAAGCAAAAATAAAGAGTAGACAAATGACTTATCAACATCTCATCTCAAAATTATCAATACATCAGACTCATCTCAACTCAACTCGACTCAACTAAACTCGAAGGACCAATGCCCGTCTAGGACAAGGATAGAGAGTAGACAGTAAATCATCAACATCCTTCAAGACTCATACCATCACATCAACATCAGATTTCTATTAGTGAGGAACGTAACTGGGAGTTTCTCTAACCAACAACCATTCCCTGTGAGCCGGTGATGATACAACGAATCGATGTCATTACCACATCCATCCAGTACCATGCCCGGGGTAAAGGACATCACCATAAGTGGATCCACAAGAAATAACATCATTTCTCTTTTGGGACAAGGAAATATCCATATTATGGTTCGATCCTCTCTCCTTTATGGGCCACGTAGTTAATGAGTTCGAGTGGGACTCGCTCTCACCCATTTTTGGAGCTCAATACTCATCCCACAACTCGACATGCTCATAAAACATCATCATCATCAGTCCCATAGGGATATAGTACATCAACATCAACATCATCATCATTGGTCCTATAAGGACATAGTAGATCAACATCAACATCATCATCAATATCAACTCATCAACATCAACATCATGGACTCTAAACATTCTTTTTAGAATTTAGTTTCAAGTTTTAAGACTCATGAATATCACTCTCACCAACATCATCATCAAGACCCTCAATAATTTGGACCAGTATCATAACATCATAAACATCATCCTTGTCAAGGCTCTAATTCATCCCCAAAGTTCATTCTTGCATTCTTTAGTAATATAGACATAGAATCTTGTAAAATCATTCATGAAAACACTTATGCAGTAAATCCAGTTTATGATGATCATCAATATAAGAAAAATGCATGAATTAAGAAGAATCTAAATAATATACTCAAGGATTTTCACATATAACTCATCATCTTTAATCATCGACTCAACATACTCAAAGAGGGCACATGGAAGAAAAATCCCATGTTTTAGGTTAGCCTTACATACCTGGAAAGTTGATATTACAATCGAAATTTAATGAATACTAGCTTTCTTGGAGAAATATTTTGATCTCGGTAGTTCTTTTAGAGTGGAAGAACTTGGAAAGACATTGTTTGAAGGGCTTCTCTTTGATTCTTGAATTCTTGACTTAGAATCTTTAGAGTTCTAGATGAAGAACCCTAATTCGTGAAAAGAAGAATCAAGAAATACTTTTTCGGGATTCTTGAATTTGTTTTCTTAAAACCCTAGGTTATGGTTTAAGATTCTATTAGGGATTCATGAATAGATAAAGAAATTTAGGTTGGGTAGCTTAAAGTTTATGAAGAATAACTCACCTTGATGATGAATCTTGAAAGTTAATCCTAACTTGATGACTTTCTTGATAATTCTTGAGCGTTTATGTTTAGGAGTGAAGGAGAGGGTTTTAATTATGAAAACTGACGCTTTATGCATTTTGGGACCTTAAATAGACCCCCAAAGGTTTTAGGACAAAAGTATCCACAAAGCAAAATAAAAGGACATCTTTCGGCTTATCCTGAAAGGGTTCAAGATAGGTTTGCGACGCAGAGCTGTTGCGGATCTTCAGACAGCTCTGCAAGTCTTCAGTAAAATGATCATAACTTTCTACTCCAAACTCTGATTAATGCAAAATAGGATGCGTTGGGAAGATAATTCAAAGATCTTTAATTTGATATATTATGGGTCATCTAATAAATTATACTATAGGAGATATGATCATTTTAATTTGACCCTTCTATCAACTCATACGAAAACTTAGTTGGTAGAAATTGTTTGGACTTGACTTGATGTAAAAGATCCTTTATGACTCATACAAAAACTTAGTCAGTCTACTATTATCAGCATCACTATTTGGACGTGGAGGAACTCATCATCTCCCCCTTTGACTAAACTCCCAAACTACTACCTCTCCATGCAAAATAAGCATGATTATACCTCTGAAACGTGATACTCTACATCATACCATCGCTAATGGCATAACAAGCCGAAGGTCAGTGCATGCGTTAGATGATATCAGAATCAAGAACTCTCACTCCATAGTAACCTATACTTAGAGAATATTGCTCATCCTCATCACCTCTAATACACTCGCATAATAGCATGCATACATTTAAGCCTACCATAGCAACTTAAACCCTTGATCGCATGAACTCTTACCGTGGGAGATACTAATATGGTTTTACCTATCTAATAGACTCCTCACAATTTCACCTAACTCCTCTTCATCTATAACCTTAAAAGGAAAGGCATCACATCATCATCAGAATTATGAACTTTTATTCTCTCTTGAATTCTTTCATCTCAAGCTCTTCTCCTCTTCTCTCAAGTCCTAGTCTTGTTCAATTGTTAGATCAGGACTTAAAATGGAATTTTTGACACTTTTTACGTCCAAACGACCCAATTTGATCATGTATTGAGTTTAGAAGGGTTTGAGAATTGACTAGAATGCCCTTCACAAAGTTTAGAAATTTTCCAAGTTCGGAATAACCCAGTCCGCGACGCGGGCTGATTGCGCACCCTGGTATTTCTCTAAAAATTTTGTGAACGAGTTTTTCCAATCCCGTCAAAGAATTTGAAAAAATATAAGTGTCACTCCGCTACAGGTGTGCGACACGCCTCTGTCGTGCACCGACACTATTACGGTGTTCGGATCAAAAAATTATCTTTTGATCTAGTCACTCTAAAAATCGATCGAGACCATTTTCCTACTCAATTTTTCATTCTGATCACAAATTCAGCCTCGAATTCTCCATAAGAGCATTGGAAGATGCACTATGTGCATATCCTTCCTCTAGGGGTATTTTGGTAATTTTACTGGGCGTACATCATCTCCCTTTTAGCTCTCAAGGTCATTACTCTAAGTTTGTAAATTGATTCTCTACTAGGCTATAGGCATATACCTCCACACGGTCAAGGAACCACTATCCACATGAATATCTTAAACTCTTCTGTTATACTATAGTTGCATACATATAACTAGTCACTCAGACTCTTTTCAACACTATCACTCTTAGCTCCTTCTAGTCTCTACGAAAATCTCTCTATATTTGCAATTCACATGGGGTACATAACCACTTCCCACAACTCTTACAATCTAACCTCTTCTTTTGCCTGCTAACGCTCAACTTCTACGCTCCCATAAATGTAATTGCATAAGAATTAGTCTATCATGGAGAACTTGTCATCATCTATTGATAAGCCCCAAACATATCTAGCTACTCGTTATGATTAAGATTACTTTCATCAGCCTACTCCACATCGACAACTCAAATATACTATCCAGATTCTTATAGCAATCATAACATAGAGCTTCACACATCTTTACACAATCATGGATACATATCTCAAGCCTTCTCTTATCTATTGAGTTATCCTCGTCTTACTCGTCTTACCTAAGGGGCAATTGTACCCTGCCCATAGCAACACTTCCTCACAAATCAACGTCTTCATCTTTGAACATTCACTATGACAAGCCTCTTAGAGCAAATCTCCTACTAATACTCATTCTCACAATGTTGTCTTCTTTTTAACACTACTCATTAAAACATAAGCTTAGGATCTAGCACTAACATGTACATCACACACCTCTCAAATGCTAACTTAGAATTACTAGGTTAAAATTTAGAGAACATAAGCCCACTAATATCTCATAACGAGTTTTCAATAAACACATCCCTTCCTCACAACTCAGTACCACTCACCTATTCAATCATATCTTCTTATCTGACTAAGCTCATAACTCAATGAGTCTCATAAACTCTCAAAATAAAAATCATAAGCCTAATTTAGAACTATCACATTCGAAAGCACTCTTTTCCCCTATTCAACATCTACACTTCACCCTTTATAGTATGAATATTACAACACATCAACATAACTTCCTTCTACTTCGAGCATGCTCTACCACATTCTGACAATAACTCTTCCTCTATACCTCAGCATCAAAATCATAGGGTACTCACGACTCTTTTATCAAACTAATGGTAATCGACTTAGCACATCACTCTTGCTATCTCGTCCCTTTCTTTCCATTATCATCCTTCTAACTTTGGGATGATTCGATTCTACTCAGGGTTTATAAGACCTCATATCTCACTCTTAAGTGGTAATATTAAACTCTTTAGAGACATAAGTTCCTTTTTCATGGGTCATGTCAGAAGCAAGTTTTGAAAAAAAGAGGGGCTACGTACATCTAGATCTAACTCAAATGCACGATTCAAATGAGTAATAGTGAACTCTTTCTAGTCAATCAACTTCGCACACTAGTCGTCTTCTCTCAATCCTGGTGCAGTCTCTCTACCATTCTGATTACTTTATCTCAAAGGATCTCATCTATAAGAGTTTGAACATTACTATCTCTATCGCCTCGTGAACGAGGCATATTAGAAAGGCTTAGAGCAACGCAGGAATCATCGTAGATTTTTTAAGAAATAGCTCTATCGCACGATTCAAAATCTAAAAGAAGGAAAACTTTTCCTAATGTCCTATAACCTCCCTATTATGGATGTGGCGCGCTTCACACCAATAATAAGGACTCTACTAGACACAACTTCATAGGCTCCCTAGAACACTTGCACTCTGTGCTCTGATACCAAGTTTGTCACGCCCCGGGAGGGTACCCTTGGCATGGCCGGCACTCAGAGACTATTGCTAGTTCCCAAGTGAAGCACTTGGCCTCATCATCGCCTCATACTCAACAATGGAAGGAACATTCTCAGGGAAGAGACTGTAATGTAATTAAAGTAATAAAGTCTTTATAGAAAAGTTAATTTCCTATAAAGATGAGTTGGAAAAAAACAATACATACCATCCACTACTCAATGCCTATGAAGCCTCTACCTCTAACATCTAGATGGTACCACAACATGCCATGCTTACCCAACTCAAAGAAAATAAAGTACTAACTCAAGCTAGATGATAATAATATGGAAATCCTCTGAAAATAAGGAGGTCTCACTGATTAGCTGAATGCGAATAGATCCTCAATGAAGCGCCTATCGATGGTCTCTAATATCTGCCTCTGCATCATAAAACGATGCAGTCCCAGAAGGGGACATCAGTACGTGAAATGTACTGGTACATAAAATAGCTGAATGAAATAGAAACAGGTAGAATAATATAGGAATATTATCAAATCAACATCATACTCCATCAGAATGTCAAATGTCTATCTGATGCAAGAATAAAGAGTAGACAAACGACTCAGCAACATCTCTTCTCAACATCATAAATACATTAGACTTATCTCGAGGAAAGTCGACTCAACTCAACTCGAAGGACCAATGTCCGTCTAGGACAAGGATAAACAGTAGACAGTAACTCATCAATATCCATCAAGACTCATACCATCACATCAACATAAGAGTTCTATCATTATGGAACCTATCTGGGAGTTTCTCTAACCGGCAACCATCACCTATGAGCCGGTGTGATACAGTGAAATGATATTATTGCCCCATCCATATAGTACCCTGCCCGGGGTAATGGACATCACCATCAGTGGATCCACAAGAAATAACATCAATCATTTTTTAGGAAAAGGAGACATCTGCATTATGGTTCAATCCTCTCTCCTACGCGAGTCACGTAGTTAATGAATTCGAGTGGGACTCACTGTTACCCATTTTGGTGCTCAATACTCCTCTTGAAACTTGACATGCTCATAAAACATCATCATCATTGGTCCCATAGGGACGTAGTATATCAACATCAATATCATCATCATCGGTCCCATAGGGACATAATACATCAACGCCAACATCATCATCAATATCAACATCAACTCATCTCATCAACATTGTAGACTTGTAACATTCTTTTAGAATTTAGTTTCAAGTTTTAAGTCTTATGAAAATCACTTTCATCAACATCATCATCAAGACTCTCATCAATTTGGACCACCATCACAACATCACAAACATCATCATCGTTAAGGCTCTAGACTCTTTTCCCCTAAGCTCATTCTTGCATTCTTTAGTAAAATAGACATAGAATTTTGTAAGATCATTCATGAAAAAACTTATACAGTAAATCAAGTTTATGATGATCATTAATTTAAGAAAGATATATGAATTAAGAAGAATATCAATAGAATACTCGAGGATTGTCACATATAACTCATCATCTTCAATCATAGACTTAATTTACTGAAAGAAGGCACATGGAAAAACAATTCCATACTTTAGGTTAGCCTTACATACCTGTAAAGTTGATATTACAATCGAAATTCAATGAATACTCAATTTCTTGGAGAAAATCCTCGATCTCTATAGTTCTTTTAGAGTGGAAGAACTTGGAAAAACATTGTTTGAAGGGCTTTCCTTTGATTCTTTAATTCTTGACTTAGAATCTTTAGAGTTTTTGATGAAGAACCCTAATTCGTGAAAGGAAGAATCAAGAAATCATTTCTTGGGATTCTTGAATTCGTTTTCTTGAAACCGTAGGTTATGATTTAAGATTCTTATAGAGATTCATGAATAGATAAAAAAATTTAGGTTGGGTAGCTTAAAATTTATGAAGAATAACTCACCTTGATGATGAATCTTGAATGTTAATCCTAACTTGATGACTTTCTTGATGATTCTTGATCGTTTATGCTTAGGAGTGAAGGAGAGGGTTATACTCATGAAAATTGATGTTTTATACCTTTTGGGACCTTAAATAGTCCCCTAAAGGTCTTAGGATAAAAGTACCCTCAAAATAAAATAATAGGACATCATTTAACTTATCCAGAAAGGATTCGCGATAGGTCTGTGACGCGGAGCTATCGTGGCTCTTTAGATAGCTTTGCAGGTCTTTAGTAAAATGGTCATAACTTTCTATTCCGAACTCTGATTAAGGCGAAAAAAGATGAGTTGGAAAGCTAATTCAAAGACCTTTAATTTGGTATATAGGGGTCACCTAACTCGTTATATTTTAGGAGAGATGGACATTTGAATTTGACCCTTCTATCAACTCATACGAAAACTTAGTCGGTAGATATTCTTTGGACTTGACTTGATGTAAAAGATCCTTTATAACTCTAAATCACATCTAATATACTTTAAATACTTATAGCATGCATATAAAACCTAAAAGTCATTGGTCCAGCTATCTTCTATAAAAACTTACATTAGAACTGCAACCTTTTATCATCTCCAATTCTATTCCAACACTATGAAATTTAATTTTAACATTTATGCTCAATTAAAAATTATCAAGTAAAATCATATATCATATGAAGGATGACTCAATCTTAGTAAAAAAATAAGTTGGGGTGTTACACCCTGTCACGTAAGAGAACATACTAATGAAGTGAACAAATGGGGTTCAAACTTTATTTTAAATCATTTATTCATATCTTAGGTGTACATTCTAGAATTTATCTAAAACCTTATTTTGTGAATCTCCTTTGGCAACTGATATAATTGGGTCCAAGAGTCCTTTTCTTTAAACTATCTGTCAACTCTAGATTAATTGTTTATAAATAACAATGGGTACTAGTTACATTCTCCTTCAATGTTATATTTTATTTTTACAAGGAAAATGAACATTTGGACCTTTGATGCAGCTTAAGTAGCAATAAATAGCTAAAACATTGGGTGCTAGCCCGGGGGCTCCTATAATTGGCTTACACCCAAAAGCTAGTTTTAAGATGGGACAAAATAGCATAGAATCAACATAGAGTAATAAAAACAATATAAATGTTTATGACATGAATACAATGTTAAAAAATGGACCTTGGAACTAACCGTCTTTGCTAAACATAAATGATCATATTTACCTTTAGCAAAAAACTGATTATCATATATAGGGAGGACATGAATAAACAACCTTTTTACCTTTATAAGGTAGTGGTAAGGTATGCGTACATTCTACCCTCCCAGGCCCCACTTGTGGGATTCCACTGGGTATGTTGTTGTTGTTGTTGTTGAGGGAGGGCATGAATATTAAATCTCTGGGATGAATTTAGGAATGTACATGGAGAGATTAAGGAGCTTGAATAAACTCGGTCTCCTGCTAATCCTAAATGAACATGTATAATTAAAAGGAAAAAGGGAAATCAAAACCCTAGAACCTCATGAAATGTAGAGGTTGTAATAAGGATTTGTTTCAATATTGAAGAACTTTTATACTACCACCCTGCATGTCTGAGTTTGCACACATCTGTCAAGCACCTTAACAAGCAATAAATTAAAAAATATTTTTGTCATACTATTTTTAATAAATATATTGAAGAAATGAATGATATATCTCTAGTCCATATTATGTGAATTGTTGAACTGATACACCCCCTTAGAAAACATTTAAGGACAAGTAATGTATAAAAGAATAATTTTATTATATCACCCTTTAAATAAAATAAATTTAATATTTTAATAAATATTTTTGGGGAATTGAATGGTAATTCTTTTAGTGCATGTTAAGTAAATTATTGGATTGGTATATCCCTTAAGAAAAACCTTTGAGGAAGAAAAATTAATGAGTACTTTCAACCGTAATCGTTTTGATTATTTCTAGAGTATTCTTGTAACAACCCTTCTTGAGATGAGAAGTCCCACATTAGTAAAACACAAGAGAGCTGTTTGGTATATAAGTAAAGGACTGGTCTATATACTGTGAAGCACCTTTTGGGGTGAGCCCATAGGGACAAATCAATGATAGGGTAGACCCAAGATCAGACAATACTTCTCAGTGCTGGGCCACGTCATTATAGGTGGTATCAGAGCCACTCTTATGTCAGCCTTGTTAATGTGGGTTAGAGTTTCATTGAGTTTAGGCGAATTCTGGTGAGACGGGACAAACCTCAGTGCTGAGTCTAGGCAAATTATATGCGGTGGGACAAAACTCAGCGAGGACGCTGAGTCCATAAAGGAGTGTATGTAACAACCCATCTTGAGATGAGAAGTCCCACATCAGCAAAACACAAAAGAGATGTTGGGTATATAAGTAAAGAACTAGTCTATATACTGTGAGTCACCTTTTAGGGTGAGCCCAAAGGGACAAATCCATGATGGGCTAGGCCCAAGAGCGGAAAATACTTCACAGTGTTGGGCCAGATCGTTACAATTCTCCTAAAAATAATAAAGTAGTTATAACCCTAATTAAAGGAAGGTAAAAATTGAAAAAGGTCCTAACAATTTTCTGTACTTTGAAAAATTCATTATTTTGAATAATGAAACAATCCCAACAATTTAGTTAATATGGGCTAGATAATAATCTTAATAATTCAGTTCGTTGACTACCTAAACTTTTATTCATCTTGTTGGCAGAGATTCAATTCACTAAGAACTAACTAATAAATTATCTCTTATTTTTTTGAATTGGATAAGTAAAAATGGGCATCAATTTTTTGAAAAGAAATATTAATGGTCAAAACCAGACTTTAATTATCATTCTTTCAGTAAATTTCACTATTCAATTATTAATTAATTTTTTCCAAATGAAGTATCATCATATATGTATTGAAACACACTTCGTTGAGTAGTTGATTATGTTTGATATTTTAATTATTTTCTAAATGCCATTACTTAGTCATAAACTGTGTTATTGATGACAACATAAAAATATTTTGTGAACACAAAGTTTATATGATAAATATTCACTCTTTACATGGCAAATACAAGCCCATATGCATGGCAAATGTAAGGCCAAATGCTTGGCAGTTTCATGGCCAAATGCATGGCAATTTTATGGCCATATGCATTGCACTTTCATGGAAATTTACTTGGCACTTTCATGGCCATATGCATGGAAAAAATAAGGCCGTACACCATACTTAATAACCAAGTTTTTACAAGTATGTATATGGCTTCATTCTTGAAACAAAGTGTGAAGAACAAGAGTAAGAGTAAGAATAAGTAAAAAGAATATAAAGTTACTGTACTTTCTTATTATATATTTTCTTGTGATTTTAGCTTGCTATTATAATCCCCTTTCTGACTTGCTTAATTTTGTAGTAATTATATTTTGTTGATTCCTGTATCCTCTAAGTATTTAGAGAAAGCTTGTTTAATCTTGTAAAAACATTTCACATTGTTGAAATAGTTTCTTAGGACAGTGTCTAGCACGATTCAAGTATTTATTTTTACTTATGTATGTATACTACTTAAATTTTTTATTGTAGTATTACTCCTCTAAATTTCTATTGATTATTTTGACATATTTAATTTTCTCATGTATTTCATCTTCCCAAATATATATATACAGAGAATATTTCTCCTAAGAAACTATGGCAACTAATATTACTATGGAAATTCTTGACTTATGGAAAAATTATAAAAAAAACTTAAAGCATAAGAAAACAAATTTCACTCTTGAGGAAATGGTGACTCACATTCTAATTGAAGACACCAACATGAAGGAGTCATTCGAAACAAAGGAGCTGGCGCTCAAGGCAAATCTAGTACAAGGCCAAAGCAGTAAAAACAACAGGTATGATAGTAAGTCTCAAGGTTACAAGCCTTATAACTCCAATTTTAAGAAAAAGAAATGCTCTAGTTTTACTAGTGGAAAATTAGGTCATTATGTCGCACAGTGCATGAAGAGAACAAAAAATGACAAAGAAAAAGGTTATCCTCCCAAAGCTAATTTAGCTGAAGGAGATGAAATTATTGCAGCTATCATTTCTCAAGTGAATACTGTAGCACATATAAAAGAATGGGTGGTAGACTTTGGGGCTGCTCGACACATTTTTGAAAATCGAGAAGCATTTGCCTCCTATAAATCAATAGGGGATCATAGTGAAGCAGTCTACCCCTGAGACTCAAGAACTACTAAAGTCTTAGGTAAGGATAAAGTGCTCCTAAAGCTCACTTCTGGAAAAACTTTAGCCCTTATGAATGTGCTACATGCTTCTGAAATTCGGGCAAACTTGATTTTCGTGGCCTTACTTGGTAAAGCTGGAGTGAAAGTGTCATTTGAATCTTATAAGGTCATATTGACAAAATCTAATGTGTTTTGTGAGGAGAGACTATTGTAACCAAGGACTTTTTATACTGAAATGAAAAAGCATTTACTTTTTCTTATATGATTGAATCTATCTCTTTATATTATTCTAGATTAGGACATGTTAATGTCTCATATATAAAGAATATGCAATCAACTGGTTTGATATCTGGTCTAGATTCAAATAACATTAATAAATGTGAAATATGTGTTGAAGCTAAATTTACTAAAAAGTCACATTTTTCAGTAAATAGAGAGAATGAATTACTGTCTTTAATTCACACTGATTTAGGTGACTTAAAACAAACTATGACTAGAGGTGGTAAAAGATATCATGTGACATTTATTGATGATTTTTCTAGATTTTCTAAGTTATATTTGCTTAGAAACGAAGATTATTCTTTTAATGCATTTATTTCTTATTAAATTGAAGTTGAAAATCAACTTAGTAGAAAAATCAAAAGAATTAGACCTGATAGAGATGGAGAAAATTTTTTTAAAATACCTTTTGTGAGAAAGAAGGAATTAGTCATGAAGTAACTCCGCCTTACTCACCTGAATCTAATGGAGTAGCTAAAAGGAAAAATAGATCATTGAAAAAAAAATAATGATCTCCATGTTAATTAGTTCTAATGCATTGGATAATTTGTGGGGTGAAGCTATATTGTCTGTATGTCACTTACAAAATAGAACTCCTCATAAAAGAACTGACAAAACACCTTATGAATAATGGAAATTTTATCAATCTTATTTGAAATATTTAAAAGTATAGGGGTGTCTTGCTAAGATTCTCTTGCCTAAACCTAAGAAGAGAAAAATAGGTTCCAAAATAACTGATTGCATGCTTATCGGATATGCTGAACATAGTGTTACATATAGATTACAGTGTTACATATAGATTACATATTTTAGAAAGTGATATGCTTGATAGCAATACTATTATTGAAACAAAAAATGATAAATTCTTTGAACATATTTTTCCACTAAGTGATAAAATCTCTCGTGCACCTGTTATCATGCCCCGAAAGGGTACCCGAGACGTGGCCGGCACCCAGAGACTATTGCTAGTCCCAAAATGAACCACTTGGACTCATCATATCCATTCAATCCAACAACTTTACTGATCAACAGAAGTAAATGAAAGTAAATGAGCTTATCTCATCTAATTTCTCAAATAATAATAGATTAATAATAAAGGTTAGTAGGAAGAACTAGCGCACAATCTTAACATCAACGTCCAACTATCATCTATGAAGCCTTTATCACTAATCAAGTTGTGCCAATAACAAATCCATGGCTACCGAAATCAAAATATAAGACTAGTCTAGTCTAACTAAAAACCATGATGAAATAAATAATAGTGGATCCTCCGGAGTAGGGGAGGCTTACCAATAAGCTGAACGTCCTGGATCTTCAACGATGCGCTTGTTGACGATCCCTAATCCTTGTGTCTGCATCATAAAATGATGCAGTGCCGAGTGGCTGTCCGTACGTGGAATGTATGGTATGTAAAATGGATGAATGAAGCAGAAACAAGTAGAATAATATGGAACAACCATAGACTCAGAACAATCATCAAATCAAAACGTAAATTGTCTATCGAAAGCAAGAATAAAGAGTAGACAAGTGACCCATCAACCCATCAACCTCATCAATCAATTAGGCTCGTCTCAAAGAAATTCATCTGATCACTTCTCATCTCATCTCGACTCAGAGTACTCAAGGTAGAAACTTTCTGGAGTGTCTCTTATCCGACAACAATTACTTATGAGTCAGTGATTGTACAATATCTCACTGGTGTTACCACGACTGTTCTATACTTGCCAGGTAGAGAATGAATAGAATCCACCAGGAAAACTACAATCAACATGTCCTCTATTATCTCAGGGACTCTCTCAAGAGGGAACCCACAATGTAATGTGATGGTTCTAATTCTCTCCTACGTTTGGCTACGTAGTTTGACGAGTGCGAGTTGGACTAACTCATACTCTTTCAGTGCTCGATACTCCTCCCATGACTCAACATTCATAAGATAATCAATCTAATCAGCACACATCCTATTCAGACCCTCTAAGCATCACAATAAATTACAAAGTCCTCCATCTTGTTGGGTAAAGCTAGGACCAGTGCAGTAGTTAATATCGTCTTCAACTCTTGGAAACTCCTCTCACATTCATCGGAACGCTGAAACTTGACCTGCTTCTAAGTCAATTTAGTCAATAGTGCGGATAGGGAAGAAAATCCATCAACAAATCTGCGATAGTAGACTGCCAACCCCAAGAAACTTCTTATGTCAGCCGGAGAGGTCGGTCTGGCCCCGTTCTTATCCACTTCAATCTTTTGGGCATCCACTTGAATACCATCACCGGAGACAACGTGGCCTAGGAAAGATGCTGATTTAAGCCAGAATTCACACTTCGAGAATTTTGGCATGCAACTCATGGTCCTTAAGTGTTTGGAGGACAACTCTGAGGTGATTAGCATGCTCCTCCTCATTTTTCGAATACACCAAAATGTCGTCGATGAACACAATCACAAACATATTAAGATATTGTCTAAATACTCTATTCATCAAGTCCATAAAGGTAGTAGGTGCATTCGTCAACCCAAAGGACATGACCAAGAACTTAAAATGGCCATATCTAGTCCTAAAGCTGTCTTTGGATATCACATTCCCTCACTTTCAACTGATGGTAGCCAGATCTGAGGTCTACCTTTGAGAAACAAGAGGCACCTTGAAGTTTGTCAAACAAATCATCTATCCTTGGAAGAGGATATTTATTCTTTATGGTGATATTATTCAGTTGCCTGTAGTCAATACACATTCTGAAGGAGTCATCTTTCTTTGGCACGAATAGGATAGGGGCACCTCAAGGAGAAACACTCAGCCTAATGAAACCCTTCTCTAGCAAATCTTTTAATTTCTCTTTCAACTCTTTCAACTCAGTGGGGGCCATCCTATAAGGTGGAACCAAAATAGGCTTGGTATCGGGAAGGACATCAATTCTAAAGTCAATCTCCCTATCAAGAGGGACTCCAGACAAATCCTCTAGAAACACTTCGGGAAACTCATTCACAATCGGGACTGGCTCAAGAGTAAGAGACTCAACATCACTAGTTTTAACTCGCATGAGGTGATAGATACAAACTTTGGAAATCATCTTTCTATCCATAAGGTATGAGATAAACTTTCCTCTAGGTGCAACAGAATCACCCTTCCACTCTAGGACCAGTTCATTTGGAAAGTGGAACTTAACAGTTCGGGATCTACAATCAACGGAGGCATAACAGGCGTGAAGCCAATCCATGCCAAGGATCAAATCAAAATCAACCATCTTCAACTCAACCAATTCAACAAGAGTATCCCTATGATGGATGGACACTGCACAAGCTCTATAGATTCTCTCAGCCCGAATAGACTCACCCACTGGAGTAGACCCATCGAAGGGTTCATAAAGACTCTCAGGGGTTCTATCAAATCTACTAGCCACATAAGGAGTTACAAATGACAATGTGGCACTCGAATCCATCAAAACATAACAATAAAAAAGACTCGAATCATACCCGTCACAACATCTAGAGAGTTCTCCTGATCCTAGAGATTACCCATGGCATACAAATGATTTGTAGCTCCGCTTGCGCCTGACGTAGCACCCCTATGGTTTCCTCTAGCTGGCAGGACTGGTGTAAAAGATTGAGCCTAGTTAGCCTCCTTTGGACAGTCTCTCTGGTAATGAACTGCTTGGCCACATTTGGACAGTCTCTCTATCATGTTGCCTCTCCTTATCAGCTTGTTTCACAAACGTCATCAATCTCCCATTCCTTCCCCTCATATACATTCCCATCCTTCCCATGCCTTGAGCATAACAAGATAGTTGCATAAACTTCAACCCATACTTTGTGCAGTCATAGAGCCATGTTTCAGATTTAAGAACTCTCTTACCTTGGCCTCTCTTCGTTCCCTTGGAAATAAGTGCCCCACGAAGGCTTTGTCAAGTATTGACTAAGTCAATAATGGAGCATCATCTCCATACCTTTCTTCCATTGGTCGAACCATAGTCTGGCCACACCCTTGAGTTGGTAAGCAGGCAGTTCAACCCTATCAGTATCAGCCATATGCATCACTTGAAACACTTTCTGAAGTTCCTCTACATAGTTCTCTTGGTCTTTAGTGGATGCAGACCCTGTGAACTCAGGCGGGTTCATCCTCAAGAATTCCCGAACTCTAGATGTGTCATGGGAATCTTGTCTATCTACTCCTTGTGTCGCAGAAGGTGCTTTGATAGCCTGGGCTAGAGTTTGAATAACTTGGCGTAGTTCAACATTGGAGACCTCATCTTGCGAGGGCTGCTCAACAGAGAAAGCTTGTTCCGCAGGCTCCTCATGTCCTTGAGGCTCTGCTAGGTTAACATTTTGCCTGGCGGGACGTCTCCTACCTCTGATGGCTCTTCTGGGAGGCATGATCGCAACTTTGCAACACGCAGAGCATAAATTAGAGAAGAACTTTTCATATATTTATGCTCTATCACATGACTTAGAACATGAAAGAAGTGAAACAGTTCCTAAATGTCCTATAGCCTCCATATTATGGATATGGAGCTCTTTAAACCAATAATAAGGACTCTACTAGACACGGCTTCGTAGACTCCCTAAGACACTTGAACTTTGTGCTCTGATACCAAGTTTTTCATGCCCCGAGAGGGTACCCGAGACGTGGCCAACACCTAGAGACTATTGCTAGTCCCCAAGCAAACCACTTGGCCTTATCACATACATTCAATCCAACAACTCTACAGTTCAGCGAAAATAAATAAAAGTAAATGGGATCATCTCATCTCGTGTCTCAAATAATAATAGATTAATAATAAAGACTAGTAGGAAGAACTAGCTCACAATCTCAACATCAACGTCTAACTATCACCTATGAAGCCTATATCACTAATCAAGTGGTGTCAATGACAAATCTATGGCTATCGAAATCAAAATATAAGACTAGTCTAGTCTAACTCAAAAGCATGATGAAATAAATAATAATGGATCCTCCGTAGTAGGGGAGGCTCACCAATAAGCTGAACATCCTAGATCTTTAATGATGCGCCTGTTGACGATCCCTAATCCATGTGTTTGCATCATAAAATGATGCAGCGCCTAGTGGCGTTAGTACGTGGAATGTATGGTATGTAAAATAGCTGAATAAAACAGAAACAGGTAGAATGATATGGAAAAACCATCGACTCAGAACAATCATCAAACCAAAACATCAATTGTCTATCTAAAGCAAGAATAAAGAGTAGACAAGTGACCCATCAACCAATCAGCCTCATTAATCAATTAGACTAGTCTCAAAGAAATTCATCTCATCACATCTCATCTCATCTCGACTCAGAGTACTCAAGGAAGAAACTTTCTAGGAGTTTCTCTTATCCAACAACAATCACTTACGAGTCAATGATTGTACAACATCCCGCTGGTGTTACCATGACCATTCTATACTTGCCAGCTAGAGAACGAATAGAATCCACAAGAAAAACTACAATCAACATGTCCTCCATTATCTCAAGGACTCTCTCAAAAGGGAACTCACAATGTAATGTGATAGTTCTAATCCTCTCCTACATTTGGCTACGTAGTTTGACGAGTGCGAGTTGGACTAACTCATACTCTTTCGATGCTCGATACTCCTCCCACGACTCAACACTCATAAGATAATCAATCCAATCAAACTAGTACTCAAGGTAGGAATTAATAGGGAGTTTCTCTTATCCAACAACAATCAATTATGAGTCAGTGATTATACAATATCCCGCCGGTGTTGCCACGGCTGTTCTATAGTTGCCAAG
This sequence comes from Solanum rostratum, assembly GCA_029948455.1. Taxonomy (NCBI): domain Eukaryota; kingdom Viridiplantae; phylum Streptophyta; class Magnoliopsida; order Solanales; family Solanaceae; genus Solanum; species Solanum rostratum. The sequence continues at coordinate 55,176,362 of CM057049.1, forward strand.
TAGAGAACAAATCGAATCTACTAGGGAAATTGCAATTAACAAGTCCTCTATATTTTCAGGGACTCTCTTAAGAGGGAACCCACAATGTAATGGTGATGGTTCTAATCGTCTCCTATGTTTGGCTACGTAGTTTGACGAGTATGAGTTAGACTAACTCATACTTCTTTAGTTCTCGATACTCCTTCTATGACTCAATGCTCATAAGAAAATTAATCCAATCAAACCAATCCAATCATTCGATTAGCCTCATGGAGGCACAATCATTCAATCAGTCTCATAGAGACTCTAATCATCTCATCAATCAACATCTCAATCAATAGCTCAAAGCTTAGAACAATCGTTAGGGAAAAATTGAATAGATAATCATTGGAGTTCATTTATGGAGACTCATAGGATTATCAAGTTCTATCAACTCATCATCATTCTCTCATCACAATCACAATCATAATCACAATCCCAATCGACATTCTCACATCAAGGCTCTAGACTCAATTCTTAGGGTTAATCATGCATGCTTTAACAAATTAACATATAGAGTTTATACAATATCTCATGAAAGGTATTTAATTCGAGAAAACAAGTTTATGATGATCATCAGCATAGAAAATACATATAATTAATATAACTTTCAAGAAAAACCATCAATAATCATATACGTAAACTCTTTAGACCTTCAACTCTTCTATGACCATCTATAGGGCAAATGAGAGAACAATCTCATGCTTTTAGTTTAGCCTTATATACCTGGGTTGAAGCTCTCAACAATCTCTTCAAGGATTTCCTCTTGAATTCCGCAATCTCAAGCTCTTCTCCTCTCTTCTCAAGCCTTAGTCTTGTTAGCTTGTTAGAAAAGGACTTAAAATGGGGTATAGACCCTTTTTACGTCAAAATCACCTAATTAGATCATGTATTGAGTTTAGGAGGGGTTGGGAATTGACCAGAATTCCCCTCACAATTAGAAATTTTTTAGCTTTGGAATAACCCAGTCCGCGACGTGGACTGGTTGCGTATAGTGTATTTTTCTCCGAAAAGTTCCTGAATGAGTTTTCCCAATCCCATCGAAAAATTTTGAAAAAAATATAAGTGTCGGTCTGCTACAGTGGTGCGATGCACCTCCATCATGCACAAACACTATTTTGGTTTTTGGATCAAAAAATTATCTTTTGATCCGGTCTCTCTAAAAATCGATCGAGACCATTTTCTCACTCAATTTTTCATGCTGATCACAAATACGGTCTCGAATTTACCATAGGAGCATTGAAAGATGCACTACGCATATACCCTTCCTCTAGGTGTATTTTGCTAATTTTATCGGGCATTACACCTGTTGAAATAAATAGTGTATCTATTTCTAATATTGGGGAGCCAAGGAGGAGTAAAAGACCTAGAAAAGAGTATTTTTCTTATGGAAATGATTTTAAAACTTTTCTTGTGGACAATGAAATATGAAATTATTCGGAAACTATTTCTTCTCCTGATGCTAAATTTTGAAAGAAGGCAATATAAAATTAACATTGTTTCAATTATTAAAAATAATACATAGATTTTGACTGATTTACCTGCTAGTGCAAAACCTATTTGTTGCAAATGGATTTTCAAAAGAAAACTTGATCCTGATGGAACTATAGATAAATATAAAGCTCGGTTATTAGCAAAAGGATTTTCTCAAAAATAAAATATTGATTATTTTGATACATTTGCACCGGACTAGAATTTCTTCTATTTGAATTTTAATTGCCTTGGCATCAATTCATAAGCTTTTAATCCATCAAATGGATGTAAAAACAACTTTTTAAAATGGTCATTTGGAAGAAGAAATTTATATGGTTCAACCTGAAGGCTGTATTGTTCCTGGACAAGAAAATAAAGTTTGTAAACTAATTAAATCTCTTTATGGTCTTAAATAAGCTCCTAAGCAATGTCATGAAAATTTTGATAAAGTCTTAGTGAGAGATGGTTTTTCTTCTGTTAAAGTCGGTAATTGTGTTTATACTAAAATGGTAGACAATGGTTATGTGATAATATGTCTATATGTTGATGACATGCTTATATTTGGTACAAGTTTAAATATTGTGCAGAGTACCAAATTATCTTTTTTTCTTTTACTAATTTTGATATGAAAAATCTGGGTGAAGTCAATATGATATTGAGAACTAAAGTTACAAGGAATGAAAATGGTATATTATTGTCACAAGAACATTATGTGGAGAGACTTCTTAAGAAGTTTGAATGTTTTGATGTGACACATATATCCACTCCTTATGATGCTAACTCTCAATTGAAAAAGAATAATGGTGACCTAGTTGCTCAGTCTAAATATGCTCAGATTATTGGGTGTTTGATGCATTTGATGAATTTTACCATGCCTGATATAGCCTATATTGTGTTTAGACTGAGTAAATATACTCATAATCCCAATAAAGAGCATTGGTCTGCATTAATGAGACTAATCAAAAAATGGAGAGGAACCATGAGTTATGGTATCCTGTATAGTGGATTTCCTTCAACATTAGAAGGATATTGTGATGCAAACTGGATCTCTGATTCAGCTGAGACAAAATCCACTAGTGGATATGTGTTCACCTTAGTGGTGGGGCAATATCATGGAAATCAGCTAAACAGAGGATCATTGCAAGATCAACTATAGAGTCAGAGTTTGTAGGTCTAGAGCTAGCTAGTTCTGAGATTGAGCGACTAAGAAATTTCCTAGCAAATATCCCTTTAATAAATGATGAGATGCCTACATTGTCTATCTATTGCGATTGTCAAGATGCGATTGCTATTGCAAAGAATAAATCTTACAATTGTAAGAGTAGACACATGAAATTGAGACATGATGTTGTTAAGCAGTTGCTGAAAGATGGAATAATTTTCATTAATTATGTGAAGTGAGAATTGAATTAGACTGATTCACTAACTAAACCTGTGGGAAGAAAATTAATTCTTCAAACGTAGAAAGAGATGGGTTTAAGGCCAATATAATTATCAATAACGATGGTAACAAAACCTATGTGATTGGAGATCCTATGAAGTAGGTTCATATGGGTAATAACAAGTTGATATTGACAATGCACACTAACTGAGAGTGCTTGAACTACTACCAATTATGAGGGATGAGTTGTTAACTCTTAATGAGTTCATTGTCCTAAAGGATGGTGTATTTAGAGTAGTCTACACTTGATAAGTTCACCTATATGAGAAGTGGAGTGAGGCCACTCCTATGAGACTTTGGCCTAGTCTCTAGAGCTCTCATGAATAACCAGGAATGCGCATGACCTATTGGCGTAAAACCGCGTTACAAAAAAATATAAGGATCAGAATGTGATTGGTAGAATCTTTGACTTACAATAAAGAATTTTTGGTTCATAGAAATTTTATATTTCACCAATAATTCTGTATGTTAAATTTTACCGATCTAAGTTTGGTTCATAGTCCAAAAGACACCAAACCTACAACATTTTGGACATGCAAAATTAAGCAAGTCTTGTTATTATTCTTAAAATATTTTTAAAATATATGGGGGATTGTTGGATATTTTAAAAATATTTTAATTATTTTCTAAATGTCATTACTTAGTCATAAAATGTGTCATTGATGACTACATAAAAATATTTGTGAACACAAAGGTTATATGATAAATATTCACTCTTTACATGGGAAATACAAGACCATATGCATGGAAAATGTAAGGCCAAATGCTTGGCAATTTTATGGCCAAATGCATGGTAATTTTATGGTCATATGCATGACACTTTCATGGCCATTTACATGGCACTTTCATGGCCATATGCATGGCAAAAATAAGGCCATACACCATACTTAATCACCAAGTTTTTACAAGTATAAATATGGCTTCATTCTTGAAAAAAAGTGTGAAGAACAAGAGTAAGAGTAAGAGTAAGAATAATTAAAAAGAATAGAAAGTTACTACACTTTCTTATTATATATTTTTTTGTAATTTTAGCTTACTATTATAATCTCCTTCCCGACTTGCTTAATTTTGTAGTAATTATTTTATTAATTTTTGTATCCTCTAAGTATTTAGAGAAGACTTGTGTAATCCTGGGAAAACATTTGACATTGCTGAAAAAGTTTCTTAAGGCAGTGCCTAGCACGACTCAAGTATTTATTTTTACTTATATGAGTATACTGATTAAATATTTTATTGTAGTAATATTTATCTAAATTTCTATTGATTATTTTGATATATTTAATTTTCTCATATATTTCATCTTTTCAAATATATATATATACAGAGAATCTTTTCTCCTATAGATTATGTGTGGTTCTTTATTTTTATTTTATAAAGGTGTCAAATAGCATTCTACATGAATAAATATTTTTATTTAGGTAGGATAAAATAATTATCAATTTAAAATTTAAGAGTTTGTGTGTGTGGGTGGGGTGGGGTGGGGGGTTAATATTTTAGAATAATAATCTAAATCAGGTCAATTGTAAAAATTCATGGGTCATTTGACAATAACATCACCGAACATCATCGTTCTCCATCAAGTGTCGATCGTCTTCAATGATGATTTGACCCTTCAATTTGTTATTGTCGGCTTGTCCTCCTCCCCCCCACTGGCTTACTCCTCCAATTAAGCTTTCATTTCGTTGTAGATTCTAAATAAGTCAAGTCAATAGACAGTTAAATAGATAATACCTCCTATAAAACTATGGCGAAGATTGAAAGTGGATCGGAGGAATGACAAGGAATTAATAATTTGAAAAAAATGTTGAAGTAAACTGAAGGAGTAAAGTGGAAGAACATATGTTGGCTTCGGGTAAGAAAAAGTATGATTACCTTGATAGTCAACCATGATTTTGAAGCAATTAAAAGAAAACAGGTTCCTAAAACATTAAAAGCGAAGGGACATGCATCACATCAAGAAGTGTTGTAGGACTTTTTGTATGCTTTTACTTCAAGAACTGAAAACCTTTTTCATTTTTTATCACAATTGTGTAACTATTCAGAAAAAGGGGGACTATTTATACAAGGTAAAATTCTAATAAATAGATAAGTCAGAAGGTGACACTTGGAAAAAATGAGAAGCCTGATACAAATCAGTGATTGACACTGTAGTGTGAGCCTACCTAGCTTTGAAGATGCAATACCAAATATGAGACACAACTCGATTTGAAAGAATACTGTATATCTTAGGATGTACATTATAGTAATTATCTAAAAATTCCTTGTTGAATCTCCTTCAACAGCTACTATAATTGGGTCCAATATTAATTTTGTTTAAATCATTTACCAACTCTAGCTTAATTATTTATAAATAATTACCAACACTTGTTACATTTTGCTCTCATATTACATTTTATTTTCACAAAGAAAACGAATATTTGGTCCTATCTCGACTCAAACGTTATTGATCTGCTTAGACCATATAATAAGACAATAACTTTCTTAAACTAATTTGGGGGCCTATAAAACTGCTCAACAACTTATGGATAAATACAATCCAGGAAGAATCACACCTCCGAAAGCAAGCTATTAATGTGGGAGAGCGCTCCACACTAAGTGGTTTTCATTTCACCACAAGTGGGTAGTTTTTTCCCAAGTAGCCCTTTTCGAGTTGGGTGCCTAGGGCCCTCTTGGCACAGTGTCCACGAAGGGTGATGGATGGATCACACCCCAAATCTAGTTATTAAATGGGACAAATAACATGGAATAAACATAAGAGTAAAAAGACAATAAAAATGTTTCTAACATGGATACAATGTTAAGAAATGGACTTTGGAACTAATGGTCTTTGCTAAACATAACTGAGCACATGTAACTACTCAATAATATTACTTTTAAGCAAAATCATGATCATACATAGTGAGGATATGGATATTAATTCTTAGGGTGAATTTTGAAATGTACCTAGGAAGGTTAAGGACTCAGATAAACTCGGTCTCCTGCCAATCCTACATAATGACCTTGAAAGTAATTTTTGGAATTCTTGATGAAATTTTCATTTTGCCTCAAAAAAATATTCGAGTCATTTTTTGTTGAGTCTAAAAGTTAGATTTTGAAAACCTTGTAAAAAATCAGAGTTTTGCTAAAGAAAGAGTTTTTAAAGCCTTAAAGTTGGAAATTTCAAGTTTTGTGGTCATCTTGAGTTTCGAGTGTCAAAATGCAATTCTGTCAATTCCATCAACTCCATAATGCAGAATCTGATCTTGGAGAACTTACAGAACTAGATTTGGAGTTAAAACAGAGATTTTAGACCCAAAGTTACATTTTCAGTTTAGTTTGGATCATAGTTTGATTTTGGTCAATATTTAGATTTTGGAAGCTCAAATCAATATTCTAACAATTTTAGTGGTTTTCGGTAGTGAAACTAACAATAAAAATGTCTTGTTGTAATTTTTAGAGTCTTCGAGGTAGTTTCGGTATTTTAGGTTTTAACTAGTTTCTTTGAATTTTATCGGGTTTCAGGACAAGGAGGCCTACAACTTAAAATCCAATGCTTCCATTGAGGCCAAAATGTTATTTCTGGTAGGGTTTCATGTTTAGTTGGTGTGTATCAGTTTTCGAAAAAATCTCAAGGGTCCATTTTGCGAATTTCTATGCTGGTGCATTGCTGATATCTGGTAGGGTTGCATGTTTAGTTGGTGGGTATCAGTTTTCAGAAAAATCTCAAGGGTCCATTTTGTGAATTTCTATGCTGGTGCATTGCTGATATCTGCTGCAGCTCTTTTTGTACTCTGCGTTCGCGGGGTTGCCCTCTGCCATTCGCAGAGTGTTATACTTCTTGACCTCAGCGTTTGCAGTGGTGGGGCCCGTATTTGTGGAGGCTATGTTGTCATCTCTCTGCGTTCGCAGAGTGTGGGATTTGGCTGAGCTTCCGTGTTCGCAGAGCATTAATGTACCAGAAACAATGTGTTTATTTTAAAATACAGGTTTCCCCATTTTTCACTATCTTCAACACTTTAAGCTCAGTTTTTGAGAGAATCTTCAAGGTTTTTCAAGGCAAGAACATTGGGTAACATTTTTTTAACCTATGTTTACAATTCCCATAAATTAAATTGTGATTTTAACATAAAAATTGGGAATTTCTATGTCTTTGATTTCTAATACAAAAAATTATTGATTGTGACTTCATTTTAACTCCTCTTTTGAAATGTTTTTCTCCATTAGAATCTTTATTACCTGAGGATCATTTTTATGTAAATTTTTGAATTTCAATGACCGTTTTCAATACGAAATTTTTGGACCATTTTACCCTTTTCACCTAAATTGCTTGATTTTAGTGTTATTACTTTCTTAATGTTATTGTGATGCTATATTTGGCTAGACTGTGGTAATTTGGAGTATCATAGAAGGGGAAAAGTGAAGGCAAGTGGACTTTTAACCTTTTGTTAAATATGATTGAACCTTGTATTATCCTATGTATCTGGGTTTGGATGAATGGTGACATGAAATGGGTTGGAATTGTACTAAGGCTTTGATCCATCGGTGCTAAGTCGACATACGAGAATAAATATATGTGTGTGTGTATATATATATATATATATATATATATATATATATACATGCTTTCAAGAGGCAATAGTCATTTCAAATATGTTCCATGTACATTTAGGCTCAAATGCTTAACCATAATTCAAAATTATAATACTCATGCGTGGGAATAACTCATTTGCATATACAAGATGGTGTAAGCACCCAAAATGCTTAAGGAGACGTAAACATAGACATTTATGTGATCACATCCTTGTCATAACAAATACCTTATTAAAATTATATCATAAAACATAATTGGGCTTAACTCACTTTATAATTTAGATAAATTACAGTATTACACAACATATTTTACCATATTTTCTAATAATCCCTATCATCCAAAAAAAATTACAAAAATCCCGTATTTTCACTCTCTCTCTTCAATTCATAGATACCTAGACTATTATTTTTTTCTCCTTCTTAGTTTATCCTAAATTATCTCCTAAGTATTCTAATCAATATCTACACAATCTTCCTATTTTTTTAGTTGTGTAATTAATCTTTTCATGATTAATTTCAAATTTCAAATTTTTATCATTATTTTCAAACTAAACAAAAGGGAAGAAATTGAAAAGAGAGGAAATCGTTTCATGATTATCTCATTTGCTAAACCAAATAAACATTGATTGATATGTGTTTTTTTGGGCATTTTTGGTATTGATACACAACACTAGGAATATGCAGTCGTTTTTTTACCTAATCGTTACTTTGATTTATCAAATAAAATAACTATTCAGGTACCTAAATTAAGTATAAACGTTACAATTAACAAGTATCTAATTCATTAAATAAAAATAGGTAGTTATTTTTAGAAGAATAAATTCACGCATCAAAAGTGCCAATGTTGAAGAAACTCAAAATCAAGTCAAAATATTTTGCAAAATAAAACTAAATAATGATTGGTATGTATTTTCTGGGCGCTTTTTGGTATTGATACATAATACTAGGGTTCTGCAGTCATTTTTTTTTACCTAGTCGTTTTTATATTTTGGATACTTGAATTTATGTACTTAATTTAAGGTTTTGATACTTGAATATGTCTATTTGATTATTGGATAACATTTTAGATTATTTGTGTTGTAGATACTTGATACTTGACTTAATGTACATGAAAAGTATATTTGATACTTGAATTATGATTTTTCAAATTTGGAATCCCCCAACTGCATTTTCACAAATACCTGGTGTGCTTTCATGTATCAATATGTAAACAACATGACATCTGCCTATCAATTCACAAAATTCATATAGAAAGACACACACAACAACAAATAGTATAAATTTGATACATGAAAAAAAATGTAAAAGAACCCCCCACAAATAAGTAAAGAAAACGATATCCTATATTATATCAACAATGAAGAAATTATAAAAACTATGTTGAAGAATCAAACTTTCGGCAACAAAAGGCAAGTGGTAATGAGTTTTTCCCTTTTCCCCCTTTTTACATGTCATTCTGGAACTCTGGGTTTTGAAGTTGAAGCTATATCTTGATGACCTCCATCTCTTCTTGGATATCCTCTTCAATGGACTCATCTTGATGGTGTTGGCATTGTCGCTTATTGTTTGATAATCCATTGAAAATTTTCGCTGATCAAATGGACAAAATCAGTTTGGGGAAAACTTTGGAACAAATAATGAAAAGGAAATTTTGAAAAGGAAATAAATAATTGTGTGAAAATAATTTTGAAAAGGAACAAAAATTTGAAAAGAAAAGAAATAATTGTGTTAAAATTAAGGAATCACCTTTTAATTGTTAGATTTGTTTTCCTTATTTAACGTAACAGATTTAAATTCATATTAAGGTATCAATGACACATAAAAAATTGGAATTTTTGGTAATTTTTAAAAGATTCGGGAAAACAAGAAATTATGAATAAACAATATGGTATTTATGAAACTTATAATTTCCATGAAAAACCAATGCCCATGAATGCACATGCCATGAGTGATGTGAGAATAGTATGGGTAATATAGATTCAAACCAAAATTAAAAACATAATATGAAATTGAAGAAAATTCATGATTAAATCTACATTTAAATCATAATATAAATCACCCATGCATAAATTAAGATTTAAAGGGGACATGCATGTTCATAACTTCATAACTTCAATGTAAATCATCATAATAGGGTTTAAAGTAACTTAGAATCATAAATGAAGTACAGCACACACATTAATTGAATTTAATAAAATCAAATTATGAAAACCCACATTTAAAGTAAGCTAAAATTTATGAAAATCAGTTGAAAAGACTTTGGGCCTTCTTAGTTGAAAGGGGCCAAGAAGCAATCCCACATACCTTGATTAGGAAGATGAATTTGAGAAGAATTTAGCTTGAAGTTGAAATCGCAATTGAGTCCTAGCATGAGTCTTGTGAGAAGAGCATAGAGAGGATTTTTAGGAATTGATTTTAGAGTATGAGTGTTTCTAATGAGAAAGGATTAAAGTGAAAGCATATCAAATGATTTAGGGGTCTAGAATAGGTAAAAGGCCATAAAGGCCCATGTGACACTACACGGGTCGTGTCGAGGGCCATGAAACGATACTTAGAAAAATTCTTGCACGCAAAGTTACGAGACGATGATTTCATACTTAGAAAAATTTCATTTCGTGAGTTACATGAGGGGCCACATGGCCTGTGACACACCACACGACCCGTGTGGGGTTCCGGTGTGGCGTGCCTTACCTCAAAACTGTCACGCCCCGGGAGGGTACCCTTGGCGTGGCCGGCACTCAGAGACTATTGCTAGTTCCCAAGCGAACCACTTAGCCTCATCACATCATTCAATCACGTAATTCTAATGAACAACGGAAAATACATGTAATTGAAGGATGTATCCCATCTAAAGTTTCAAAGAAACATAGATAAAATAAGGAAGGCTAGTAGAAAGAACTAGCTCACAATCTCAACATCAATGCTCAACCCCTGTCTATGAAGCCTCTATCACTAAGCATGTGGTGCCAACGACAGACCCATGGCTACCCAAAGTAAAATAAAAAAAATAGTCCAATCCTAATTCTAAAGCATGATGAAATAAAATAATTGTTCCTCCGGAGTAGGGGAGGCTCACCAAATCAGCTCTAAATTTCTGATCTTCAACGAAGCGCCTGTTGATGATCTCTAGTACCTGCCTCTGCATCATAAAACGATGCAGTTCAGAGCGGACGTCAGTACTTGGAATGTACTGGTATGTAATATAGCTAAATGAAACAGAAACCGGTAGAAAATACGAAAAGTAACATCAAGTCAAAATAACATCATAATCACATCAACCGCCAGCTTGTCCATCTACGAAAGAGTACAAAGTGGACAAGTGACACAACATTACCTCAGACTCATCAATAGTCTCAACTCATCACATAGATTATCTCAGAGGAGTTCACCCCCCTCTCATCTCATCTAGACTCGGAGTAAGGTACGAATTTTCCCGGGAGTTTCTCTTATCCAACAACACTCACTTATGAGCCAGTGAATGTACAACAATCACCCTGATGTTGCCACAGTGGTTCCAAACTTGCCAGGTAAGGAACACTGGATTCCATATCAATACACCCAACATAGAATCAAACCGAACAGATCCTCTATTGCTTTCAGGGACTGTTAAACCTCGAGGGGAACCATATATATATATATGTGTGATGGTTTAAGCCTCTCCTACGTTTGGCGACGTAGTTAATGAGTTCGAGTGGGACTCACTCCTAATCATTTCGGTGCTCGATACTCCTCTCGACTCAATGCTCATAAGATCAACCTCAACTAGTCTCATAGGGATTCACTCCCCGTCAACGACTGCCAGTCTCATAGGGACTCACTCCCCGTCCATGACTGATTTCATCAATTATTTCATAGGGACTTCCACCCTATCATCAATATCTCATAGGGGTTTTAAACCTATCATCAACATCTCCCAATGACCCAAGATTTTATAACTGTCATTAGGAAACAAATGAGTAACATGTCGGTAGAGTTCGTTTACAGAGACTCATAAGGCAATTAAGATTTCATCAACTCATCATCACAACAACAATCCCACTGCAAGGCTCTAGACTCAAGTCTCAAATGCATTATGCATGCTTTTCAAATTAGTCATGTAGGGTTATGCAAATTCTATGAGAGTATTCAATTTAAGAAAACAAATAGTATGATGATCATCAACATAGAAAACACGTAACTTCAAATATAATTTTCAGGAAAATCCATAAAAGAAATCATGCATGTAGACTCTTCAATAATCAATTCAACTATGACCTCTATGGGGCACTTGAGAGAACAATCTCATGCTTTCGTTTAGCCTTACATACCTGTGATGCAGCTGTTCAACCGGGTGATGTCGAGGATCTCCTCTCGAATGTCTCACCCCAAGCCCTTCTCTCCTCTTCTCAAGCCCTAGCCTTGTTAGATTTTTGGAATAGGACTTAGAATAGGGGTTTTTAGGTTCTTTTTGTGTAGAAACGACCTTACTAGCCGTGTATTAGTGTTTAGGAGGGGTTAGGGATTGACTGGAATGCCCCTCGAAATAAATTAGAAATTTTCAGTTCGGAAAATACACAGTCCGCGATGCGGACCTATCGCGAACTGTGCATTTTTGAAAAAGTGTTTTTAAACAAGTTTTCTCCATCCCGTCAAAAATCTAGGAAAACATACAAGTGTCCCTCCGCGACAGGTGCGCGTCGCGCCTCTGTCGCGGACAGTCACTATTTTGTGACTTGGATAAAAAATTTATCTTTTAATTGGGTCGTCCTAAAATTCGACCCGGACCATTTTTCCACTCCATTTTCATGCTGATCCCGAATCCGGTCTTGGATTCTCCATACGAGCCTCGGGAGATGCGTTACGCGCATACTCTCACTCTAGGGGCATTTTGGTAATTTTACCAGGCGTCACAAAAACTCCCTGTCAAGTCCCCGTAATCAAAATGTTGGCCAAGTCACCCTTCACTGGAGGCCACACAGTCCGTGTGACCTCACACAAGCTATGTGGGCCTCCCATGAAGTGACACTTGGTCAATTTTTCTCACGGGGCAACATTATAAAGTCCGATAAAGTCGTTCGAAAATATGGGTGCTTACATCATCTCCCCCTTAGGAACATTCATCCCGAATGTGCAATAACAAGGCTTGAAAAGTTTGGCTTAGGACACGAAACTTCCAAACATAAGATGCAATACATAACTCACCCCTTGAAAATTATAACGTCACTAAAACTCATGCCAAAGCATATTAAAAATCATTTAAAACATCACCAAAAAAAATCTTTTTAATGCACATGTATGCATGTCATGTCTCGAGACTCAAGAATGGAAGAATTAGGACCACTTAGAAGAGGAACAACCTAGTACCTTAGGCTTGAGTAGAGTGGAAAAGATAGGGGTACCGCTTCATCATGTACAACTCCGCCTCCCCTGTGGCACTCTCCGCGAGTTGATTTCTCCAAAGTATCTTCACTAAAGCTACATCCTTGTTACGGAGCCGCTTCACTTGCCTATCCAAAATCACCACCGGGACTTCCTCATAAGATAAGTTTTCCTCAACCTCAACACTCTCCGAGGGTACAATAGTGCTAGGATCTCCGACTAACTTCCTCAACATAGACACATGGAAGACCGGGTGAATGGAACCCATGTCCGGAGGCAACTCCAATCTATAAGCCACGTTCCCAATCCGCTCAACAATCTCATAAGGGCCAACATACTGGGGGCTTAGCTTGCCCTTCTTACCAAAATGTATGACAACCTTCATAGGCGAAACCTTCACATATACCCAATCACCAACATGAAATTCAAGATCCCTTCTCTTAACATCCGAATAGGACTTTTGGCAACTTTTGGCCGTCTTCAACCTTTCCCTAATCAACTTCACCTTCTCCATAGCCTCCAATACTAAATCCAAGTCAATCAATGCCATTTCCCCTAACTCAAACCACCCTACCGGTGATCTATACCTCCTCCCATACAAGGCCTCAAACGGTGCCATTCTAATGCTAGCATGGAAGTTATTATTATAGGCAAACTCAATGAGTAGAAGGTGGTCATCCCAATTACCCTTGAACTCCAACACACAAGCCCTCAACATATCCTCCAAGGTTTGAATTGTCCTATCAGCTTTCCCATATATTTGAGGATGAAAAGCGGTGCTCAACTTAATCTTAGTACCAAGTCCCCTTTGGAAAGACCTCCAAAGTGAGAAGTGAATTGGGTGCCACGATCTGATATGATAGACTTAGACACACCATGCAATCTCACCAATTCTTGGATGTACAAATTTGCATAATCCTCCACATTAAAGGTTGTCTTGACTGGTAGAAAGTGAGCCGACTTAATCATCCGATCAATGATAATCCAAATGGAGTCAAATTGCTTTTGGGTCCGAGGCAACCCAATCACAAAGTCCATGTTCACATCTTCCCACTTCTAAGTGGGAATCTCAATGTCTTGAGCTAGTCTACCGGGCCTTTGGTGCTCCACTCTCACTTGTTGACAACTAGGGCACATCGATACCATCATTAGAGTCGGCCAATCTGACACCCAACCTAGCCAACCGGTAAACATCCTTTGCTAACTCCCTCTTCTCCTCCCCATCATGAGTCACACTCCCTATAGATAGCCTACTAAGAGCATCAACTACAATATTGGCCTTACCGGGGTGATATTGAACAATCATGTCGTAGTCCTTTAGGAGTTCCAACCATCTTCTTTGCCTCAAGTCGAGATCCCTTTGAGTGAACACATATTGCAAACTCTTTTGATCGGTGAAAATATCAACATGTACCCCATACAAGTAGTGCCTCTAAATCTTTAAGGCAAAAACCACTACGCTAATTTAAGATCATGCGTTAGGTAATTACGCTCATGCACCTTCAATTGCCTTGATGCATATGCTATTACCTTACCATGTTGCATAAGTACGCAACCCAACCCGATCCGCGAGGCATCAAAATGCACCACAAATCCTTCCAACCCACTAGGTAAGGTGAAGATTGGTGCTGATGTAACACGATCCTTCAAGGTTTGAAAACTCTTCTCGCACTTATCCAACCACACAAACATAACTTTCTTTTGGGTTAATTTTGTCAATGGATGAGAACCTTTCAACGAACCTCCTATAATAGCCGGCCAACCCCAGAAAACTTTGAATATCCAAAGGAGTCAATGGTCTAGGCCAATTCTTCACAGCCTCGGTCTTCTTTGGATCAACCTTAATACCATCACCGGATACCACATGACCAAGGAAAGCTACTCCACCCAACCAAAACTCACATTTGCTAAACTTGGAATACAACTTCTTCTCCCTCAAGGTTTGCAAAACCAACCTCAAATCATCCATATGCTCCCACTCACTACGAGAATAAATGAGAATATCATCAATGAAGACGACCACAAAACTTTCAAGAAATGTCTTGAACACTTAATTCATGAGATCCATGAACACGACCAAAGCATTAGTTAAGCCAAACAATATCACCACACACTCAAAGTGCTCATACCTTGTCCAAAAAGCCGTCTTGGGAATATCACACTCTCTAACCTTCAACTGATGATACCTAGAATGGAGGTTAATCTTTGAGAAATGGGTAGCCCTTTGAAGTTGGTCAAACAAGCCATCAATCCTAGGCAACAGATACTTATTTTTAATGGTCACTTTATTTAATTGCATATAATTGATACGCATCCGAAGAGATCCATCTTTCTTCCTTATAAATAACATCGGAGCACCCCCTAGAGATATACTTGGCCTAATGAAGCCCTTCTCCAACAAGTCTTTCAGCTGATCCTTCAATTCTTCTTACTCAGCTGGTGACATACTATATGGAGGAATAGAGGTAGGTTGTGTATCATATAATGCTTGGTAAAATTACAAAATACCCCTAGAGAGAGGGTATGTGTGTAACACATCTTTTGATGCTCATATGGAAAATCTGAGGCCGGATTTGTGATCAACATGAAAAATTGAAGGGGAAAGTGGTCTCAGTCGATTTTTAGAGCGACACGATCCAAAGATAATTTTTTGATCCGAAACACAAAACAATGTTAGTATGCGACAGGAGCGCATTGCGCACCCACCGTGGACCAACACTTGTATTCTTTTTAAAAATTTCGACGAGATTTGGAAAACTCGTTCAGAAATGTTTTCTGAAAACACACAGTACGTGATCAGTCCGCGTCGCGGTCTGGGTCTTTTATGAGTTGAAAATTTCTAAATTGTTATGAGGGGCATTCCGGTCAATTACTCACCCCTCCTAAAATATCTCCACGATCTAATAAGGTTGTTTTGACGTAAAAAGTATCTAAAACCCCTATTTTAAGTCCTGTTCCATAATTTAACAAAGCTAGGGCTTGAGGTGAGAAGAGAAGAGCTTGAGTTTGAGAGATTCGAGAAGAAATTCTTGATATGCTTGGTTGATAGCTGCATCCTAGCTATGTAATGCTAAACTAAAAAATGGGATTGTTCTCTCATGTGCCCCTTGGAGGTCATAGAAGAGTTGATGTTTCAAGAGTCTACATGCATAAATTCTTGATGGTGTTTCTTGAAAAATTGATTTGAAATTACATGTTTTCTATGTTTATGATCATCACACTATTTGTTTTCTTGAATAAAATATTTCATGAGAATTGGCATAACCCTACATGAGTAATTTGAAAAGCATGCATAATGAACTTGACAATTGAGTCTAGAGCCTTGAGTTGAGATTGTTGAGGAAAATGAGAGAATGATGATGAGTTGATAGCATTTGATTGCCTTATGAGTCTCTATAAACGAACTCTACCGATGTTTCTATTCAATTGCTTCCTAATGATTGTTTTAAATCTTGAGTCATTGATGAGATTGATGAGAAGGTTAAAGCACCTATGAGATACCGGTCGTTGACGGGGAGTGAGTCCCTATGAGATTGGTTGAGATGGAGGTTTTATGAGCATTGAGTCATGGGAGGAGTATCGAGCACTGAAGAGTGAGAGTTAGTCCAACTTGAACTCATCAAACTACGTCGCCAAACGTAGGAGAGGCATAGAACCATCACATATATTATGGTTCCTTCGAGAGTAACGGTCCCTGAAAGCAATAGAGGACCTATTGAGTTTGACTCCATATTGGGTGAGCTGATATGGTTTTTGAGTGTTCCCTACCTGTCAAGTTTAGAACCACTGTGGCAACATCAGGGTGATTGTTGTGGCTCATAAGTGAGTGTTGTCAGATAAGAGAAACTCCCATAAATTTCCTACCTTGAGTACTCTGAGTCTGATCTAGGAAGGAAAACTTGAACTCCTCCCAATTAACAACATCAGCATATACCCTCTCCATAGACTACTGGGTGTACCACACCTGAAACACATCCTTTAGTTGATACGCAACTGATTCATCCTTCTCCTCAGAAGTGACACCCATAACCTTCAACACTTTGGTGAGATCATCAATGAACTCTTGAGCATCTTCATCAACCTTAGACCCATAAAACTTAAGAGGATTCATTCGGGTGAAATCCCTTATTCTGGAAGCCGGAGTAGGGTCTCGTGGAAGGTTAACTTGCCTAGCCTGAGTTGTCATTACCTGGGCAAGCATAGAAAAGGCCGTACAGAATTCACCATTGGAGATTGATTCATCCATAGGCCCTTGAGGTGCTTGGTCCTTATTAGCCAGAGCTGGCCTTGGTAGATAGGGCCTTCCTCGAGGAATGGTCTGAAACAGAGCAATGACACCATCACAATTAAGGAAAAACCAATTATACAACTATATCACGACACATGACATGAAGAAGCGAGACAATTCCTAGATCGTCTGCGTAGCCTCCTACTCATAGGCATGTTGCACTTCACACCCATGAATAGAGCTCTACTTGACGCAACATGTTGGACTCCGATGATTATTTACAAACCTAGTGCTCTGATACCATCTATGTCACGACCTGGACTTAAGATCTAGGTTCGACATGGTGCATGGAAACCCGAGAGTTCCCAAACAAGCCTCAAAGTATCCAAATTCACGTCATTGGTTCAAAAGCATATTCAAATGGTAAACACGTATTTCTAAGGGACTAGAAAGTAGGACTAACGCTATGGGGATTTTATAAGGAAAGGGGATCAACATGGATTCGTATAGCACGTTACACATAAAGACTAAGGGGCAGGTAAGTATGACTCACGCTATGGGGACAATTTGGGACTTAGGATCTTTTGCATCATAACATACCATCAAGTCATAAGACTTATATCCAAAACACATAACAATATTTAATGGTAACCAAGCCATAACATAATCTCCAAGGATACATTTAGCATATAAACGTAAAGGAGCTTACAATATGTCCAACAATGCCTCAAAACATAAGATAGGACGGGGGCCACAACATACCCTGGGCTCACCCTCAAATGTAAATATCCTAAACAAAAAGTACCATAGGTAGAGGATAAGTGGCTTGTCCTTGGACGATAGGACTCACCACAAAAAGCAAAATTTGAGATCCAAGCTAAACATTGTATGGTAGATAGATGTACCCCTCGGTCCCTACATGGTGAGATCATGTAGGCAAAAATATGCGATAGTACGTTTAAATGTACTAAGTATGCGGGTGTGCAACCTATATGAAATCAACCCTGCATTTCAATGTTAGATGACAAGGGCACATAATATAGAAAAAGCAAATATTCAAAGAAGAACAACATAACGATATGCCATGAAATTCATGATGCATAAATGCAATGATGTTCGTGTACAGCAGGGATGTGACCTCAACCAACAATAGTAAGACCAAGCGAGCTATTACTTGGAATCCTGATGAAATCCTCTCACCAGTAAAGAGGTGGTCTACTTGCCAAAGGTAAACCATACTTCACCTTATGGGCATTCCCATTTCGTATGAAGCAACCGTCCTAATGGGCATCCCCATTTCGGATAGGATTTTCACATATAACATATCATATCATATCATACTTCACCTTACGGGCATCCCCATTTCGTATGAAGCAACTTTCCTTACGGGCATCCTCATTTCGAATAGGATTTTCACATAACCTATGCTAGGAACATAGTTCAAGGAGAGAGAGAGAACCCTCAATCCATCGGTGCTCAGTCGGCATCCCATGAGAATACATATATGTGTATATATATATATATATATATATATATATATATATATATATATATATATATGCATGCTTAAATGCTAACCCATAATTCAAAATCATAATACTTATGCATGGGAATAGCTCATTTGCATATACAAGATGGTGTAAGCACCCAAAATGCTCAAGGAGCAATAAACATAGACATTTATGTGATCACATCCTTGTCATAACAAATACCTTATCAAAATCATATCATAAAACATAATTGGGCTTAACCCACTTTAAAATTTCCATGAAAAACCAATGCCCATGAATGCACATGCCATGAGTGATATGAGAATAGCATGGGCAATATAGATTCAAACTAAAATTAATAACATAATATGAAATTGAAGTAAATCCATAATTAAATCCACATTCAAATAAGAATATAAATCACCCATGCATAAATCAAGCTTTAAATGGGACATGCATGTTCGTAACTTCATAACTTCAATGTAAATCATCATAATAAGGCTTAAAGTAACTTAAAATCATAAATAAAGTACAACCCACACGTCAATTGAATTTAATAAAATCAAATTATGACACATTTAAAGTAAGCTAAAATTGATGGAAATCATTTGAAAAGAGTTTGGGTCTTCTTGGTTGAAAGGGACAAAGAATCAACCCCACATACCTTAATTAGGAAGATGAATTTGAGAAGAATTTAGCTTGAAGTTGAAACCCCAATTGAGTCCTAGCTTGAGTCTTGAGAGAAGAACTCAGAGAGGATTTTTAGGAATTGATTTTAGAGTATAAGTGTTTCTAAAAAGGAATTAAAGTTAACGGATATCAGCTGATTTAGGGGTCTAGGATAGGCAAAAAGGTCATAAAACACTTTTAAAATAAATCGTACTTACATAAATGCCATTAACGAAACAGAGGAAAATTGGATCGTCATGGCCTCACTGGTGCTGGCATGGTTCGTGAGGCACTTCACGGGCTATGCACAGTACCAGTCAGGCAACACTTAGAATTTTCAATGCGAAGGAACTTCACACGGACGGCCACACGGCCAGTGTGACACTACACGGGTCATGTCGAGCGCCGTGAAATGATACTTAGAAAAATTCTTGCAAGGAAAGTTACGTGATGGTGATTTTGTACTTAGAAAAATTTTACATCGTGAGTTACATGAGGGGCCACTCGGCCCGTGACACACCACACGGCCCGTGTGGGGTTCCAGTGTGGCGTGCCTCTGCCTGAAACTCCCTGTCAAGTACCCGTAATGAAAATTTTGGCCAAGTCACCCTTCAAACTCGAGGCCATACAGTCCGTGTGACCTCACACGAGCTGTGCGGGCCTCCCATGAAGTGACACTTGGTGGTCAATTTTTCTCATGGGGTGACATTATAAAGTTCGATAAAGTCATTCAAAAATCTGAATCCTTACAGATGCAATTATATCATGTATTACAAAATTTGACCGTTGGAACTAGTCAATAGTTGACCCAGTCAATTCTCTCGGGAATTATGCCTCAAATAGGAATTTTGATAGCGTGATTAGCTCTAAAATGTCGATTTTGGTCTAGGCCAACTGTTCGTTTGTTACCATGGATTTTCTGATTTGATTTGACTACCCAGGGGCTTTCCGTTAAAAGTTGCATATAAAGAAGTGGGACCCGCACTTTATCGTATGAAGTCTGTTGGAAATTCCGACCGCACCGTTAGATCCGAAACATCGAATTCCATAGGGTTACATTTTCATTTGCGAAAATTAGAATTCGGACGAGCCTGAAATGACGAAAAAGATATTGAGGGATGATTGGAAAGAGAAAAGGTTGAGGTGGCTGTCTGTTGCTATGCCACAAGGCAAGCTGTGGTGCTTACACGTGACCAAAATGTGGCTGTGTATTAATGTAAAGGTGTCTTCCAGGGAATTTATATATATATATATATATATTATATTCCTCCAAATTTGCACCGCGATTTTGAGCCCATACTTTATTTGATTTGAGTTATTAAAGGCTACGTGACTCGGTTTTTCGCAAGGAACGTCGTCATGAAGTTGGATTTGGGAGTGGACACATATTTTGAGGTAAATCTCTACTTTTTCTTAGTTAATATATTGGGAATGAGTGAAAAGTTCATATTGCAATCTCTCGGTCATTTCTTAAGGGAATTAGATGAAATTTGTGCCTAAATTGTTCTACGTTCCGAGAGGGACACTGTGGTATGCTGGGTGTTCACTAATTTCATCCGGTTATTGAGAATTTTAACTGAGAAAGTTTTGAAAAGAATGTTTTCCTGGTTTAACTTCATTTTTAGCATTTTCTTGGTCTTCTGGGTCCGTTTTGGGCCGAATTTCTACCTACGGACTCAAGGTGATGTGGGGATTATTTTACAGAGATTGATTTGGTATTCCAAGCGTGGGCCTAGATTTTCTCCATTTTAGTCTTAATTGATGCAATTTTACCCATTTCCTAAGATTTTACAGTTAAATTAGTCGTAATGATGGTATGACTTATGTTCTAACAGCTGAGAAACATTTGGAAGCAATTCTATGGGAAAGACTCAATTAGGTTGTCTTGTAGCATGAGATGTTGGATGCCGGGTAGGCTAGGCTTTCTTTAAACCCTAGATTGAGCTGACATATTTGCATATTGGAATGGGTAGAAACATATTGTTTATGGATTGAGTTGTGGAGTATATGTTGTATATGACTAGATGTGATCTTGTGTTGTTTATATATATATTGTTATGGGATGATAGTTGTTGTATTTAGGGTTGTGTTGGCTATAACGGCTATATTACCTGAGTTCTTACATTATATGACTACGAAAGGGCCTAAAAGGGGTTGGTTGGAGATGTGAACATGTGACATGTATGTACAGTGAGATTAAATCTTGCTTGTATATGTGTGTAGTCTAAGGCTATAGGAATATACTAGCTATTGAGGTTGACCCGTGATTACATGCTACCATGTGCGCTAAATCTAGTATCTATATCTAGTTGGTATGTATATCCATGATGTTGTTGCGATTATCTATATCTTTACTGAGTACTTTTTGTAGAATTTCCTGATTAAACATGATTTTGTATTGCCCTGTGGTTTATATTATCATATATCCTGATGTTATCTGTTATGTACTTATGCCACTGATTAGTGACTGGAGAGATATACCATGTTCTGGGGACGATCATAGTTGTAGCCCTAAAGGAGCCTTGTGACCTGTAATACTAGATGCATTGACGCTGATCCACTAATGGGTTAGAAATGGGAGTAGGATCCTGTTAGCAAGGTGTAGGCAATATCCTTGTAGTAGCTAGGCTGCGATATGATTCGAGGTAGGTGGTATCCCTCTGATTGTCTAATCTCTTGGGTGTTAGCTTAGGTTACACCGTTGTTGCCCTATGAGTTATTTTACACAAAAAAGGCTTCGTAAGGGCTGAATATGAACTAGTTCCTAGGATAGACATGCGTGCTGACTCGACTTGTACCTGTATGAGTGTGTATAGCTTGTTGCTATAGAGATGTTGACCAGGGGACTGTGTATTGATTATATGCCATACGGTGGCCTTATTTTGGTATAAATATGACTTTAGGGGGTTTGGTCGGCTTAAGTACTTATGATGTAATGTGATTTTCCATCTTTTCTCTAGGCACTGGGGATAGATGAGGTTATGGTATACTTGGCCTTTGTTGGGCATTATTCTACGGTGATATGTGATATGTATACATATAGCTATGCACCCCGATGTACTACAGATATGTATAGTTGTAGTATACCAGTTCTCTCCATCTGATGCTAGGGTATTTGTTGTACTTGAAAGAGGTGGTAGTTACTGTTGTGTGGGTTGGATTGAGATTGTGGGATACTTGGGTTGTGAGGTTGTTGCCTACATTTACTCCGAGCATGACATGACTTTGGAGTTTCAGATTCGGATATATTGGTTGAGTGAGTGATTATTGACATCTCATCCCAAATGAAGCTCCCCATCATCATTGAGCATCGGTGGTCACGTCTATAGAGTCCAGGTCTTGGGTGACGCTCCCCGTGGACTTGTGTCCCGATGGCCACGACTGTGATTCTATGTGGCGAATGCAGATTTGAGGACTGAGCGCCAATTGAGTTTTGAGTCGAGGACCCCATAATTGATGGTTTGAGGGGATGTGCCCTATGATTGATACTCTAATGATGACAAACTGTTAGTATGCTAGGGGGTTTCTTTCTCCTACAAGAGATACATCCCATCGTTATATTTATGGTCAGACCACTTGGCCCTGAATGACTGTTCGACTGGAGGCCAGGTCGAAATACGCAGGGGTTAGAGTCCCCAGGTAATCTTAGGGGTTCGACTCCCCGTGGGACACTACTTCTGATGGGTTAGGGACCCGGTTACTGTTGTTATATTGGGGGATAGGGGCCCAATTGTTTACCATGGATCCACTCACCTATTCACTCCCTACTTTTGCGTGGGTGTATCTCCTGGGCTTATGGGGGCTCGGGGGCATTCAGGCTTAGATACTATGGCCTTACACCCACGTATAGCTGACCCTTGTTCTGGTGATATAGAGAGCTGGGATCTATTATGGTTCTATGGGAATCTGTGATGGTTTTGAGGGATTCTGTGATTATTTGTTGGCATGATTATTGTGCGCGGGTGTACCTTCTAGGCTTACAGGGGCTAGTTGGCATACATGCATAAATACTAGGGTCTTGCATCCCCGTACAACACTATGCCTCAGTTGGGGGTAGTTGTAGTGTTGGCCTACATAGTCTCGTTAGTCATTACCCGTGTCCAGTACTTGGGTTGGTTCAGGTTATTATTGTTCTTCACTTCGATTGGTTCAGTAGTGCTTTGAGGATTCCCAGGCATTCCTATGCCTTGATCTAGTTCGTTTTGCTACACTGCTATAGTTCTTTATATATTTGGACTTTATTTATGTTCATTGTTTCTTCGGTCGGCCAATGATGCCTATTGGGTGCCTTTTCTGGTACTCACCCCTACTTCTGCATCTTCCATGATGCAGGTCTAAGTACGGGCTGTGATAGCTGAGTTGGGAAATGTCGAGAGCGCTCAGGAGACTTTTGGTGAGCACCAATGGCTTTGGCTTTTTTTGCAGACTCCTTCGAGTTAATGGCCGTTTTTTGCATCCGGACATCGCTACAGTAGAATTCGGTATTTGTAGGTGCACTCCTGATTTTGTATATTATTATGATTATTGATATGTATATGATATGACGTTGTGTCTATTATAGCTCTGTACAATTGACTTCCAAGTTCTGGGTAGGTGTATATATTATTATTGTATCGATTTGGTTTGGACTAGAGAGCTAGGACAAGTAACCTTGGGTTGGTGATCAGCCTGCCTATAGGTGGGACCAGCAGACTCTATCATGACTAGGATTGGGTCAGGACAGATACATGAGTTCCAGCCTGAGTTTATCAGTGGATGTATATCATAAGATAGGTATGCATCATGATTACTTGACATTACATCACATTGTTCACATTCTATTGCATTCACTCCATCTCATATCATTCTTTCTTGATGTTCTTATATGTATTACATGTGAGGTTGTGAATGCTTTGAAACTTGTACATTATTAAGATTGATTTATTGAAAGATTGTTATATATGTTAATAACTTGAGCCCTGTACATTGCGAAGATTGGATTATATGAACATTGTGGATGCTTATAAGATTGATAGACTATTGTACCATTCGCTTCTGAAAATCAGTTGCATATTCTGAGATTTTATTCTATGATACTTTTAAAAAATATATATATGTATTGGGAATCTCATAAAGATTATAACCTGGATCTAAATAAGGCATATCTTGTAATTTTGGAAATGATACCTTCATTTCCGTGTCTTCCAGCTACTTTATCGCCTACTTTGATTTTACGTTTCTGTAAAATATATACACGAATCATTTTGGGTATAGGTTGATCTAATTGTGAAAGACCTACTACTGGATAATTCATGGGTAGAGCTAAAGCGTGTGAACTATACAAGTTCCCAATAACATCAATTAGTTGAATGTGTGTGTGTATGTATATACACACACACACACACACACACACACACATATATATATATATATATATATATATATATATATATATATATATATATATATATATATATATATATATATATATATATATATATATATATATTTAAAAGTATCATAGAATAAAATCTCAGAATTAATCTCAAAATAAAGTATCACACTCTTTCCAAGACTATTTAATTTTATTTTCTTGTTCAACATTCAAGTAGATCATTTTTTGATCGTATTGCAGATTAGTTGCAACAAGTGTTTTGGTATATGTGGACAACAGGCTGACATAGACAAACCTTACAATGCACAGATGTATATATTTATATCCTATAATAGTCATTACTTAAAGCAAGAGAACCACATTTACACATACTGAAATATTATGCTCAAATACAACTATTCAAGTCAAAGTGACCAATACACACATTATACAAAACATTTTCCTTCCATACCAAATGCAACCTTAAGATTCTAATGAAAATAAAACTAGGCAATGAATAATTGAGATATATTAGGAACTTGTGCCTCAAACTTGATATGGCAGTAGGTCCAACAAGACTCCAGGAAAAATGATAAAAAGAACACTTCGAATCTCTTCTAAAAAATGCCAATATGTAGAAGCAAAACATTTTCAATCTCTCATACTTATATTTAGATTTTGAAACCATTTCGTTAGAAATCAAATCCATTTCCGGGAGAAGAAAAAAAGTTGGTCAAAGAATACACAACACATTTTTGGTATCCTCCATTAATGTTATGGTTTGAACCTTACTTCACCCCAAATTTTAGAAGAAAATAATTAGCTTCACTATATATTTTATCAAACTTACTATTTATAGGAGACAGTTCATTTTATCAAACAAGTCGGAAACAACTCTAGTTGTTTTAAATTCAACAAATTCCAGTGTCACGACCCGGGGTTAGGGCCTAGATGTGACACGGCGAATGGGAACTCGAGAGTCCCTAAACAAGCCTCAAGTATCTATATCCACATCATCGGTTCAGGAATAGTATTCAAATAATAATACATAGTTTTAAGGGACGGGGGAAATAAGACTCACGCTATAGGGCGAACCGGGGTAGGGACTAGTTTTAAGGGACGGGGGAAATAAGACTCACGCTATAGGGCGAACCGGGGTAGGGACTTCCCACATTTCCACACCAAAACATACAGATAGTCAAATAGGCATTTCCTCATATTCACTCCAACAATACATAAGCAAATACCATTCATAACAAAAAGGGTTTCATATGAGTCTACATAATGTCCAACAAATTCCTCTAGTCAAATGCAACAGGGTCTGGGACAAGTTCCGGGCTCACCCTCAAATAAAGAAGGACGTTCTCAAATAACATTAAAAGAAAGACGGTTGGCTCATCCTTGGAAGATGGGACTCACCACAGTATACTCCTGGATTGGACTATTCGTCAACCGGTAGGT
The DNA here is from genome assembly GCA_029948455.1 of Solanum rostratum. Classification (NCBI taxonomy): domain Eukaryota; kingdom Viridiplantae; phylum Streptophyta; class Magnoliopsida; order Solanales; family Solanaceae; genus Solanum; species Solanum rostratum. Next base: position 55,202,422 of record CM057049.1, read on the forward strand.
ACTCAAAGTGCTCGGCCTTACATGGTAAAATCATGTAGGCATAGAGTATGCAGTAGTACGTCTGAATGTACTAAGTATGCGGGCATGCAATGCATATGACTTACCAAACTTGAATTTTATTGTTAGATGGTAAGTGCACATAATATAGAAAGAATCATATAGTCAATGGAAATATATACTAGATTCCATGAAATTTATGATGCATGAAATGCAATAATGCTCATATATAGTGGGGAAGGACTATAACCGACAAATCAAATCCATGCGAGCTATTACATGAATTAGTCCGATAAAGACCTCCCATCGATAAGAGAAGATTACTTGCCAAAGGTAATCTACATCATACCTTACAAAATTCACCATTTTGATAGATGGTCATCTTCCTTATGGAACTTACCATTTCGGAAGGATTTTTCAGAATCATACAGAACATATCATAATCATAACGAATAATCATTCCTTACGACCCAGTCATTTCGGTAATGGTTAATGTCCCTATGTTGGCACATAGTTCAAGGTAAGGGAGAGGGCCCTTGGGGATAGCCCTAACACCCCCAATCCATCAGTGCTAAGTCAATAACATCCCACTTGAATACTTATACATATACACGCTTTCAAGAGATACAATGCTCATTTCAAACTAATCAAATTAGGCTCAAATGTCAAATCGTGAATCAGAATCATAATGCTCATGCAGGGAATAGCTCATTCACATACACAGAATGGTGCAAGCACCTAGGATGCTCAAAGAGCGAGAATCAGAGACATGTATGTGATCATATTCTTGTCATAACCAATATCTTATCAGAATCATCTCACAATTGTTTCAGAAAACATAGTTGAGCTTAACCCACTTCATAATTTCCATATATCAATATTTATGAATGCAATCCAATGCATGATGTGAGGATAGCATGGGTAACCCAGATCCAAGTTAAAATCAATATCACAATATAAAATAAATTAAATCCATAATTAAATCCACATGTAAATCACAATGTAGATCACCCATGCACAAATCAACTTTAAAAGGGGACATGCATGTTCTTAACTTCATATCTCAATGTAAATCATCATAACAGTGATCAAAGTAAATTAAAATCAAAAGTAAAGTTCAACCCATACATCAATTGGATTTGATAAAATCAAGTAAGGAAAATCCCATATTTAAAGTGAATTAAAATTCATGAAATCAATTGAAAAGAGTTTTGGGTCTTCTTGGTTGAAAGGGACCAAGAATCAATCCCACATACCTTGATTGAGGAGCTGAATTTGAGGGATGAACTTAGCTTGAATTGGACTCCAATAGAACCCTAACTTGGACCTTGAGAGGGGAGAGTAGAGAGGAATAAGGAGGTGATCTTATGAGGGGTAGAAGGTCTTAGGAGAATGAATTAAAAGGGGAGGGGATATCAGTTGTATTAGGGGTTTAGGATAGGTAAAAGGTCATATTTTATAATTAAGATAAACCGATATTACATAAACGCCACAAATGAAACAGAAAGAAATTGGAACCGTCAGGTCTACACGGTCTGTATGACACCACATAGATCGTGAACAGTGGTCATGAACCAGTACTTAGAAACTTCGCATACGGAATTCACACGGAGCTAAGGGGTACCACACGGACAGCTACACGGTCCGTGTGAATCCAAATGGGTCGTGACATCGGCCATGTGATAGAACTTGGAATAATTTCTACATGACAAAGTTACCAGACGATACTTTCATGCTTAGAAAATTTTTACGTAGTGAGTTACACGGAGGGCTACACGGCCCATGACACATCACACGGACCGTGTGAGTGGCCGTGTGCCCTCACTTGGTCAAAATCCCTTCCTTCTCAAAGTTTCCCCTACCGTGAACTGGGCCAATTTTCTCTTCATGGGAGGCCACACGGTCCATGTGGATTCACACGACCCATGTGGGCCTTCCGTGGTTTAATGCCTGGCAGTTCACTCGGGACAATCCCAAGATATTTGGAAACACTACTCGAAAAATCTGGGTCCTTACATCATCTCCCCCTTGGGAACATTCGTCCCCGAATGTGTAAGAACAAAGCTTGTAAGGCTTGACTTGGAGCATGAAACATCCCAACAAATGGTACAATGCATATTTCATTATTTGAAAAGTCATAAAGCCTTTAAACTCATATCAAAATCGTATTCAAGTCACTCAAAACATTATGATAAAAATCCTTTTTCGTGCACATGTATGCATGTCATGTCATGAGACTCAAGAGGGCAAGAAATGACACCATTAAGAGAAAGAATCCTAATACCTTAGGCTTGAGTAGATTGGAAAAGATGAGGGTATCGCTTCACCATGTCCAGTTCCGCCTCCCAAGTAGCACTCTATACATGTTGATTTCTCCAAAGCACCTTCACCGAAGCCACGTCTTTGTTGCGAAGACGCTTTACTTTCCTATCCAACATCTCCACCAAAATTTCCTCATAAGACAAGTTTTCCTCAACCTCAATCCCTTCCAAGGGCACAATGGTGCTAGGATCACCAACTAGCTTCCTCAACATAGACACATGAAAGACCGGGTGAATGGAACTCAAATCCGGAGGCAACTCCAATCTATAAGCCATACCTCCAACTTGCTCAACGATCTCATAAGGGCCAACATACTAGGGGCTTAGCTTGCCCTTCTTACCAAAATGCATCACACCCTTCATAGGAGAAACCTTCACATATACCCAATCACCAACACAAAATTCAAGATCCCTTCTCCTAACATCTGAATAAGACTTTTGACGACTTTAGGTCATTTTCAACCTTTCCCTAATCACCTTCACCTTATCCATGGCCTCCATCACTAAATCCAGACCAACTAGTGCCATCTCTCCCAACTCAAACCACCCCACCGGTGACCTACACCTTCTCCCATATAAAGCCTGAAACGACGCCATACCAATGCTAGCATGGAAGTTATTATAATAAGCAAACTCAATGAGTGGAAGATGATCATCCCAATTGCCTTTAAACTCCAACATACAAGCCCGCAACATATCCTCTAAGGTTTGAATAGTCCTCTCCGCTTGGCCATCGGTTTGGGATGAAAACCAGTGTTCAACTTAATTTTAGTTCCAAGTCCTTTCTGTAAAGACCTCCAAAAGTGGGAAGTGAATTGGGTACCACGATCCGATATAATGGACCTAGGCACACTATGCAACCTCACCAACTCTTAGATATACAACCTTGCATAATCCTTGGCGCCGAAAGTAATCTTGGACGATAGGAAATGAGCCGACTTCATCATCCGATCCACAACAACCTAGATGGAATCAAATTGCCTTTGGGTCCGAGGCAACCCAACCACAAAGTTCATGTTCACATCTTCCCATTTCCATGTGGGAATCTCAATGTCTTGGGCTAAGCCATCGGGCCTTTGGTGCTCTACCTTCACTTGTTGACACCTCGGGCAACGAACTTAGCGATGTTCTTCTTCATACCATGCCACCAATAGACTTCTTTCAAATCCTGGTACATTTTGGTAAACCCCGGGTGAATAGAATAATGAGAGTTATGAGCCTCACTCATAATCACCCTTCTAAGATCATCTACATCCGAAACACAAAGTCGATCTTGGTACCGGAGTACACTATCTCCCCCTTGGGGGATCACCTCGATCTCCTTTTCAACAACCAATTTCTTTAACTCAAGTAAGAATGGGTCTAAATCTTTCTTAGCCTTTACATCACTCACTATCAAAACATCTGCCCCGCTTTGAACACAGATACCACCATCACTCGAATCAGCCAACCTGACACCCAACCTAGCTAACCAGTGAACATCTCTTGCCAACTCCTTCCTCTCTTCCCCAACATGTGCCACACTTCCATAGATAGCTTGCTAAGAGCATTGGCCACAACATTGGCCTTGCCTGGATGATATAGAACACTCATGTCATAGTCCTTTAGAAACTCCAACCACCTTTGTTGCCTTAAATTGAGATCCCTCTGAGTGAACACATATTGCAAACTCTTGAGATCGGTGAACACATCAACATGAACCCCATACAAATAATGTCTCTAAATCTTTAGGCAAAAACTACCGCCACCAATTCAAGGTCGTGTCTTGGGTAATTACGTTCATGCACCTTCAATTTCCTTGATGCATACACTATTACCTTACCATGTTGCATAAGCACACAACCCAATCCGATCTGTGAGGCATCACAATACACCACGATTCCCTCCAAACCATTTGGTAAAGTCAAGACAGGAGCCGATGTAAGTCGATCCTTTAAAGTCTGGAAACTCTGCTCGCATTCATCCGACCATAAACTTAGCCTTCTTCTGGGTCAACTTAGTAAATGGAGATGCAATAGTTGAGAACCCTTTAACAAACTTTCTATAATACCCGACCAACCCAAGGAAACTGCAAATATCTGAAGGAGTCAATGATCTAGGTCAACTCTTTATGGCCTTGATCTTCTTTGGATCTACCTTGATACCATCACCGGACACCATATGACCAAGGAAAGCCACTTTTTCCAACTAAAATTCACATCTGCTAAACTTGGCATACAACTTCTTCTCTCTCAAAGTTTAGAGGACCATCCTCAAGTGCTCCCTGTGCTCCTGCTCACTTCGGGAGTAAATGAGAATGTCGTCAATGAAGACCACCACAATACTGTCAAAGAATGGCTTAAACACCCAATTCATTAGATCCATGAACACGACCGGAGCATTGGTTAGGCCAAACGACATCACCACACACTCAAAGTGCCCATACCTTGTCCGAAAAGCTGTTTTGGGAATGTCACACTCCCTAAGCTTCAATCGGAACCTTGGCCCTGTTGGAAGTGACCAAAAGCACCACTTCGAGAACTAGAGAATCCACCATTGAAACGGGTCCTCTTGGGATCGTGAACCCTTCTCTCCTTAAGCTTCTTACCTTCGATCTGTTCAGCATACACCATGAGTTTGGAAATATTATAGACGTATGTCATTCCTTCACAAGAAAATCAGAGATTCCCGAAACAAACTTGTGCATCCTTCCACGAGAGTCTACCACAAGTGACGGAGCATACTTGGAAAGCTTTATGAACTTGAGGGCATAGTCCCTCACACTCATACCTCCTTTCTTAAGGTTGATAAACTCAGTCATTTTGTCCTCTCTAAGTTCAAATGGAAAGAAACGATCAAGGAAAGCAAATCTGAACTCTTCCCAATTGACATCACCACCGCAAACTCTCTCCAAAGACCATTGAGTATACCACACCTGAGCCACATCTTTCAGATGATAGGCATCCAATTCAGCCTTCTCTTCAAAAATGACACCCATGATGTTCAGCATCTTGGTAAGCTCATCAATGAACTCCTGAGCATCCTCACCAGCCTTTGACACATGGAGCTCCGTAAGATTCATTCGGGTGAAATCCCTCACCCTAGAAGCAGGTGTAAGATCCCGTGGCAAGTTAGCCTACCTCATCTGAGAAGTCACCACTTGAGCGAGCATGGTGAAGGCTGTGTGGAATTCACCGTTTGAGATGGGTTTCTCCATGGGCTCATGGGGAACCTGATCCTCATTAGTCAGAGCCGGCCTTGGTGGGAGGGATCTTCCTCAAAGCATCTTCTGAGATGGATCAACGACACCGTCAAGATAAGGGAACCAAATATACTAGTCATAACACGACATAAGACATGAAGAAGTGAGGCAATTCCTAAAAAGGTCTTCATAGCCTCCCACTCATATGCATGGTGCACTTCACACCTATGAATAGGACTCTACTTGATGCGGCATGTTGGACTCCGAGGACCATTTATAAACTTAGTGCTCTGATACCATCTTTTGTCATGACCCAAGGTTAGGGCCTAGATGTGACACGGTGAATGGGAACCCGAGAGTCCCCAAACAAGCCTCAACTATTTATATCCACATCATCGGTTTAGGAATAGCGTTCAAATTATAACACATAGTTCTAAGGGACGGGGGAAATATGACTCACGCTATAGGGAAAACCAGGGTAGGGACTTCCCACAATTCCACACCAAAACATACAGATAGTCAAATAGGAATTTCCTCATAATATACTCCAACAATACATAAGCATATACCAGACATAACAAAAAGGGTTTTATAAGAGTCTACATAATGTCCAAAAATGCCTCTAGTCAAACGGAACAGGGGCTGAGACAAGTTTCGGGCTCACCCTCAAATAAAGAAGGACGTTCTCAAATAACATAAAAGAAAGGCATTTGGCTCGTCCTTGGAAGATGGGACTCACCACAATATACTCCTGGATTGGACTATTCATCAACCGGTAGGTACTCAAAGTGCTTGGCCCCTGCACAGTAAAATCATGTAGGCATAGAGTATGCATTAGTACGTTTGAATGTACTAAGTATGCGGGCATGTAATGCATATGACTTACAAAACCTGCATTTCGATGTTAGATGACAAGGCTACATAATATAGAAAGAATCATATAGTCAATTGAAATATATACAAGATGCCATGAAATTTATGATGCATGAAATGCAATAATACTCATATATAGTAGGGATGGACTATAACAGTCAAATCAAATCCATGTGAGCTATTACATGAATTAGTCCGATAAAGACCTCTCATCGGTAGGAGAAGATTACTTGCAAAGGTAATCTACATGACACCTTATGGAACTCACCATTTCGGTGGATGGTCACCTTCCTTACGGAACTCACCATTTCGGAAGAATTTTTCAGAATCATTCAGAATATATCATAATCATAATGGATAACCATTCCTTATGACCCGGTCATTTTAGTAATGGTTAACGTCCCTATATTGGCACATAGTTCAAGGAAAGGGAGAGGGCCCTTGGGGATAACCCTAACACCCCCAATCCATCGGTACTAAGTCAATAACATCCCACTTGAATACTTATAAATATACACGCTTTCAAGAGATACAATACTTATTTCAAACCGATTAATACACATTTAGGCTCAAATGCCAAATCGTGAATCGGAATCATAATGCTCATGCATGGAATAGCTCATTCACATACACAAAATGGTGCAAGCATCCAGGATTCTCAAAGAGGAAGAATTAGATACATGTATGTGATCACATTCTTGTCATAACCAATATCTTATCAGAATCATCTCATAATCGTTTCAGAAAACATAGTTGGCCTTAACCCACTTCATAATTCCAATATATCAATGTTCATGAATGCAATGCAATGCATGATGTGAGGATAGCATGGTTAACCTAGATCAAAGTTAAAATCAATACCACAACATAAAATGGAGTAAATCCATAATTAAATCCACATGTAAATCGTAATAATGATCACCCATGCAGAAATCAACTTTAAAAAGGGATATGCATGTTCATAACTTCATATCTCAATGTAAATCATCATAAAAGTAATCAAAGTAAAATAAAATCATAGGTAAAGTTTAGCCCATACATCAAATAGATTTAATAAAATCAAATAAGAAAAATCCCATATTTAAAGTGAATTAAAATTCATGAAATCAATTGAAAAGATTTTTGGGTCTTGTTGGTTGAAAGGGCCCAAGAATCAATCCCACATACCTTGATTGAGGAGCTGAATTTGAGGGACGAACTTAGCTTGAATTGGACTCCAATAGAACCCTAGCTTGGACCTTGATAGGGGAGAGTAGAGAGGAATATATAGGTGATCTTATAAGGGGTAGAGGGTTTTATAAGAATGAATTAAGAGGGGAGGGGATATCAGCTGAATCAGGGGTTTAGGATAGGTAAAAGGTCATAATTTATAATTAAAATAAACTAATATTACATAAACAACATTAACGAAACAGACAGAAATTGGAACCGCCATGCCCCCACGGTGCACTACACGGTCCGTGAGACTGCACACGGACCGTGAACAGTGGTCATGAATCATTACTTAGAAACTTCGAAGAGGGAATTCACACGGAGCTAAGGGGTACCACACTGATGGCTACACGGTCCGTGTGACTCCACACGGGCTGTGACATCGACCGTGTGATGGTACTTGTAATAGTTTCTGCATGACAAAGTTACAAGATGGTACTTCCATACTTAGAAAAGTTTTACGTAGTGAGTTACGCGGAGGGCTAAACGGTCCGTGACATATCACACGGACCGTGTGAGTGGCCGTGTACCCTCATTCGATCAAAATCCCTTCCGTCTCAAAGTTTCCCCTACCGTGAATTGGACCAAGTGTCCCTTCAAGGGAGGCCACATGGTCCGTGTGGCTTCACACAACCTGTGTGGGCCTTCCGTGGTGTGGTGGCTGGCAGTTCACTCGGAAAAATTCCAAGAGATTTGGAAGCGCAACTCAAAAAATCTGGGTCCTTACATCCAGCCAGGTGTTAAAGTAGACACTAAACAAATTAAATTTTCTAGTACACCCGAGGACAAGAGAATCGAGTTTTACTTGTGGGTCATCAAGTACCTGAGGTTCAGAAGGTCGATTCACCTCTATTTCATTGTCGTTCAGACCTTTACTTCCTAATGATGTATCACTTCCAATATGAAATGTTGCCCTCACAATCAATCCTGCATACATAATATCTTGCACTTTTTGGAAATTTAGCATCAGTTCTCATACAAAGGGCACACCTACGATTGGTGTTCCATACACCACATGTTGTACTTCACGAAAATGTAGCATCAATTGTGATACAATTTTAGGACTCGCAATCGATGTTGCATACACTACATCCAGTTTCATCACAGTTCTAATTTCGTACTGGTGTTGACCTCCTTCTATGGTGTTCAATTGCTCTAGGATTTGTTCCAATTTTCCCCTAATGCCAGCTTGTGTTTCATGAGTTTTCTACAACTAGTATTCAATCCCTCCACAATTTTGCACTGTCAGGTAAGTCGATCATCCATTGCTCTCAATCTAGTCTCATCCGCCATTGTTTATCTCCACAAATAGGTTGCAGAACCAAGGTCTGATACAAATTGTTATGGTCCCAATAGGATCCAAAAATGCAATTGCTCTAACGAAAAGGAAATTTAAACTTTGGGATAATTTTCTAGTTCATAAATACTAAGATAGATATCAAATTACCATAGTAAAATTAACTAATTAACCTAACTAAACTAATTCAGATTCATAGAAGAGATGAGAAATGAATATGAATTTAGTAAGAAGCCAGAAGAAGAAAGAGAGAATAGGAAGAAGTGAGAACAAGAAAGAGAAAAGGTCAAGAAGAAATTGAGGAACAAATGATACCATAAATTTTCCATGCCTTTTTCTTTCCTCTTGTTGCATATATAACTATCTATTCACGTGGAGTAATCTCAGCCTCACGCTTCATTAATCAGCTTCTAGTCTCGCCCCTTATTTTGTCATTTTATTATTCTCGCGCCTTTTGTTTCCAATCCAGCCTGGGACATTTCTAGCAACACTTAGAATCATAACAACTGTTAAATTTCTATGTTTTGATTCTGATTCTTGAGGTCAAAGGATCCTTCTAAATAGTGGTATGTTAGAATACTATGTGTTGATAGAAATGTCAGGCTGGGTTCGAGATGAAAAGGGCGAGAATAATAAAATTATGAAACAAAGAGTTGAAAGCTAGATATCAAGGTGGGAGAGCCTATATTATAGGATCACAATAAACCACCATGCTCTGCATCCGTTGTCCCCATGGCTGCACATTGGGTAGCTTTCACTCTACCAAAAGTAGGTAGCTTTTTCGAGTTGGGTCACAAGGCGTCTAATGCTAGCACGGGGACACAAAAGGTGATGGGTGGCTCCAATACTATTGATACAACTCATGAAGATTCACAACCAAAAAGTAGCTTAAATTGGAGAGCCCAAGCTTATGGGAACATAACAACATTGACAAACTAAAATAACATGGAATCAACATAGAGTGAAAAGACAAACAAAAACTACTTTAACAACATTACTTTTAAGCGCATATATATATATATTTATATTTATATTATATTATATAGTGTGGACATGAATACTAAATCTCGGGGATGAATTTGGGAATGTACCCAAGGAGATCAAGGACTTGAATAAACTCACTCTCGTACTAATCCTAGATGAACACAAATAATTAAAGAAAAAAGAGAAATCAAAACCCTAAAATCTAGTGCAATGCAAACACTATTATAAGGATTTTTTTTAGTATTAAAGAACTTTTATACTCCCTCCTTGCATGTGTGAGTTGGCACACACCCTTCACATGCAATATGTCTGAGTCGACACAAACCTGTCAAGTACTTTAAGGAGTAATAAATAAAATATAATTTTATTATGTTATCCTTTAAACATTATAACTTTTAATATTTTGATAACTGTACGTATTGAAGAATCAAGTTAGTTGGATGATTGAATATTTAAACTTTTGCCTTGTTGGTGAGAGTTTGATTCATTAGGAATCAAATTATAAATTATCTTTGGGTTTTTTTAAAGTGAACAAGTTAAAATGAATATTTGTTTTCAAAACATAGAGATTATGATTAAAAAAACATATTTCAATTATTAGTTGCTCTCTTTTTTTTTTTTCTAGTTTTGATGCACTTGCATTCCATGTGAATGTCAAACTATTTAGTATAGTATTTTAAAAATAATGTCAATATTATTATGTAAAAAATTTAAGTAAATGATTATAAATGGAATAAAAAAATATAAATTTCTATGAATTAATAGATGTAATTTTTTTTTATGATTTATTACTCATTGTGTACCTACTAAAAGTTGTAAAATTAATATCCAAAAATATCAAAATCTATTTATTTATAAATATGAGGAAACTCCTCTGTTTATAACCAACAAAAGTAGTAGAAACAAAATTCTTATTGCGCCTTATTAAAAAAATCACGATCATTTGGAAAAGTCATAATTTTTCGAAAAGGTCATAACTCATTGGAAAGGTCACAACTTTTTGGAAAAATCACAAACCTTTAATGTAAAACAGTATTTGCTTTTAATATGATATGATATAATATATAGAAGATATATTTAATTGTGTGTTTTAAAAAAATCAATAGAATTTTAGAAATTCAATATTTAAAAATGTAAAAAACAACTAGAAGCAAGGATGTGACGGTGGAAGAGAAGCAAGGGTTTTTATATTTCATGGCAAAAAATAAAACTTAGAAGGAGATGGCGATGGACAAGTGATTGCATAGGCAGTGGAGATTCATCCGGGGATAACGAAAATCATTGTGAGATTCTTTCAAACTAGTATACTATTTATGATGTGAGTGTTTGTTATACATTATTTTTTAAAAATTAAACAAAGTTTAAATAAAGTTGTAGGAGTGAAGTTAGTGTATTTCTGTCTCAATTTTAGACAAATATGGTTAGATAAATTAAACAAAGTTTAAATAAAGTTGTAGGAGTGAAGTTAGTGTATTTCTATCTCAATTTTAGACAAATATGGTTAGATTTCAATCACTTTCTCTTACCTTTTATTAGTCATTTTTGCCCATTTCAGTCATTTTAGCTTGAAATTCAGATATATGTACATGAACTTCAAATAAAAATAGCTAGATTCGAGCAAAAATGACTAAACATCAATCATGTATACCTAAACTTCAATCATGTGAAACTTCAAATATTGTATCTAAAGCTGGACTTTATTAAGACTAACATCGATCGTATGTTAAAAAACAACAGACACATGGTAAATAACATAAAAATGAGTATACATGCAATTTCATCCTTGACAATTGTTTAACTTGAACAACAAGGTATTTCTTCATTCAAATAATGAACTAAACTTTGGCTTTCTGTTTGAGGAAAAACAAAAGTGCAACTTGATATAGGGTTCTACTTTACGGTCTTTTGCTCCAACAGCAAGCTAAACAAAATATTTGAACGGCTAATTTAAAATCAGTAGTGCACATAACAATACTAGCACTGTAACAAATCATTTTTTATGATGATGGTGTTTGGACTACATAGCACATTCTATGGAGTACTTGTTATCTCGCTCCCATCAGCGTAGGACAACTTTGCAACTAATGTTTAGGAAGATTGGAAGAAATCATCTAGTGTCTTTTGCTTTCGGATGAGATTCTGAATTTTGCAATGCACCAGATTTAGCTGTAATGATCCAGAAAACAGATTCATGAGAACCATTATTCACAATTGAAGGATTAAAAGAATCCCACATGACATTTGAAATAGAGCACAATATGAACTGCCAGAAGATTCGTCAATAATAGCAAATTGAGCTATGGACCAAGAATCCAGAAATACGAAAGACAAGCAAGGAAAGCACGCCCTATCAGAATCAAGGAAGATTGATCTTGAACAAAGGAAGGACGACCTGTCTAAAATATGGACACAAGTAAGCCACATCACAAGGAAAAAGAGCACATGCTTACCACAAGAAAGAGCAGGACACTCAATAAGTACGACAAATGTGAATATCTTTGGAGCAAACTGCTGAAAAACAAGGATTGATTCTCAAATCAACCTCGATGACATTTAGTCGGACTGAAACAGACAAAACTCACAATGCACAAATATATAGATTTATATCCTAAAATAGATCATAGGTAAACTAAGAGAACCATATACGCACATACTGAAATATCTTTGCTCAGATACAGATATTTAAGTCAAAGTGACAGATGAACACAAACAAGAATATGAGAAGGTAGAGAAGTTACTTGTGCCATCCACACAGCTTTCCCTTTTGATTACATCGCGGACTCCTTTCCTTAGCTAATATTATTATAAAATTGGACATTATGTTGACACTAAACCTCGATACTGGAAAAAAGATAGCGTTGTAAAGGAAACAAAGCACCATACATCAATCAGCTATACCTTTGCCTTGATTGATTCAATACGATGCAACAACTCTTTTGCACTACTTTTTTGTGAGCCACGCAAAATACAAATGCCAACATTCATAATCTTTTCGACGTCAGCACGAGAAGCAACATATGTGCATATGTTTAAAAGCTTCAAAGCATGGGAAACCAAATCCGTCCTTGAATCACAGTATCGACAGAAATACTCAGCATCCAAACCAATGCTTCCTCCGACTGTCCCAACCACGTAAGCTCGTAGAACACAATCTAGATGAGAAACATGTCCACATATGTAGCCGTTGACTACTGTTTTTTCACATCGAATGTAACTGTACCCATCATAGTCCAAACTGATAGTTTTACAATAAAGGATACAACAACAATCTCGGCAAAAGCCAGGCTCACTACAACAGATATCACAAAGCATGGTCTTTGGAGAAGAATTTTCTATTGTTAAACTGCTACAGATTTTGTTACCAGCCTTACAAGTAATGGCTCCGAAAGGAGAATCAGATTATTAAGGCTCCATTTTCGTCCCTGAAGATGTAGCCTTCTCTTTTATACCTGAGTCAAAATATAAATAAAAAGATAACAAATTTTGCATCAGGTTCGGTGCATTAATCCGTTAAGCACTAGAATGAGAAAAAAGAGCCTGTTTTTTAATTGATGCAAGCAACCAAATAAATCTCTACATGCTATATACTGAAGAGTCTTGTTGAAGCTAACCTTTTGAGCTGGATGACCGCTTTGAAGGAATCGTCCAATTGAATGAGGCAAAGAATTGGTTGATGTCCATACTAGGATACTAAGACTCGAGATACTGCTTTATTGATATCTTACTCCGAAAAGCAGTCATCTTTTCATCTTTTTGAACTTGAAGGCGCTTTGGAAGATACAGATATCTATCTCTAAAGGTGCCAAAAGATGTAACTCTTTTCCCGGCACGCCAGCCCCACTTATCACCAGAATCTGGCCAATCTACAGGAGCATATGGTAAACCTTCACCATAGGCACGTTTAGAAACTGGATAAAGTTGAAGTACAGTTTCATTGGTTCTCGATGCACTCCCATTACATGCAACAAGTGACTGAATCTCCCCAACCTCCTTCTTGGTTGACATTTAGTTGGAAATATCTAACTTGCCCTTAGAAAAATAAAGAAGAAACGTCATAAGTCTACATCGGAAAGCAAACCATTTGGGCTATAAAATAAGCATTGGAGATAAAATAACCTAAAGGAGAAAAGCCAAATGTTGGGCATACTCACGAGGGAAAAAAGACAACTAATTTTCAACCTAAAGATATTATGCTTCATATGAAGATAAATGTAAAATCTTTCATCATGTTAACATAAACACCCAAACTTTGAAGCCACCTTTGGCATGACAAGCTTTTGTTTTAAAATCCTATGACTGGCCAGTCATATTACGGTCTCAAATCCTTTCAGTAGGTAAAATTTAAGGTTCTAAAGAAAATAAATCTAAGCAATGAACAATCGAGATACATTTGAAACTTATGCCTATAGCTTGAGATGGCAGTAGGTCAAACAGGAATTCAGAAAATAGGATAAAAACACCTAGAATCTCCTTCCAAAAATGCAACTATGCAGAAACACAAACATCCTCAAACTCTCATACATAAGTTTCATTTTTAATACCAGTTCTTTAGAAATCAAATTCGTAGGAGAAGAAAAAAGGTCCTAATATTAGCATTAGAGACTCTGTCAAAAAGTATACAACACATTTTTGGTATCCTCCAATTAATACTATGTTTTGAACTTTACTTCACCCCTAAATTTAGAAGAAAATAGTCAACTCGCCTACTAAAGTCAGGGACTAGGTACCTCTACACAATAACAGTATAAGAATAGAAGGAACAAGTGAAATATAGGCAACAAGAACACCAGATTTTTACGTGAAAAAACTCCTTGCTCAAGGAAGGAACAACTACGACTTGTCCCACAAGATTTTCAACCAAACTTTACTAAGGTGCAAGAGCAATGTAGTCTATTACAACCTGCGATAACTAGACACTACCTCTCTCCACCCCTTTGCTTGCACTACACCTATTACAAGACTTAGCCTAAGCAATAAGACTATTGCCCATTATACTAACAACCCTTAAATAATGTAGACTTCTACCTACGTCACAACTAACTACGAATCCAACATACCTCTTACAACACACTGATCAAGCTTCCATTATAGGTAAGGTTGATACCTTAGAATATTAAATAGCACAAACACAATATCAACTAGAAAGACTCTACTAGACTCACTCTATTAGGTCCATTGAGGTCAAATATCGTGTCTTACATTAGAGAACAATATGAATTTTCACTCTATCTAATTATAATTCTCCAAAAGTATTTTTTGGTCTTATGAAGTATTTATTATAAGTATAGACACAAGAGAACCACGAAAATTTCCATCGGACAATCAGTAGGATGAGCACAGGCATAGTAGACACCTTTTCACCAACCTAGTAGCTTTTTACAACTGGACTACAACATTGTCATTTCATATCAGTTTCTCGACTAGGATCTGGTCCCACTATCTTATCTCATGTTTGTTAATCATCAAAATATACAATTCCCCTTTTTCATGATGACAAACTAAGATGACAAATATTTCCCCCTGAAATTTTCATTCCCCCATTCCTCTAATGTTGTTATCCCCCACTAAATAAGCTGCCTTTAATAGCTTCCCCGGAAAGAGTACATCTCTTGTACCTCATTAAATCCATGCATCCATGCCCCATAATTCCCCCTTTTGGTATCATTAAAATAGGGGATAGTAAACTAAATGAAGGAGCTGAATAACAGAATTCATAACCACTGGGAAAACTAAATGAAGGAGCTGAATAACAGAATTCATAACCACTGGGGCAACACAAACATGATCAGAATCACTTTCATAAGATTAAGTCAGAGAGAACAAAAATAAGCATTAACACAGGAAAGTATTATTAATACAACTAGATAATAACTAGAGAGATAGTCAAAACAGGCCAACTAGTCACAACCTAAGAGGGAACCACAAAGGGGAAAAACTCATGAAGAGAGAGGTTTGGGAGCTAGGGATTGAAGAAGAAGAGTCACTCTTGTATTGAAGTCTTGATGGGCTCGAAGAAGTTGTCGAGTCAAAGTCTGTACTTCAGTAGTGGTCCTGTCATTGTCTTGCTTCAACCTTAAATTTCCTCTGAACCTGTCCCCCTCTATAAGTCCTTGAGATATCTGAGCTTTCAATCTCACAATTTTAGCATCTTTAGCAGCGATAGTAACAATTATCTTTTCAAGTTGTTGCTTAAACTTATCCTGCTGGGCAAGAAGATCAAAGACTTGGGATTTTTCCTTATTTCCAGTTCGTTCTTTGAGGAACTCACATTCTACTAGAGATGTTAGTGAGAAAGCCTGTTTCATAGTGCTAGGTACCGCTCTACCCAATTTGATTTCAAAGTGCTCAAAAACCTTGTTTAGCAAATACCTATATGCCAACCCGTGCTTACCATCCTTGACTATCATGATCTTGATCGTGTGTTCCATCATCAAGGCAAAAAGATTGATTTCATCCAACTTACTTAGGTTTCCCATGAGAAAGAGATCAGCGAACGAGGATACAGTCCTTTTCTCAAACCTAGGAAGAATAACCTTGCTGACAAACTCGAAATATAACTGATACTGTCCCTTCAGAAATTTTTTAGATACATTAGCACTACTCAAATTTGGCAATTTTCCATCTTCAAGAATGAAACTCTTCATAGGAACACAATTGTTCACACTCCCAATACCTTTCCTTTCCACTTTCAAAATGTCACCTAGAATGTCTTCTATGATGTGGAAAATTATATCACTCACTTTTTCAGAAACCACCATCCTTAGGGAACTCTAAATTGTTGTAGAATTATCGGACATCTGACTTATAAAGAGTGGGAACAAGCCACTCAAACAAATGAACCCACCCTTGGATCACCACAACATCAACTAAATCACTTATGCCCTGCTTGGCTTTCATCTCTAGTTCAAACACCCTACCACTCAACACTTTTTGTTTTTTAGGACTTGAATTCTCTCATGTATGCTCAACACTTTTTCAACTTTGGCCTTCTTACTCACCAAACCTGGTTCGTTGACAAAAAATGATTCATTCCATTTTATCTTACTCCCACCCTTTTGGTTTTTCTTCTCATTTTTTGAACTTTTGCCTATATTCTTTCTTAGATTTTTACTAGCCTCATCTCTCTTTTTGATCTTACCAATAACTGTGTCCAACTCAGTGTCACTATAATCTCCTTCCTTGGAGACATCAATTGATATCTCTTTAGGGATTTCATCTTCCTCAATCACTGGAGTGGCCCTTTGCTTACACTTCTTGAAAATCTTCAATTTATTGGCAGCCATTGCATCACCTAGGAGTTCCTTTTGAGAACCCCATGTAGGATATATTTTGGCCATCTTTTTAGAGTCGACAACTTTCTCCTTTCTTTTGTCTATCATTCTCTTTTCTTCTTCAACTACCTTAGGGACTAGATTCCTGGATGTCCTCTTCTTTTCTAGGTTTTCTTCATGTGCTCGCTTAATTTTCCAAACCAAAGGCACATTATCTTCCTTATCATCATATTGTTCCTCAACAACATTCACTAGTTGTACAACACTAATGGGGGTCTAGTCAAAAAAGGGGATGCAAGAACAATGACAAATTTGGGGATTTTTCTTCCGCATTAGAGCAGAGAGATATGTAATTTCCATCTTTCATTTTTGCTAGGCTTTGCACCACCTTTCCTCACTTGAAGTTAGAAAGTTTGACTCAATACCCTTTTCAACAGGTAGATCTCCTTCAAACATCCTTTCTGAAATCATACACGACACAAGACCTGGTTGAGATGAGGTTAGTTGATCATCAGTTTGGACGACTCTAGGCACATGTGTCTCTATGCGACCCTCATAAAGAAAAAGGGTATTTTGTGACAGTTCTAGAGAACTCACACGACTGGGAAAGGTTAATGGCTTGTCATCCTTGGTAGAAGAGGATGGGGAAGGAAGGATAAAGGAAAGTGATAAACAGAACTAGGGTTTTTGGCGATGAGGTTTTGGTTTCAAAATATTTTCAACTCTTTTGATTTCAGAGGGTTGTGGATAGGAGTTGAGGGTGTATCAAATTTTAGAGAAGAAAGCGTGTCTGCATTAGAAGATACAACTTTGTCAAAGGGAGTAGTGGACTGAGACATGGTGAAGAACACGAAGAGGATGATTAGTGCAATGAGAAGACAAAGTTGTTTGAGAATGTTAAGATGAGGATAGGAGAGAAATTTGAAGGTTTTAAAGAAGTAAATCAGTGTGTCTAGTCCCTATGAATAGGTCTCTTTTTAGGTTTCTGAATGATAATACAATGGTTCAGAGAAGGGATGAATGATATGTGGCCCTTTTTAACAATCTTACTGCATATTCCAAGGGTTGTAAAAAAGAATACTAACCTCTAAGTAGGAAACAGACCCCTCACAAGTTATATGACTTTAAGTTCGTCTCCCATTTCTTAATTTCTGCTTCCATGATTCGGCCATATGTGTATACCTACAAGGTATAGAAATTTGAATTCAGTTAATCTTGTGCAATAATATTCAGATACTTGTTCTTTGAATCTAGCCAATACTGGAGTGTGGGTAGATCAATGAATTCAATCAAATTTGTTCAACTTTATCAGTCCCAACCTCATTCTATTCTTTTCAAACTGATCTCGACTCGAGGGTTTCATTAAAGTATATGCAATTTGATCTATGCCAAAACTTCTTACAGATGTGTGTTCCCTTTCTCTTCATTATCTCTCAAAATATGATGCCTCACATCAATATGCTTAGTCTTTTTGTGATGCACAAGATTCTTGGTCATATTGAGAGCACTAGTGTTATCACATAGCAAGAGAATTGTATCATACACAACTCCAAAATTTTCCGGTTGCTACTTATTCTATAGCAATTGAGCACAACAGGTTGTTATAGCAACATATTCAGCTTTAGTAGTAGATAAAGCCACATAGTTTTGCTTCTTAGTTCCTTATGAGATTAGAGAGGATCCTAGAAAATGAACCATACTAGAGGTACTTTTCCTGTCAATCAGGTACCTTGTATAATTAGCATCTGCATATCCAACAAGATCGAAGGAGTCATTAGTTGGATAAAATAAAATTATGTTGTCTGTTCTTTTTAGGTATCTTAAGATTCTTTTTGCTGCATTGAGATGAGATTCTTTTGGACAAGCTTGAAATCTTGCACAGGTCCCCACACTAAACACTATGTAAGTCTTGCTGGTTGTGAGATAGAGTAGGGATCCAATGATATCTTTGTACACTGTTTCATTTGCCTTGGGACCAGGTTCATCGATATCAAGCCTTGAACTTACTCCCATTGGAGTATCAATTGGTTTAGATTCCACCATGTGATACTTCTTAAGCTGCTCCGTAATGTACTTCTCCTGATATATACTAAGTTCTCCCACCATGCTCATCTTAAAATCACCGCTCATTAGGTCTTCAAATTCCTCGCAAAGAGATTCTCATGTAGCCCAAAAAATAATGTCATCAATGTACACTTGCACAATCAATAAATTCTTACCTCTTGAATTCAAAAAGAGAGTATTTTCAATTTTTCCTCTCTTAAACCTACGAACAAGTAAAAATCCAGGTAACCTTTCATATAAACCCTAGGAGCTTGTTTATAGAGAGCCTTGTCAAGCCTCATCATATGATCTGGGTAGTCAACATCTTTGAATCCAGGAGGTTGCCTCACATATACCTCTTCCTTAAGATGCCCATTTAGAAAGGCACTTTTCATATCCATTTGAAAAAGCTTGAATTTCATGTAGATAGCATATGTAATAAGAATTCTGATTGCCTCCATTCTTGCAACAGGTGTATAAGTCTCATCATAATCTATTCCCTCTTCTTGGTTGTATCCTCGAACAACCAGCCTTAACTTGTTTCTGGTAATGACTCCATTTTTATCTAATTTGTTTCTATAAACCTACCTAGTCTCAGTGATGGTTCTGTCAGATGGTCTTGCAATTGGATGCCACACTTGACTTCTCTCAAACGGAAGTAGTCTTTCTTGCATAGAGGTTACCCAATCAACATCACACAATACTTCCTTAACATTATTTGGCTCAATGGATGATATGAAAGCTGTGAATGCTCCTAGATTTCTTGTTTTAGATCTGGTGTGAATACCAGAGTCTAAAGGAGAGATCAGATTGTCCAAAGGATGTTATGATTGATGCTTCCATCCGGAAACTCTTGAATGTTGTTGAGCTTCTTTGCTTTGTCTAGAAGTCACATCTTCGTCAGTGATTTCTTCATTTTCTGGTTGATGAGGACTTACTTCATCAACATTTATTGATGAACTAGGTCCTATCATCTGTTCAGTACTCGTATCATCATCCTTCTCACCATTATTATTTTGAGGTAAGCTCTCTTTTGTTGGATCATCAATCAAGACATCCCTCTAAATTTGAAGGAGTTCCTCTATCTCTGAATCTTCTCTCTCGTTCAAGTCTTCAATATTTCTAGAGTCATCCAAAATCACATAAAAACTTTCCTCAATGCGGAAAGTTCTTTTGTTTTATATTTTGTAGGTGTTGCTTGTAGAGGAATAGCCAACAAACACTCCTTCATTACTTTTGCCATCAAACTTTCCAAGGTCCCCCTTCCCATTATTGAGCACAAAACATTTCCACCCAAAATCCTTAAGATTACTTACCTTAGGTTTTTGATTAAATAATAGTTCATAAGGAGTTCCATTAATGAAGGGCCTGATCAAACACCTGTTGGTAACATAGCATGTTGTATTGACTGCTTCTGCCCAAAAGTATTTTGGAAGTCTAGAGTCAATAAACATTGTTCTTCCAATTTCCACCATTGTTCTATTCTTCTTTTCAACCACATTTTGCTGTGGGGTTCTTGGTGCTGAGAAGTTATGATGGATATCTACTTCAGAGCATAAATCATCAATTTTGGAGTTCTAAAAAAACATTTCCATGATCCGACCTGATCCCAATAACTCTACTATTGATCTTGGTCTGAATCATCTTGATAAAGGCAATGAACACATCAACTACTTCATCTTTGGCCTCAAGAACATGATCCACGTGAATCTTAAGAAACTATCAACAACCACCAGAATATACTTCTTGCAACCTCTGCTTTGAATTTTCATTGGGCTGTAAAGGTCCATATGAATGAGTTCAAATGGTTTTGATGTGCTAATCTCCTTCTTAGATTTAAAGGAGACCTTGGCCTGCTTCCCTTTGACGCAAACATCACATATTTTATTCTCTCCAAACTTTGTCTTTGGAAGTCCACGAACTAGGTTCCCTACCACAAGTTTGTTCAGCAAAGATGTGTTGACATATCCCAGTCTTGTGTGTCATAAATCAGTTGTTTCATCTTAACCCTAAAATAGGTTAAGCTATCACCTGAGCTAAGCTGAGATTAGCTACATACATATTCTTGCATCTCTTAGCAGTAAGAATCATTTCCTTGGTGGACAAATTGGTAACATAATATCTTTTTCAGATAGGAATTTGACTTTATTCCCTTTATTACAGATCTGAGACACACAATCTGTACTTCAACCCATTCACATAGTACACATCTTCAATAGAGTTCTCTAGGGACTTTCCAATTCTCCCAATCCCTAGAATATGCCCCTTTTTGCCATTTTTGAAAGAGACACTACTCCCCTGCAGTGCCTTGAGAAAGTTTTCAGTCCTTTCAATCATGTGCTTGGAGCGTTCACTATCCATGAACCAACACTGACTGCTTACTTTTGTTTATTCCTGCATGAAGGATCACTTGTTAGTCTTGGGAACCCATTTTAAGTTGAGCTCCTAAAAAACAGATAGAGGCATAATTAAATGTTTCATAGTCCAGGGAGGTATTTTTTTTTTTTAGACTTGCCAGCCCTTGGACCAGTTCCCTTGGTTGATCCTATTTTTATTGATTCCTTCTCGTGTGATTGATTGTGCCGATTTTTAAAAACTTTCTTCCATGCTTCACCGTCCTCTTTTAGATGCGCATTTCTTCCATAGTGCAGGCATAACAAGTTGTCTGACATAGACAGATACTTGCTATGGGGGTTGAAGGGGGTAATCTATCTTATTCACATAGCCTAGAAGCCTTCCCTCATTACTCCTTTGACTAGTCACATTACATAGGAGTTTTGAGGAAGTTATCCATTTAAGAGACTTGATTCAGTTCATCCTTTAAGTTCACCAGGTCCATTTTTGACTAGTTGAGCATTTCTTTCCAGTGACATCATCAGTTTTAGATCAGAATCTTTTAATTTTTATTCAAGTTCCTACTCAATATTACTAGGTTTGCCCTTAAGCTTTACATCAGATTTAGAACCTTCTTCTAGCATTTTCAACGGATCAGTTTTTTCAGCTTCAAGTGCAAGGTGTTTTCCTTCCAAATCAGATATTTTAAGTGCTAAAACTGTTTTTTCCATCTGGAAAGATATCAATGCTATTGTGTAAGAAGTCCTTTTCAGTGGTCAAGTCACATAAGAACTCAATTAACATAAAGAGTGAATTAACACACAAGCTAGTTTCTTTAGTTTTTCATTGAGTAAAAATTTAGGTTCTCCTTAAGATCAAGTAATAATACCTCCTCTTCAGCTTCATCATCAGATTTTGCCATGAAGGCAAATAATGTATCAAAGACCTCATCATCATCTTTCACGACTAGCATAGAAGCATCTACATGTTTCTCTGACTATTCAGATTCATTTGAGGAGTTTCCCTAAACTTCCAATGCCTTCTTCATTACCGAATCTGCTACTGCCTTCCTTTTGAATCTTTCAAGGACCTTGTCCCGTCGTCGATCACTCATGAACTTGTTAATTTCCTTATGCTCAGCCTTATTCAGGGGATATTCTTTGATATAATGCCCAGGTTTTCCACATCCATGACACAACTCAGCATTATTAGAGGTTTGACCAATGTTACTTTTCTTTCCAATACCACCATGCTTTCTCACAATCTTTCGAAACCTGCGAGTCAGATAGGTTTCTTGTTATCCTTTTTGAGTGAATCCTGCTGCCTGTTTAACTCATGGGATTGCATATTTCCAATGAGTACATCCATGGTGAGGGTCTTCAGATCTTTGGCCTTGGTGATGGCATCTACTTTGCTTTCCCATGACTTAAGAAGGAGTCTCAAAAATTTTCTAACTTGCTTGTTTTGACTGATTGGCTGTCCCAGACACCTCCGCTCATTTGTTATTGATGAGAATATGGTATACATATTATGAATTGATTCTCCCTCCTTCATGATAAAGTTCTTATACTGAGAAGTCAGCGTGTCAACTTTGGACTCCTTGACCTGTTTAGTGCCTTCATGAGCATTCTTCAAACACCCCATATTTCTTTTGCAGATTCACATACATATCCTATTGTATTCTTCTGCACCTATTCCGCACACAAGAAGCTTTTTGGCTTTGTAGTTCTTCTCAATCTTTGTTCTGTCAGCTCCGTTGTATTGCTTTCAAGTTTTAGGAAATAACTTTAGTGATTTCACCTTCTTTGACTGCAACAGTAGGAACATATTGACCATCGAGAACAATGTCCCACAACTCGATGTCCTCAACTTTGAGAAAGTCATGCGTGCGAGTTTTCCACTAATTGTACAACTATCCATTGAACCTTGGTGGTCTTATGAATGATTGTTCTTCCTCCAAGTTAAGTGGAGCATCCATTCTATCACAGATGCATCTCTAGGTATTAGCCGATTATATATCCACGCCCCGATACCAATTGTTAGGAATATATACGTCCATTAAAGTCAGGGACCAGGTCCCTCGACATAGTAACAGTATAAGACCAGAAGGAGCAAGTGAAATGTAAGAAATAAGAACACAAGATTTTTACGTAAAAAAACTCCTTGCTCAAGAAAGGAACAACCATGATCTGTCCCATAGGATTTTCAACCAAACTTCACTAAGGTGCACGAGCAACGTAGTCTATTATAACCTATGATAACTAGACACTACCCCTCTTCACCATTTCTCTTGCAATACACCTATTACAAGATTTAGAGTCTAAGCAATATAACCATTGCACACTACAATAATGACCCTTAGTTAATGTAGACTTTTATCCCATATTCAAGGTCATAGCTAACCAAGGATCAAACGCACTGATCAAGCTTCCTTTATGGATTAGGAAGATGACCTTACAAGATTAAATAACATAAATACAACATCAACTAGAAAGGCAATAAATTTACTCTGTCGGGTCTTTTCAGTTCGAATAATATGTATTGCTTCAAAGAACAATATGAATTTTCACTCTACCTGATAATGATTCTCCAAAAGCTTTTTTTGTCATGTGAAGTGTTCCTTTTAAATATACACACGAGGAAACCCCAAAAAATCCCATTGGACAATCCGTACGATGAGCACAGGTACAACAAACACCTTTTCACCGACATAGCAACTTTTACAACTAGACTCTGACAATGCCATTTGTATATCACTTTTTTCGGCCAAGACTTGGTCCCCCTATTTGATCCCATGGTTTGTTAATCATCAAAACATACAGTGTAACAACTTAATATTTGTACGAGAAAGTTCCATCAAGAATAGCTAGATAGCAGTAATTATTATATTAAGTGGCAGAACTAGGTATTGGCAATGGTATTAATTAGATCCCTTTTGCTGAAAAAATATATTGCGCAATCAAGGCAAAACTAATTTTTGTTCAAACTGTTGAATCCCTGTCACATAACAGAACATACCAATGAAGTGAACAAATGGGGTTCAATTTTTTTAAAATAATTTATTCATATCTTAGGTGTACATTCTAGTATTTTTCTAAAAAAAATTCTTTTGTGAATCTCCTTTAGCGACCGCTGCAATTGGGTCCAAGAGTCCTTTTGTTCAAATTATCTGTCAACTCCAGATTAACTGTTTATAAATAAGAACGAGTACTAGTTATATTCTGCTTCAATGTTATATTTTACTTTTACGAAGAAAATCAACATTTGGACCTCTGATGCACCTTAAGAAGCAATAAATAGCTAGAACATAGAGTGCCCAGTCCTGGGGGCTCCCATGGATGGCTCACACCGAAAGGCTACTTATTGAGATGGGCCAAAATAGTATAGAATCAACATAGAGAATAAAAGACAATATAAATGTTTATGACAAAGTTTAGGTAGTCAACAAACTGAATTATTAAGATTTATTATCTACTCCATATTAAGTAATTTGTTGGGAGATTTTTTTATTGTTCAAAATAATGAACTTTTCAAAATTCAAGAAAATGTTAGGACTTTTTTTCAATATTCATCTCTCTTTTCAATGAGGTTGTTAGATACTCTATATTTTTTAGGAGAGTACTCTAAAAATAATAAAAAAAAATGATAGTTGAAAGTACTCTTTAATTTTTTTCCCTCAAATGTTTTTCTTAAGGGATGAACCAATCCAATAATTTACTTAATATGCACTAAAGAAGTATCATTCAGTTCCCCAAAAATATTTATTATATTTTATTTAAAGGGTGATATGATAAAATTATTCTTTTATTCATTACTTGTCTGTAAATGTTTTTCTAAGGGGGTGCATCAGTTCAATAATTCACTTAATATGGACTTGCGATAGTATCATTTGTTTCTTCAATATATTTATTACAAAACTAAATTTATCATATTCAAAAAATAGTATGATAAAATTATATTTTTTTAATTTATTGCTTGTTAAGGTGCTTGACAGATGTGAACCAACTCAGACATACAAGGCAGGAGTATAAAAGTTCTTCAATAGTAAAACAAATCCCGACTACAGCCTCTACATTTCATAAGGTTTTAGGGTTTTGATTTCTCTTTTTCCTTTTAATTATACGTGTTCATTTAGGATTACCAGGAGACCGAGTTTATTCAAACTCCTTAATCTCTACAGGTACATTCCTAAATTCATCCCTGAGATTTAATATTCATCTCCTCCCATATATGGTAATCATTTTTGCTAAAGATGCATATGATCATATATGTTTAGCAAAGATAGTTAGTTGGTTACTGTTTATGAATAGTGATACTATTCATGAATAGTGACAAATAGTAGTAAGTGTCGGTTATTGTTCATGAGCGCCCCAGTACTGTTCATGAATAGTAACACATTGTAAATTTTTGTCTATAAATAAAGACTCAGAGAGGACATTCTCCTCAATCCGAAATTAGCACATCTCTCTCTTCTCTTTATTCTGCAATTCCCCCCCCCCCCTTTTGGTATCAGAGCAAGCACATAAAATAAGATAAACTACCCCAGAAAATATTAAGCAATGGAGAAAATTAGCAATGGTGCAGATCTACAGAATGAGGTATACAATTTCATGAATATGAATAGCTAAAGTTTTATATTCCTTATAATCTCTTGAGTATTATGTGATATTATCATTTTATTATACCGTTATAATGAATAAATCTTGAGTAAGTTTGCTATGTACGAGGCCAGTAAGCTGAGAGTAAGTAAGCCTAGACTATGCCATCCTAAGGTGGAAACCGGTGAGGCCAGGAGAGCCATTTTAGGGGAGTACACGAAGTTGAGGCGCTGTTAGGGTAACCGATCGAAGCTGAAAACGCATAGTAGTGACCAAAAAAGATTATTCAAAATAACGTTATAATAACCGGATAATTTCTAATAATGCCTAAAGAGATTAGAGGGAATATTATGTTTAGAAAATATTCAAAAATGGATTCATACCTACTAGATGGAAATCATGACTATAAAATACTTATCTTATATATACTCAGAACCCTTGATTTCGATATTAGAAGAAAAATTTATGATGTATTAATCATAGAAGAAATAATGGAATTAAACTCAATAATGGACTTAATAGAACAAGACTGGACAGAAATGACTATAGCAGATATTATAGATCTATATGAACTAGATATATATTCAGACTAAATAATGATAAACTATGAATATATGGAATATTGGTTAAAAACTATGGAAATTATATTCGGAATTAGTAATTTTGTTAGAAATTAATATAAGTAATTACATAAGAGAAAGAAATCTAGAACATTTAGAATATGCACTAAAAAATATAAAAGAAATACAAAGGTTAGAGCCACTAAAAATGAATATTATAATAAAATGTTTACACAAGACCTCAATAACAAATAATGGATAACAAAAAATTACATAAACCAAAGAAAGAACATATTCACAAAAAGATCAGAAAATTGAAAAAACACCTAAAAATACTATATTCCGAATATAAGCAATTAAGCGCAAATAAAACAAATAATATTAGACTTGAATACTTAATAGATCTAATTTCAAAAACAGAATATAATTATATAAAATATCTAAAAAAGAAAACATGAAAGACAATATCAATAATAATGAGGTATGCAGACAACATCTACTTGATAAAATAAATGAAGTAATAAACGAAATCAAATTTAGAAAAGAAAGATTAAACTATAACATAGTTGTAGGAGTATGTATAATATCAATTAAAGTACAAAGAAAACAAATATTTCATTTAGAAAGACAACTACAAAGCCTAGAATATAAATTACAACACGGATTACCATGAATAAAGAAGAATACGCCCTAGAAGAAGAAAAATATATGAGTCAAAAAGGACAAAAAATAAAAATTATACACTCAAGTTTAGGAAGAAGATTTAAAAAAATAGGAGATCAATTATATTTAATGTTAGAAAAAGAATCGGCAAAACTAGAAGATAGCTTAACAGCAATGGTAAGAATTAATAAAGAAAATGAAGAGATAGATAGGAAAAAAGAAATAGAAAAAATTAAAAAACAAGCTCAAATAGAAGTACAACAAATTAAAGAAGAAAAAAATACGAGAATTCAAGAATTAGAAAAAGAATTGGAAAAACTTAAACAATTGTATGAAGAAAAATTAAAAGCTAGAGAAGAACAAAAGAAACAACGTGAAGATTTAAAACTTACAGAAGAAATAGAAAAATTTAAAACATTACTAGAAGAAACAAGTACACTAGAAGACCAACCTAGAATAGGAATAGATGAAATAAATGAACAAAATAATGAAAATTCAGAGACAGATCTAGATCAATATTCAGAAACTTCAGAAACATATATTAACCTAATAGAAAAAGAAAATAATATAGAAATTAATGTGGAAGATGTAGATGAAAAAACTAGTACGTCAGGAACTAAAAGCCCAAAAAGATTAGATACTAGCCCAATTTATTATGCTTACGAAAGGGAAAATAAAAGTAAAACGTCATGGGATAAAAGATTGAATAGGAACTGGACACCTAGACAAAACATAGAACAATAGAACTTCTTAGATCTAGATTGTGTAGCAGATACAAATAAAACAATTCAATTATGGATAGGATATATTTCAAAACAACTAATAGATAATAAAATATCAATAACAGATTCCCCTGGATATATTAAAAGAACACTTATAGGAACAACAAAAATATGGTTACAAAACTTATCAGCAGAAAGTTTAGAAACACTAAGAAATAATAAGAAACCCAATAATGAAGCGGCAGTAACATCTATAGATATATTAAACAAATATGAAATGGCAATAAGAAACGAATTTTTAGTAGCATGACGACTGAAATTGATGAACGACAAAAAGATAAGGCATTGAATAGGAACCTAATAAATAAATTGAGCATATGTAAAATGAGTTATATAGATGAATATACATGTGCATTTAAAGAATATTACTATAAAGGATTATATACGAATGAAGAAAGCAAAGAAATAAGAAAATTATATTATACAAAATTACCAGAACCATTTAGTTCGAAAATAACTAAAGAATGGCAAGAATCTGGATTAATAGATACACTAGGAGCTAGAATAAAATTCTTACAAAAATGGTTTACAGAATTATGTGAAAAACATAAGGAAGACATGAAAATGGAAAAATTTTTAATAAAAAACTTAGCATGTTGTACCACAAAAACAGCACCACAATTTGGATGTACAAACAAATATAAGTACAAGAAAAGAATCAAAAAATATAAAGATAGACCATTTAGAACAAAGTACAAATATAAGAAACCAAGAAAAAGATACTATATAAAAAATTATAAACAAAAAAGACCTCATAGGACTAAAAAAAATATAACAGAATGTAAATGCTACAACTGTGGCAAAATAGGACATTTAGCTAGAGATTGTAAAATACCTAGAAATCTAACTAGAAAACAAATATCATAAGTAATGATAGAAAATGAAAAATACAAACAAATAGAATACATAGACTACGAATTAAACGATGATGATAGCATATATGAATTAACAGAATATGAATTAACAGAAAGTGAAAGTGAGATAGAAGAATACGAAACAGATAATGACTGAAAAAGATATAAAAATAATAAGTAAGGAAGAATACCAAGACAGTGAATGTACAGAACAAAAAATAATATTTGACAACAATATGTTTGAACAAATAAAAGGAAAAGAATTAGACTTAAGCATAGATAAGATACTAGAAGTACCCAAATTAAGAAATTTCTTTAAGATAAAACAAGAAGAATACTATGTAGTAAGCCAAAAAGAACACATAATAGACTGCAAATATACCCAAGGAAGAGCTAAAATACCCATAATAAATAAAAAGATAATAAATAAAGAAATTCAAGAAATAAAGGCTAAGAATCCAATAAAATACGTACACCTAGGAGGAACAGAAATACTAATAAAAGCATGTTTTAGAGAAGGAATAGATACACCAATAGAAATATATTTAGCAGATGATAGAATAATTCATCCTATAGAGAAAAGTATATTGAGTGCAGTTAAAGGAAATCTAATATACCAAAAATTTAAATTTATAATAAGTGCAAATTACTCAGTAGCTATACATGACAGAAATATAGATAAATCATTAGTATTATACTGGAAAATGTCAGGAATAGAATTAACACCAGGCAGTAAAGTATTTACAGCTAGATGTAAAAATTTATATGTACTAACGACGAAACATAAAATAATGGCTAGAAATAAGATTCAAAAAATTAAGATAGAAAACCCTTTTGACAAGATAGTTACTATCATTGATAATAATGATTATAGTTACAAAGAAATAGATATTGAAGAAGATTTAGAAATAGTAAAAGAAAGACTAAGTACATCAAAAAGAACAAATCAGGATTCACAAGCATCATCAAGAAGTAGTACGTCAAGAAGAATAGACTATGAATTACAACCAAAATTATTAGAACATAAAATAAGCGAAATACAACCTTACCAATCTATATATTATTAAAAGGAGAGGACAAAGCCACCATATTAAGCCAAATGGCAGCCTATAAATATGCCAAGTGGCATCTTAGGAAAAAAATTAGTTAGATAAATTATTAGTTAATTTAAATAATAAATTCAATTATAAAAACAATATATATAAATATAAAATATTTTCTACAATTACATTAATTTCAATTATATAAACAAAATATATAAATATACAATATTTACTACAATTAAATCAAATTCAATTATAAAAATAAAATATATAAATATAAAATATTTTCTACAATTAAATTAAAATAATTTTAAAAATTTATATTTAACTAACTTTAAATAAGTATTTAATCAATATATTAACTAACTTTATATAAGTATTTAAGCAATAACGAAAATCTTAAAAAGAACAAATCAATTTTTTTAAATTGATGTCAAACCTTAACTAAATAATATTATATATTAATTGATATTACTATTAATTATTAAATTTACATATTTAAAACTACTGAAAATTTCAATTAACGGATTACACATTATCTATATCAAAACATAAAACATCTATCTTCTATATATTATTAAAAGGAGAGGATAAAACCACCACATTTATCCAAGTGACAGCATATTAAGATGACATATGGCATTTTAGGCTACGTAATTATTTAATTAGTTATTAGTTAATATTTAAAATTTAAAAATTAATTATCATAAAAACTAATTAAACAAAACAAATCCTATATATAAAAATTCACATTAAAAAAAATTTTAGTCATGATTATCTATTTACTTCTTCTTTACCGCAAATAAAATTAATTAAATTTTAATTTGCATGTTAAGTCTTTTTCTCTTTAACAAAATAAATTTAAAACATAAAAAAATACAAACATAAAAATAAAAATATTTTTTATAATATTAAAAAAGAAGAAGAAGCAAAGCGGATTAGTATAGTATACTACTAATTTGCACGTATAGGTCTTTTGCCTTTTAACAAAAAAAGTTTAAAATATAATAAAATGCAAACAAAAATAGTTTTTAACATATTGGAAAAACTTTAAATATGGTTTTCCTCAAATGTATAACCACCCCTTATTTATGAAGTCTATAATAATGGCAACCACTAACCCATTTAGCCATTTGATTTCTCCAATTTGTCAAAAATATATATTTCTAATCAAGCATAGAACTTTTTTATTTTATTGCATGTTCCAAAAATCTAAAATAATTTCAAAAAATATTTAAGTTATAAGATTATTATTCGAATTACTATTTGAATTATTTTCTAATAATAGACAATTATTAGAAACATCTATATCTATATATATTATTAAAAGGAGAGGACAAAGCCACCATATTAAGCCAAATGGCAGCCTATAAATATGCCAAGTGGCATCTTAGGAAAAAAATTAGTTAGATAAATTATTAGTTAATTTAAATAATAAATTCAATTATAAAAACAATATATATAAATATAAAATATTTTCTACAATTACATTAATTTCAATTATATAAACAAAATATATAAATATACAATATTTACTACAATTAAATCAAATTCAATTATAAAAATAAAATATATAAATATAAAATATTTTCTACAATTAAATTAAAATAATTTTAAAAATTTATATTTAACTAACTTTAAATAAGTATTTAATCAATATATTAACTAACTTTATATAAGTATTTAAGCAATAACGAAAATCTTAAAAAGAACAAATCAATTTTTTTAAATTGATGTCAAACCTTAACTAAATAATATTATATATTAATTGATATTACTATTAATTATTAAATTTACATATTTAAAACTACTGAAAATTTCAATTAACGGATTACACATTATCTATATCAAAACATAAAACATCTATCTTCTATATATTATTAAAAGGAGAGGATAAAACCACCACATTTATCCAAGTGACAGCATATTAAGATGACATATGGCATTTTAGGCTACGTAATTATTTAATTAGTTATTAGTTAATATTTAAAATTTAAAAATTAATTATCATAAAAACTAATTAAACAAAACAAATCCTATATATAAAAATTCACATTAAAAAAAATTTTAGTCATGATTATCTATTTACTTCTTCTTTACCGCAAATAAAATTAATTAAATTTTAATTTGCATGTTAAGTCTTTTTCTCTTTAACAAAATAAATTTAAAACATAAAAAAATACAAACATAAAAATAAAAATATTTTTTATAATATTAAAAAAGAAGAAGAAGCAAAGCGGATTAGTATAGTATACTACTAATTTGCACGTATAGGTCTTTTGCCTTTTAACAAAAAAAGTTTAAAATATAATAAAATGCAAACAAAAATAGTTTTTAACATATTGGAAAAACTTTAAATATGGTTTTCCTCAAATGTATAACCACCCCTTATTTATGAAGTCTATAATAATGGCAACCACTAACCCATTTAGCCATTTGATTTCTCCAATTTGTCAAAAATATATATTTCTAATCAAGCATAGAACTTTTTTATTTTATTGCATGTTCCAAAAATCTAAAATAATTTCAAAAAATATTTAAGTTATAAGATTATTATTCGAATTACTATTTGAATTATTTTCTAATAATAGACAATTATTAGAAACAAGCAACCTTATTTATTCTTTGTATGTTTTTAAACTTTAAAAAGAAAAACATAAAAGGCACAAAAATAGATTTATTTTTTTAAAAAAAGGTAAACTAATACATGCACGTCTATAACCCCTATTATAGAACTAATTCACATAAACACAATTTTACACACGAAAATAGTATCTTAATTCCTTCTTTGATCTCCTTTTGGACTTTGTCTTTTAACATTGCATTTATCTAAATAAATATCTGAAATATCTTTTTTTTAAATGAGAAAATAATTAAATTTAAATTCAAATTTTAAAAGATGAATAACTAATTCTATCTCTAAAAACCGCTTAACCCCATAACCCACGTATTATAAAAATAAAGATTGTCTTAACTCCATATTGCTCTTTTGCTTCGCATGGTGCTCTTATGATTTCAAGACTTTCTTTTTCTAATCTCTTTGTTTTTTGCCATGAATCTTCATGATTTGAAGTGATAAGTTAGAATATTCATTATATATGGTGCATACCTACTAAGTTTGGATTACTATTCGTTCTCTTCTTCTTCTTTTTTGAACACTTGCACATGTATATGTTTTCCTTTTTCTTGATTTAGAATTATTATTATTATTCAATTGAGGAATGACTATTTCATTGATAATTATGTATTACTTAATTATGATTATCTTACTTCATTTTTTAGTAACTAATTAATACGTTGATGTTGGAAATCTTTGTGATAGTTAACACTAGCTTTTAGTGTTGAATTTTTTACAATTTATATACTATTCAAATTTAACAGTAGTATCTATATATGTATAGTATTGTTTGAATTTTTTTTTATTTTTTTTGCACAAATATAACACACAACACACAATGAAATCCACATAAATTCTCTAAAGAAATCAATTGATTTAGATATAATTTTGGTGTAAACTATTTATTTTTTTAAACATTTGCTACTTCTTATTTTCTTAAAAAAAAAAAAATGAGAATGACGTCCTAGACAAAACGAGGTGCTGGCCATTCGTTTAATATATCAATTTTAGATATAATTTATTATTATTTTTGTCAAATAACTACTTGACTGTAGAAATTATTATTTTTCTTTACAGGTACTTTTAGTGTTCTTATAACTAATTCACATTATTTTTGAAAAATTTAACATTCTAAATTATATGTAAATGATAAAATTCCTTCTTCCTTATTCTTAATATAAATATTTGTATTATCAAGACTAGAAAGTTATTATAGTTGTAGTATAAAAAATATATTATAAATGAAAGAAATTATAAAAGTTATTAATTTATTTAAAATTCAAAATATGAAAGAAAATATTGAATGTATAATTCAAATACTAATTGTTTTTTTTATTTAAAAGAATAAATAATTAGGTAGCTTTAGATATTGTGAAGAAGTGGGTGTACATTGAGCAGTTTTAAATTGACAAATTTAGATTGGAATATTAATTAGTAAAAAATTATTATTTCAAAAAAAGCAATATATTATAAATTTGTATGTTGCAAAATAGTGTCACATTTTATTGTTAAAATAATTCTCAACATTTCAATTTGATTATTTTGTAAAAACCAATTATCTCCAAAATATAATTTTAATTTATTAAATAATTATGAAAAAAAATGTTAAATAACACTGTCAAAAACAAAAAATAATAAAAGAAGATTAAAAGATTACCACTACCCCCATTTTTCACATTTCTCTTCTTAAAGATGATTAAATTCTTACTCATAAAATTGTTTATTTTACCGTAATTTTGCTGTTCTAAGTGACAATATCTATGAAAATCAAAAAATGTCATGACAAAATTATATAAACAAAATAACAATCCATAAAGTAGAAAATATTGATAAAGAAATAGTTAAAAATATATAGGTTAAATTTTTTTAAAAAAAGGATAAAGATCAAGAAAAAACAACAACTAACCCAAAATCATCCCTAAAACTCCTCACCAACTTATTTATGTTATTATCCCAATCTTTGAAAACTCAATTATATATTTTAATCTTATGCCTATATAACTGCAAATGCAAAAGTGTCATATAAACATCACAAAAAAAAACTACATTTGATTTTAAAAAAAAAATTAAATATTTCAAATATGTTTTTTGTAAAAATAAAATAAAAGATCATCGATAAAAATATTTTCAAACTATCGATTTTTAAAAAGAATATATTAAAATACTTTTTATGAGTACTCATCAAATTAGGTTAATAAATGCAAACTTCGGATAGAAAACATTCCCGTTATATTTATTAATTTTAATATATATGCAATTTTGCTATCATATCATAAAATATGTGTATTGTAAGTCAATTTTAATGTATTTTGGTAGCAACTACTTCAATATGAATTTTAAAGACTATATTGTATTTTTTAAAAAAAAATTTACGATCTTGATATTGTTTTATGTCATTTATTTTAATTTAAAATATAGATGACAATTTGAATACAAAAGTCGACAAAATAAGCAGGTATTTTGAGGGATGTCATTCTTAAAAAAAAATGAATTCTTTGTAGTTCTAAATTGTAACTATAAAAATATTAAATTTATCAAAATTATTTTACATGTAGAGATAAAATTTACAAAAATATATATACATATTTAATTTGTAACAATTGTTACATAAATTGAAACAACAAAAAGATAAAGTTTATTTTTAAAAACTTTTTAGATAAAATACAATTTCATCAAAATTCGACAAATCCTGAAGTTGAATTCATTTATAACAGACGTACTTCTATAAGAGTTTTTTTAACACCCATAAAATTCCTTCTACGAATCTTGGTTAATTTAAATTAAACTAAATACAAAATATAATTTTCTAATTCTCAATTTAAATAAATAAATAATTTTGCAACATTAAAAATTAAATTGTATACCCAAATAAGTTTCTGAAATTCACAATTTAAAATAAATATTATTCTTTTGATTTTGAAAATGAACTGGGAGTTATATAACTTCCATAATCCCATTACACTAAATATGGTTTTTATATTTCTCAATATAAAAAATAAATAAATAATTTTTATTCTACAAATAAAATTGTTAACCTAAATATTTTTTCTAAAGACACAATTTTTTTTAAAAAATTGATCTTTAATAATTTGTCAAAAAAATGTTTATCCAATTTAATGTGGATTTTTATAACTTCCCATCACATTTCCAACCGAAGGGGAGTTTTATAACTTCCCATGATATTAATTACATTTTCAAAATTCTCTATTTAAATAAATAAATAATTTTTATT
Source organism: Solanum rostratum (assembly GCA_029948455.1). Taxonomy (NCBI): domain Eukaryota; kingdom Viridiplantae; phylum Streptophyta; class Magnoliopsida; order Solanales; family Solanaceae; genus Solanum; species Solanum rostratum. The sequence goes on from CM057049.1 coordinate 55,238,284, forward strand.
CAGAAAAAAAAGTGCACCTAAATACATTTTCAAAAGTCAAAATAGATTTTAAAACTAAATTTTTCGTGCAAATTTTCATTTTCATTCTTAAACTAATTAGTGAACTTAGTTGATATCTAAAATTTAAAAACTGCGCACCTAAGAAATTAAATTTAACAATACAAACTTAACAAAAAACTACTAAATAGCTTAGTACTTATTTTAATGGTTTATACTGATTGCCAAATAAAATTACATAATATAGTTTATATTTTAAAATTTTAATATAACTTTTGTACACAATCTAAGTATGATATATGAAAAAAAAATATACAAAAATTTTTAAATAAAAAAAACATGACCACATAAATAGGAATTTTAAAACTTCCCATAAATATTATACATAAAAACAAATGGAAATAATTTAATATTAAAAAACTGTCTGTCCAATTACATTTTCAACCGTCATAATTTGAAAATCACATCAATCTTTATCTCTTTAGAAAAACAAAAATGTTTATCCAATTTAATAGGGAGTTTGGTAACTTCCCATCACTTTTCCAAGTAAATGGGAAGTTTATAACTCCTCATCATATTAATTACGAGTCAACTTTTCAAAATAACTAAATAAATAATTTTTATTATAAAAAAAATGTGAATCTAAACACCTTTTAAAAAAGTTATATAATATTTTAAAAACAAAAACTTTATTATTAATATATTTGGCAATCAATTTAAACTTTTTAAATAATAACTAATTTACTTATTATATTTTTAACTTCATATTTTAAATTTTAATATTTTGGGTATTTAGTTTTAACTTTTCATACATTAACAAACGTAACTAATTAATTATCTGGAAATATTTTAATTTAAGAAAAATAATAACAATTAAATATACTTAAATAGATTCGTATGAATTAGTTGATATCTTAATGAAATAGTTTATTTATTATGCATAACTTTTTAAATTATTAATTCAAATTTAAAACTTTTCCATTTTTTTGTAGAAATTTTATACTACTTAAAACTCTTATTTATTTGGTTACACATTTTATTGATTAAAATAATACGCTACATACGGTTTCAAAATTCTCCTTATAAATACATAAATAAATTTTATTCAGAAAAAAAATGTTAACCTAATTATTTTTTCAAAAGACACCATTTAAAAAAAATAATTTTTAATTTGAAAAAATAAATGTTTATCCAATTAATGGGGGAATTTATAACTTCCCATTACATTTCCAGGTAAATGGGGAGTTTTATAACTTCCCATTGTAGTAAATAAATCATTTATAATTCTCAATTTAAATAAATAAATAATTTTTGTCCAGATAAAATTTACAGCTAAATACATTTTCAACCGTCACAATATATTTTTAAAACATAAATTCTAATATTAATATAATTGGCAATCAATTTAAACTTTTAAAATAGTGGCTAATTTATTTATTATATTTTTAACTTCATATTTCATAATTTTTAATTAAAATATTTTGGGCATTTAGTTTTATACATTAACAAAGTTATCTTATTGATTATCTGTCAATATTTAATTTTGAAAAATAAAAAAATTTAATGATAGTTACTTAGATTCTTATAAAATTAGTTGAGGTCTTAATGAAATAATTTATTTAGTATGCATATCTTTTAAATAATAATTCAAATTTCAAAATTTTTCATTTTATTTATAAGATAAATTTTATCCTAATTAAAACTCCTTTTTAATTGGAATCAAGTTTTAGTAAGTGCAATACATTAGTTTTCCCAACATACATTAAACTGTATTAAAAAATAAATAATAATTAAGCTGCATAATTTATACTAAAAACACTTTCAAAACTATACTAGAAGTATTCTTATAAGATGATTACGTAAAACACTTTTATAATTGTAATGAAAGTACATTTATAATGATAAAGAAATATTTTCACAAATGTAATAAAAGTAACCTTCCAATAAGAAAGAAAAATACTTTTACAAAATTTTTATAAAGTATAATTGCACAACGATCATAAATTTATTATATAAAATTTACTAAAATAGTTTTGCAACACAATAAGATAAAAAGCTTTTAAATTTATATCAAAAATATCCCGACAACATCAGAAGGAAAACATTTTATAAAATATGACGAAAAAACCTTCAAAACATAATTATCTATTTAATCTTATTTGTGTTTATTAAAACAATAAATGCATTATATATTGAAGTCTGTTCTCTTTTCAGACAATATTTTTGTATATGTTATTCTACATAAATATGATTAATACTATTATACATACACTTTTTATTTAGAAATTAATCTAACCTATTCATGGATAAATTATGTAATTTTTTTAAATTGTGAAGTTTGATTGATATAATTTTCTTGGTGACATTGGTTTTGACATTTTATTTTAATATAATAAAGATGTCTGAATTATATGATATGCTCTTCATTTTGATAATTTAATCATGAAATTCTAAAATAAGTTTAGAATGTATTATGCTGTAGACTTCACATAATTATATTTTGTTTGACCAAATATATAGGTTGTCATTAGATTTTTAAAGATATTTTGTCTTATAAATAATGCTTATGAAGTAAGTTTTTGGTGTTACCAATATCTTTAATTTTTACTTATGAACACTATTTATTAATTTTATAGACTCAAAATTTTCCGCGCAACGCGCGGGTACGAATACTAGTATTATATAACAGGAATACTAGATCAAAGAAAGTATTTAATAACAATAGACACAGGACAAATTGAAAACTACATTACAAGAGAATTAGTAAAAGAAGAAGAAATCAATAAAAATGAAAATATAAATGCAGAATTACCTAGAATATTGACAAACATAGAACATAGTATAGAACAAGAATTAATTATTGGAGGAGTACCAATAAAAATAAAATTCAAAATATATCAAGGAAAAGATAACATTACTTTAGTTATAAGATGGCTAGAAACAGTAAAACCTTATAATTTAGATGAAAAACAACTAATAATACATTATGATAATAGGAAGATAATTATTAAAAGAACTTTAATATAAAATAATGCCAAAAATCCATATACTAACAAAAATTATAGTAGAAGGATATTATAATAGATATTACACACCTATGATAGATACAGGAGCAGAGGCAAATATGTGTAAATATAACTGTTTACCAGACAGTAAATGGGAAAAATTAAAAACACCATTAATAGTTACCGGCTTTAATAATGAAAGAAGTATGATAACACATAAGGCTAAAAACATAAAAATACAAATATGGGATAAAATATTAACAATAGAAGAAATGTATAGTTATGAATTTACTAATAAGGATATACTATTAGGAATGCCCTTTTTGGAAAAATTATACCCACATACCATAACAAAAACACATTGGTGGTTTACTACCCCATGTAATAAGAAAGTAAGAGCAAAAAGAGTTAGTAACAAAGTGAGAAAAAATACACCATGGATAAAAGGAAGTGAAAAGATTACCCAGAAATTAGAAAATATAACGCCAAATGATTACAAAATAGAAATTATAATATTCACAATAGATGAGATACAAGCATTACAAAATAAGTTAAATTCATTATATAATGAAAATCCGTTACAAGGATGGGAAAAACATAAAACAAAAATAAAAATCGAATTAATAGATGAAAATAGTATAATAACACAGAAACCACTGAGATATAATTTTGAAGACCAAAAGGAATTTCAAATGCATATAAAAGAATTACTAGAAAACAATTATATACAAGAAAGTAATAGTAAACATAATAGTCCGGCATTTATAGTAAATAAACATAATGAACAAAAAAGAGGAAAAAGCAGAATGGTTATAGATTATAGAAATTTAAATGCAAAAACTAAAACATATAACTACCCAATACCAAACAAAATATTAAAAGTAAGACAGATACAAGGATACAATTATTTTAGTAAATTTGACTGCAAGTCAGGATTTTACCATCTAAAGCTAGAAGAACAATCAAAACAATTAACAGCATTTACCGTACCACAAGGATTTTATGAATGGAATGTATTACCATTTGGATATAAAAACGCACCAGGTAGATATCAACATTTTATGGATACCTACTTTAATCAGTTAGAAAATTGCATAGTATATATAGACGACATTTTATTATATTCAAAGACAAAAGAAGAACATATAATGCTATTAGAAAAATTCATACATATAATAGAAATATCAGGAATAAGTCTAAGTAAAAAGAAGGCTGAAATACTAAAAAATCAAATAGAATTTTTAGGAATACAGATAGATAAGAATGGAATAAAGATGCAAACACATATAGTACAAAAAATAATTAATTCTAACGAATTATTGGACACTAAGAAAAAATTACAATCCTTTTTAGGACTAGTCAACCAAGTACGAGAATATGTACCAAAATTAGCAGAAAGCTTAAGTCCATTACAGAAAAAATTAAAGAAAGACATAGAATACTACTTCGATGACATAGATAAAACCCATATTAAGAAAATTAAAAATATGTGTAAAAATCTACCAAAGTTATACTTTCCAGATGAAAATAAAAAATTTACATACATAGTAGAAACAGATTCGAGTGAACATAGCTATGGAGGAGTTTTAAAATACAGGTATGAAAATGAAAAATAGAACATCATTGTAGATATTGTTCAGGAACATATACAGAACCACAATTAAGATGGGAAATAAATAGAAAAGAACTATTTGCTTTATATAAATGTTTATTAGCATTTGAACCATACATTGTATATAATAAATTTATTATTAGAACAGATAACACACAAGTTAAATGGTGGCTAACACGGAAGGTACAAGACTCAGTTACTACAAAAGAAATAAGAAGATTAGTATTAAATATTTTAAATTTCTCATTTATTACTGAAGTGATTAAAACTGACAAGAATGTGATTGCAGACTACTTATCAAGACAAAGTCGTGCAAACGGACTTTGAGGAAGAAATTACAAACACAATACTTATGAAAGAACTACTGGAACAAATTAAGATGCTCAACAGTAGAGTATCAATTATGGAAACAAAATATGTGGAGACGGACCACGGTAAAAAACCAGAGCTAGTAGTGCAGTCGGAGCACTCTAAAAAACCAGATCTAGAAGGTGACGTTGGGAAACACCTAAAAACCCAAGCTACTAACAGTTCAAATATTATTGCAGGTACATCAGAAGAATTTACACCGATTATGAAAAAGAAAAATTACAATTTGAATAAGGTATTTGAAAAACCTTATGCCCCATCTCACATACCAAAAAATGAATTATTCATACCACCTCAAATACATACATATGCCACATCACTAAGACAAGAAAAGAAAACATACAACCATATAACCCGTACCTACATCAACAATATAGAAAAAATCCAAAACCTCTTAAATACCAAACCTATTGAAAATCCCGAAAAACTAAAAAATCACCAAGGATATATCACCAATAAACTACAAAATTATAATAAATTAATTGCTTTACCAGGAACCAAACCAAACTTAGTAGCAACTTGCTATGCTTATGGACTTATTTCAACAGCATACACAGCTACGGGAGACGAAATTAGCCAAATACCGGAATTATACCAAGCATTTATGAATTACAAAAGAGTTACTAAAGGACAATTATTTTACATCAGGTTTTATTCAGCACCAGCGGAGATACTATTTGACGAAATTAAACCAGTTGTTACAGTTATAAAAATAGGAATGACAAAAGATTATATTATTCCAGAAGAAATTACGGAGCAACCAATTATTCCAAAACAGGAATTACCAGACTTTTATGCCAACAAGAGAATTATCGGACTCAGCACAATATTAGCAGAACTAGCCAACGTATATGACGAAACAAATTACATATGGAAGTATTATTCGAGGAATCACTTATTAATTTATTCAACAGCAAAAGAGTATAGGCCCATGGACAAGTTAGAAGTAAAAAATTGGGCATTATCACTACTTAAACCAGAACAAGACCCAATAACCAATGCTATCAGAAAATGATTTATTTCAGAAGACAGCTTAGACCAATATTGCAAAATAATTGGGAAAAAATATACGGAACACATATGCAGCAGATGCAGTGGAGTAAACAATTACATACCAGATGTCAGATTAGAATAAGAAGACAAGTGGACGAACAAAATTAACCAAAAAATGACATATAGCAGAAAAGTGTAAGAAGAAAAAACGTAGCAGCCGCAAAAGACAAAAGAAGGAAAAGTTATCAGAATGTAAATAAGTAGGGACTTGTTTTGTAAATTATTTTGCACCTTTTGTTGTATAAATAGGTTAGTATTTTTAAAAGTTGTAAAAGTAAGTGTCGGTTACTGTTTATGAATAGTGATACTATTCATGAATAGTGACAAATAGTAGTAAGTGTCGGTTACTGTTCATGAGCCCCCGGTACTGTTCATGAATAGTAACACATTGTAAATTTTTGTCTATAAATAAAGACTCGGAGAGGACATTCTCCTCAATCCGAAATTAGCACATCTCTCTCTTCTCTTTATTCCGCAATTCCCCCCCCCCCCCCCCCCCCCCCCCGCCCCCCTTTTTGACCATTCACCATTGAGTATAGTAGTGGGAAAACAGGGAGATAATAAGACGAGACTATTTTATATTCTACAATTGTTCGGCACAACATCTTGATTTTAGAGAAAAAGTTGGCAAATGCAAAAGGAGGAATGAAAGGAGTATGGAAAATCTTGAAGAAGGAAGAAAAGAGTTACAAAAGTTGAATTAGAAGGAATTCAGAGGGGTCTCAGAAAGAATTCAAAATTAAGAAAAGAACTGGAGACAAAACAAAGTCAAATGAGGAATGCTCCCATACCTCAAGACTTGATGGAATCAGAAAAGGAGACAAAGCAACAACTGAATAAGTAGAGAATGATTGAAGAAGCAATATACCAACAGAAATCAAGGATACAATGGCTCCAATTAGGAGACTCGAATACTAAATTTTTCTTTGCACACATGAAAGGAAGGACAGCTCAGAACTAGATTACAATGCTGACTAAGGAAGATGGTACAGTGATCACAGATTCAGGTGCAATTGTTGATGAAGCAATGGAGTTCTACAAGAATCTGCTAGGGTAAGCAAAACATTATATGCCAGCAGAACAGTAAACAGTAATCAGGAATGGACCAGTACTCAATAGAACACAACAACTCTCTTTGATGAAGGATTTTACCAAGGAGGATGTCATGACAGCATTAAAAGACATAGATGAAAACAAGGCACCAGGAGGGGATGGTTTCAATGCATACTTCTTCAAACAAGTATGGTCCACAATAGGAGATGAGGTAACAGAGGCTATACTATCATTCTTTCAAACAAATGATCTGTATACTCCTGTGAATAAAGTTGTGGTAACTCTTATTCCTGAAGTGCAACATCTAAGCTCCAAAAAAGAATATAGACGGATCTCTTGTTGTACAACAATCTATAAGATTATTTCAAAGATGTTTACATATAGATTGCAAGGGATAATGAAGTACCTAGCAGATCCTAGTCAATCTGCATTTATTCCAGGAAGAATGCTCGGTGATAATATAATTCCGAGTCATGAGTTAGTGAAAGGATATGGGAAGAAAGGAATATCACCTAGGTGTATGTTAAAAATTGATATGCAGAAAGCCTACGATTAAGTGAAGTGGCACTTTCTTGAAGAGGTGCTGAATGGGTTGCAAATTCCAACAAAGTTTATCAACTGGATCATGACGTGTTAAAACAGTTTCTTATTCTATTCTGGTAAATGGCGATCCAACCCCTACATTCAAAGCAAAAAGAGGGGTAAGGCAAGGAGATCCTCTATCCCCCTACCTCTTTACATTTGTTATAGAGTACCTTACCAATTTACTGAAGAATCTGAGACAACAAAATGGGTTTAAGTTCCATCCAAGATGCCAAAAATAGAAGATTATTCAGCTGAGCTTTGCAGATGATCTATTACCGTTTAACAGGAGAGATGTAAAATCAGTGAAAATCTTATTTGACTGCTTCCAAGAATTCTCCAAAGTGTGAGGCCTCATAGCAAATCAGGCAAGAATTAATCTATATTTTGGTGGAGTTGTAAAAGCAGATCAGTAAGCCATCTTGCAATACACTGGTTTCAAGAAAGGGATGTTGCCTTTTAAAGTATCTAGGGGTACCATTAAGCTCAAAGAAACTGTCTATAAATCAATTTCGGCCACTGATAGACAGGATGCTAGGAAGTATACAAAATTGGACTGTCAAGTTCTTATCTTATGCAGGAAGACTATAACTTGTGCAAAGTGTGTTTATTTCCATCAAAAACTTCTAGACACAGATATTCTGTCTACCAAAAAAAGTGCTGAAATAGGTGGAAACAATATGCAAAAGATTCTTGTGGAATGGAGAAGTTAAGAACAAAGGCAAGGCACTCATAGCATGGGAAACAATATGCCATCCTAAATCAGCTGGAGGTCTTAACATAGTGGAGGTACATAATGGAACCAAGTAGCTATAATGCACTTGTGGAACCTAACTAATAAAAAAGATAAACTTTGGTAATTTGGGTTCACACATACTATCTCAAGGGTAGACAACCATGGGAGGTAAACATCAAGCAAGCATCTTGGGTGGTAAGGAAGATCCTACAAGCATACCAATGGTTAGAAGAAGTTGGTATCTCTACAATGAGATCATGAAAGCAGAAACATACAATATTAACAAGGTGTATAAGGAGATCTGAGCGGAATTCAACAAGGTACCATGGAGAAGAATGATATGTAACAACCCTGGCAGGCCCAAATGGATATTTATACTCTATCTGGCAATACATAAAAGACAATACACAAAAGATAGACCGGAGAAATGGGGAATCCACACTGATATGATATGTCCACTATGCAACAAAGAACAAGAGAACCATCAGCACATGTTTTTCATGTGTATTGAAGGAAAAACAATCTGGTAAAGGATACTCAATTGGATGTCTATTGTAAGATGCATCCAAGGGTGGAATGAGGAATTAACATGGGCAACAATGCATGAAAATGGGAAAAAAAGAAGCTGAAGTATATAGAATGGTGCTGGCAGCAACGGTATATTATATGTGGCAAGAAAGAAATTACAGAACATTCTAAAAGAAAAGTAGGAGCACAGAACAAATCATCCGGCAATGTGTACAAGAAGTTCATTGTAGAAGTAGTACTTATCCTAGACTGGCTAGCTATATTAGTAGATTAAATTACTATCCCTAAACTAGAAAACTAACGGAAGGAGTAGAACAAGAAAGAACTCTGAGTTTAGGACTATGTCCAATCCAGAGGTTCAAAGATGTACAAATTATTCAATCAGGTAATAGAAATTTTTAGTTACCAAAAAAAGTGTATTTATTAATGTAGGATTAAAATAATTATCAATTTTAAAACTTAAGGGGAAGGGGGAGGCTTAATATTTTTGGATAATAATCTAAATCAGGTCATTTGTAAAAATTCATGGGACATTTAACGAAAAAAATCACCGAACATCTTCATTCTCCAACAAGTGTCCATCATCCTCAAATGATGATTTGTGCCTTCAATCTATTATTGTTGGCATGTCCTCCCCCCCGTCTTCCTCTCCAAATGCAGCTTTCATTTCGTAGTAGATTCTAAATAAGTCAAGTCAATGGAAAACTAAATAGATAGTATCTCCTATAAAACTATGGCGAAGCTTGAAGTAGGAGGAATGAAAAGGAATTAATAATTTGAAAGTATATATGAAGAAAGTGCACTGAAGGAGTAAAGTGGAGGAACGTATCGGCTTCGGAAAAGAAAAAGGAGTATTGCCTCGATAATCGGCCATGATTTTGAAGCAATTACAAAAAACACATTTCTAGAACATTAAAAGCGAAGGGACATGCATCACATGGAGAAGTGTTGTAGGAATTTTTGTAAGCTTTTCCTTCAAGAACTGAAAGCCTTTTTCATTTTTTGATCACAATTTGTGTAAGTATTCAGAAAAAAGGGGGACTATTTATAGAAGGTAAAATTCGAACTCGATAGATAGATAAGTCAGAAAGTGATACATGGAAAAAATGATAAGCCTGACACGAATCAGAGATTGACACTGTAGTGTGAGCCCACCTAGCTTTTAAGATGCAATACTAGATATGAGACACAAATCGATTTGAAAGAATATTGTATATCTTAGGTGTACATTATAGTATTTATCTAAAAGTTCCTTTTATGAATCTCCTTTGACAACTACTATAATTGGGTCCAATAGTTGTTTTGTTTAAATCACTTACCAACTTCAGATTAATTATTTACAAATAATAACCAGCACTTGTTACATTTTGTTCTCATATAACATTTTAATTTTACAAAGAAAATGAACATTTGGGCCTATCCCGACTCAAAAGTTATTGATTTGCTAAGACCATATAACAAGACAATAACTTTCTTAAACTAATTTGGGGGTCTGTAAAACTGCACAACAATTTAAGCATAAATACAATCCAAGAAGAATCACACCCCGGAAAGCAAGCTATTAACTTAGGAAAGCACTCCACACTAAGTGGCTTTCATTTCACCACAAGTGGATAGTTTTTTCCCAAGTAGCCCTTTTCGAGTTGGGTGCCCAGAGGCCCTCTTGGCACAGTGGCCACGAAGGGTGATGGATGGATCACACCCCGAATCTAGTTATTAAACGGGAAAATATAACATGGAATAAACATAAGAGTAAAAAGACAATAAAGACAATAAAATGTTTCTAACATGCATACGATGTTAAGAAATGGACTTTGGACCTAACAGTCTTTGCTAAACATAAATGCGCATATGTACCTACTCAATAATACCACTTTTAAGCATAAATCATGATCATATATAGTGAGTACATGAAATTAATTCTTAGGGTGAATTTTAGAATGTACCTAGGAAGATTAAGGACTTGGATGAATTTGATCTCCTGCCAGTTCTATGTAATGACCTCGAAGGTCATTTTTAGAATTCTCGATGAAATTATCATTTTTTCCTTCTCAAAAATTTCCTCGAGTCATTTTTGGTTGAGTCTAAAAGTCAAATTTTGAAAGCCTTGTATAAAGTAAGAGTTTTGCTAAAGAAAGAATTTTTAAAGGCTTAAAGTTGGAAATTTCAAGTTTTATGGTTATCTTGAGTTTTGAGTGTCAAAATACAATTTTGTGAATTCCATCAACTCCAGAATGCAGAATCTAATCTAGGAGAACTTATGAAACTAAATTTGGAGTTAAAAACAGAGATTTTAGACCCAAAGTTACATTTTCAGTTTATTTTGGATCATAGTTTGACTTTGGTCAATATTCAAAGTTCGGAAGCTCAAATCAAAATTTTGATAGTTTCAGTGGTTCTGGATGGTGAAACTAACACTAGAAATGATCTCGTTGCAATTTTTAGAGTCTCCGAGGCAGATTGGATATTCTAAGTTTTAACTAGTTTCTTTGAGTTTTATCGGGTTTCGGGCCAAGGATGCCTCAAACTCAAAATCTGATGTTTTCATTAAGTCTAAAATGTTGTCTCTGGTAGGGTTTCATGTTTAGTTGGTATGTATCGGGTTCCGAACAAATCTCGAGAGTTCATTTTTTTGAATTTCTGTGCCGGTGCATTGTTGATATCTGATGAGACTATTTTTGTACTCCACGTTTGTGGGGTTCCCTCCATGTTCGCAGAGTGTTATGCTTCTAGACCTCCACATTCGCCGAGGTGTGGCCCGCATTTGAGGAGGGTATTTTGTCATCTCTCCGCGTTCACGGAGTGTGGGGTCTGGCTGCGCTTCTGCATTTGCGGAGCATTAATTTACCTGAAACAGTGTGTGTCTTAAAAAAATAGGTTTCCATTTTTCACCATTTTCAACACTCCAACCTCGGTTTTTGAGAGAATCTTCAAGGTTTTTCAAGGCAAGAACATTGCGTAACGTTTTTCTAGCATGTATTTTCAGTTCTCATTAATTAAATTGTGATTTCAACATAGAATTTGGGGATTTCTCTGACTTTGATTTCTAATACAAAAGTTGTTGATTGTGATCTCATTTTAACTCCTTTTTTCAAAACAATTTTCGCCATTAGAATCCTTATTACTTGAGGATCATTTTTATGTAAACTTCAGAATTTTGGTGACTTTTTTCGGCATAAAAGTTTTGGACCATTATACCCTTTTCACCTAAATTGTTTGATTTTGATGTAATTACTTTCGTAATGTGATTGTGATGCTATATTTGACTAGATTGTGGTGATTTGATATATCATAGAAGGGGAAAAGTGGTGAATTTGACTTGATTTGAGTCTTCTAGTAAGACAAATGGACTTCTAACCTTCTGTTAAGTATGATTGAACCTTGTATTATCCTATGTATGTGGGTTTGGATGAATCGTGACATGAAATGGGTTAGAATTATACTATTTTTTGGTTTTGACCATGTGATATCAGATTGGGTACCAATAAATATTGTGAATACTTGTCTTGTGAAGCAAATGTGGTGTCACGCCCGGTAGGGTACCCTTGGCGTGGCCGGCACCTCGACACTATTGCTAGTCCCTAAGCAAATCACTTAGCCTCATACATCCATTCAATCACATAATTCTACTGAATAGCGAAATTAAAAATAATTAAATGGGCACATCTCATCTAAAGTCTCAAAATGCATAGATAATAATAAAGGCTAGTAGAAAGAAACTAGCTCACAAACTCAACATCAACGTTTAACCATCGTCAATGAAGCCTCTATCACGAATCATGTGGTGTCAATGATAGACCCATGGCTACCCAAATCAAAATAAAAGAAATAGTCCAATCTAACTCTAAAGCATGATGAGATAAAAGTAGTGAATCCTTCGGAATAGGGGAGGCTCACCAATTAGCTACGAATCTCAGTTATTCAACGGAACGCCTATTGATGATTTCTAGTAGCTGCCTCTGCATCATAAAATGATGCAGTCCTAAAGGGACATCAGTACTTAGAATGTACTGATATGTAAATTAGTTGAGTGAAACAGAAACAGGTAGAATAATATGGGAACAACATCAACTCAAAATAATCATCAAATAAGATCAAATCGTCAAATGTCTATCTATGCAAGAATAAAGAGTAGACAAGTCACCTGTCAACAACTCAAACTCATCAATCATCTCAAACTCATCTCAAAGGAGTTCACCTCCTCTCATCTCATCTCATCTTAGAGGAGCTCACCTCCTCTCATCTCATCTCATCTCATCTTAGAGGAGCTCACCTCCTCTCATCTCATCTCATCTCATCTCAGAGGAGCTTACCTCCTTTCATCTCATCTTATCTCATCTCAACTGAGAGTACTCAAGGTAGGAAATTTATGGTAGTTTCTCTTATCCGACAACAATCACTTATGAGCCAGTGAATGTACAACAATCTCACTGATGTTGCCACATCCGTCTCAAACTTGGCAGGTAAGGAAAGATCGAAAACATATCGGCTCACCCAATATGGAGTCAGTACTCAATAAGTTAGCTATTGCTTTTAGGGACTATTACTCACGAGGGAACCATAATATATATGTGATGGTTCTAAGCCTCACCTACATTTGGTAACTTATTTTTACGAGTTCAAGTCGGACTAACTCTCACTCTTTTGGTGTTCGATACTCTTCCCATGACTGAATGCTCATAAAACCTCCACCTCAACCTCAACCAATCTCACAGGGACTCGAACCCCATCATCGATCGGTATCTGATAGGGACTCGAACCCTGTCATCATGCAAATCATAGGGACTCTAACCCGTTCATCAATCAATCTCAACAATGACTCAAGATTAGAACAACCATTAGGAATCAGTCGGACAGACACATCGGTAGAGTTCATTTATAGAGACTCGTAATGCAATCAAATTTTATCAACTCATCATCATTCTCTCATCACAATCAACAATCTCAACTTAAGTCTCTAGACTCAATACTCAAGTTCATTATGCATGCTTTTCAAATGCGTTATGTAGGGTTATCCAAATTCTCATAAAAATGTTCAATTTAAGAAAAACAAACAGTATGATGGCCATCAACACAGAAAAATGTGTAATTTCAAATAAAATTTTAAGAAAAACCATCAAAGGTTCATGTATGTAGACTCTTGAACCATCAACTTATCTATGAATATCTATGGGGCACTTGAGAGAACAATCACATGCTTTTAGTTTAGCCTTACATATCATGGATTAAGCTATCAACCATCCACGTCAAGGATTTCTTCCCAAATCTCTCAAACTCAAGCTTTTCTCCTCTTTTCTCAAGCCCTAGCCTTGTTAGATTATGGAATGAGACTTAGAATGGGGGTTTTAGACTCTTTTTACGTCAAAACGACCTTATTAGATCATGTATAGAGTTTAGGAGAGGTTGGAAATTGACCAGAATACCTCTCAGAAAAATCAGAAATTTTCAACTGGGAGATGACCCAGTCCGTGATGCAGATTGGTCGCTCACAGTGTATTTTTAGAAAAAGTTTTGGAATGAATTTTCTCAATCGCGTTGAAAATTTTCAAAAAAAATATAAGTACCGGTCCGCTATGGAGGCGTGACGCACTCCTGTTGCGCACCAACACTGTTTTGCGCTTCGGATCAAAATATTATCTTTTGATTGAGTCGCCCTAAAAATCGACCGAGACCATTTTCTCACTCAATTTTTTGTGTTGATCACAAATCCGGCCTCAAAGTTTCCATACAAGCATTGGAAGATGCGTTACGTGCATGCCCTCACTCTGGGGGTATTTTGATAATTTTACCAGGCGTTACATCATCTCCCCCTTGGGATCATTCGTCCTTGAATGATGAGTATAGGTGAATACCAAGGCACAAATAGACTCAAACTCATCTCACTACTCAACTCAATCAATACTACTCAGACATAAGAATAGAAAGTCACATCAAGAATAGATCAATCAATATAGTGAAGGGTAAGAAGTTTACCTTCAACACTCTCATTATTTGGCACGAATAGGTGCGGATATTTGGCCTTCATCTCTTCCTCAGCTTCCCATATGGATTCCTCAACAAATTGATTTCTCCGCAGGACTTTGACTAAGGTTATCTCTTTGCTCTTTAACTTACAAATCTGATGATCAAGGATTTGAATCGGAACCTCTTTGTAAGATAGGCCATCTTTCATTCCAATGCTATCAACAGGGATTACCAAGGCAGGATCTCCCAAGAATTTCTTCAACATCGACACATGGAATATTGGATAGACTCTATCTAGCTCGGAAGGCAACTCTAAATCATAGGCGACCTTTCCAATCGTCCTTAAAATCTGATACAGTCCAACATAGCATGGAATCAACTTTCCTTTCTTCCCAAATCTTAGGACACCCTTCGTAGGTAACACTTTTAAATACACCCAATCATTTACTTCAAACTCTAAGTTCCTTCTTCTTACATCGGTGTAAGATTTCTAGCGACTCTGGGTAGACTTTAATCTCTCTCTAATGACCTTGACCTTCTCCATCAATTGGTGGAAAAGATCAGGCTCAATCAACTCCGCTTCTCCAACCTCAAACCACCCAAATAGTGATCTACATCTTCTCCTATACAAGGCTTCGTAGGGAGCCATCTGAATGCTTGCATGATAAAAATTGTTATATGCAAATTCAATCAATGGTAGGTAATCATCCCAATTTCCCTTGAAATCAAGAACACAAGCTATCAACATATCCTTTAATGTTTGAATTGTACGCTCTGCCTGACCATCTGTCTATGGATGAAAGGCCATGTTCATATTCACTTTAGTACCCAATCCTTTTTGGAACGATCTCCAAAATTGTTAGGTAAATTGAGATCTTCTATTTGAGATAATGGACAAGGGAACTCCATGCAACCTCACAATCTCCTGGATGTACAACTTGGCATACTCCTCCGCAGAATTAGTTGTCTTAACTGCCAAGAAGTGAGCTGATTTAGTCATCCTATCTACAATCAACTATATCAAATCATGTTGCTTTCGAGAACTTGGTAGACTAGTAATAAAGTCCATATTAATCATCTCCAACTTTCATTCCGGAATCTCAAAGTTTTGAGCCAATCCACATGGCCTTTGATGCTCAACTTTCACTTGCTGGCAATTTGGGCACTTTGAAACGAACTCAGCAATATCCCTCTTCATTCCACTCCACCAATAGACTTCTCTCAAGTCCTGGTACTTCTTGGCAGAGCCAGGGTGAATGGAATATCTAGTGTTATGGGCTTCGAGCATTATTCTATCTCGAATACCATTAACATCTGGAACACACAATCTACTCTGGTACCTCAACACTCCGTCTCCCCCTTTGGAGAAGACCATCACTTTCTGTTTGTGGACAACCTCCTTCAATTGGAGTATGACAGGATCTTGGTCTTGCTTTTCCTTCACCTCTGTCACTAAGGATGAAGCAGACCTGTCCTGAACATTAACTCCTCCTTCATTATTCTCCTCAAGTTGAACTCCCAATCGAGCCAATCGATGCACTTCCTTGGCTAAATCTTTCTTTCCTTCCTCTGTATGGGTTGTGCTACCCATTGACAACTTGCATAAGAGCGTCAACAACAACGTTAGCTTTACCTGGGTGGTAGAGAATGCTCATGTCATAATCCTTCAGCAACTCCAACCATCTCCTCTACCGCAGGTTGAGCTCTTTCCGATTGAAAACATACCGCAAGCTCTTGTGGTCAATGAACATATCCACATGCACTCCATACAAGTAGTGGTGCCAGATTTCAAGTACAAACACCACTGCTTCCAACTCGAGATCACAGATTGGATAGTTCCTCTCATGAACCTTGAGTTTCCTGGAAGCATAGGCTATCACCTTCCCTCTCTGCATTAGTACACATCTCAATCGAACCCCCGAAGCATCACAATAAATTACAAAGTCCTCTGTCGTATCGGGTAAGGTAAGGACTGATGCAGTAGTCAACCCCGTCTTCAACTCTTGGAAACTCTTCTCACATTCATCGGACCACTGAAGCTTGACCTTTTTCTGAGTCAATTTAGTCAATGGTGCAGATAGGGAAGAAACTCCCTCAACAAACCTGTGATAGTAGCCTGCCAACCCCATGAAACTTCTTATCTCAGTCGGAGTGGTCAGTATGGGCCAGTTCTTAACCGTTTCAATCTTTTTGGCATCTACACGATTCCATCATTGGAAACAACATGGCCTAGGAAGGCCGCTGATGTAAGCCAGAACTCACACTTTAAGAATTTTGCATACAACTCATGGTCCTTAATAATTTGGAGGACAACTCTGAGATGATTAGCATGCTCCTCCTCACTTCTCAAATACACCAAAATGTCTTCGATGAAAACAATCACAAACATATCAAGATATTGTCTGAATACTCTATTCATCAAGTCCATAGAGGTTGCAGGTGTGTTCGTCAACCCAAAGGACATGACCAAGCTCAAAATGGCCATGTCTAGTCCTAAAGGCTATCTTTGGAATGTCACATGCCCTCAACTTCAATTGATGGTAGCCAGATCTAAGGTCTATCTTTGAGAAACAGGAGGCGCCCTGAAGTTGGTCAAGCAAATTATCTATCCTTGGGAGAGCATATTTATTCTTTATTGTGACCTTGTTCAGTTGCCTATAGTCAATACACATCCTGAGAGACCCATCTTTCTTTCGCACAAATAGTACAGGAGCACCCCAAGGTGAAACACTTAGCCTAATGAAGCCCTTTTCTAGCAAATCATTCAATTGCTCTTTCAACTTAGCGGGGGCCATCCTATAAGGTGGAATCGAAATAGGTTGGGTATCAGGAAGAACATCAATTCCAAAGTCAATCTCCCTATCGGGAGGGACTCCAGGCAGATCATCAGGAAATACTTCCAGAAACTCATTAACAATCGGGACTGACTCAAGAGATGGGGACTCAACATCATCAGATTTCACTCTCACGAGGTGATAGATACAACCTTTGGAAATCAACTTTCTGGCTCTAAGATATGAGATAAACTTTCCTCTAGGTGCAATAGAATCATCCTTCCACTCTAGAACCGATTCATTAGGAAATTGGAACTTAACGGTTCGGGATTTACAATCAACGGAGGCATAACATGCGTGAAGCCAATCTATGCCAAGAATCAAATCAAAATCAATCATCTCAAACTCAACCAAATCAACAAGAGTATCCTTATGATGGATGGACACTACACAAGCTCTATAGATTCTCTCAGCTCAAATAGACTCACCCACCAGAGTAGAAACATCAAAGGCTTCAAGAAGACTCTCAAGGGTTCTATCGAATCTACTGTCCACATAAGGTGTTACAAATGACAATGTGGCACCCGGATCTATCAAAACATAACAATCAAAAGTAAAGACTCGAATCATACCCATCACAACATCTGGGGAGTTCTCCTGATCTTGGTGACTACCCCATGGCATACAAATGGTTTGTTGCTCCACCTGCGCCTGATGTAGTGCCCCTCGGGTTTCCTCTAACAGGTGGAGTTGGTGTAGTAGATTGAGCCTGGTCAGCCCGCTTTGGACAATCTCTTTAGTAGTGACCCGCTTGGCCACATTTGTATCACACATCATTCCCATCACATCTCCCCAAGTGCATTTTGCCACACTTATCACACGATGGCTTACCTTGCAAACCTTGAGCCACACTAGATTGCGACTGAGGTCCATGATTTCCCACATTCTGAGATCTCAGATCATACCCGCCTCTAGGCGCAGGTGCACTAGTAGATGATGGTGCTGGAAATCGGTTGGCATTCCCTTTTCTTCTAACTTCATGGCTGGATGTTTTAGCTTTCTTACGCTTGAATTCTTCCTTGTCATGCCGTCTCTCCTCGTCCACTTGTTGCTTAAATTTCATCATGTCATGCCATCTCTCCTCGTCCACTTGTTGCTTAAATTTCATCAGTCTCTCAATGCCCATATCACTCACAAGCATTGATCCACTACCATCTCTCTTGGGTCCTCTATTCAACCCATCAACATACATCCCCATCCTTTCTCTCATGTCAGCAACCATGTTCGGAGCATAACAAGATAGTTGCATGAACTTCAACCCATACTCTTGCATAGTCATAGAGCTCTGTTTCAGATTCAGGAACTCTCTCACCTTAGCTTTTCTTCTCTCTCTTGGGAAGAATCGTCCCAAGAAGGCTTCCTCGAACAATGCCCAAGTCAAACATGGAGCATCATTCCCTCTTCCTTTCTTTCATTGGTCGAAACATAGCCTAGCCACACCCTTGAGTTGGTAAGCGGCCAGTTCAACCCTATAAGCATCGGCCACATGCATCACTTGGAACACCTTCTCAAGTTCCTTCACATAGTTCTCAGGATCTTCAGTGGATACAGACCCCATGAACTCAGGCAGATTCATCCTAAAAAATTCTTAGACTCTAGAGGTGTCATGAGCATCTTGTCTACTACTCCTTGTCTCAAGGCAGGTGGTGCAATAGCCTGCGCTAGAGCTTGAATAGCCCGGCGTAACTCAGCATTGAAGACCTCATCTTGAGGGGGTCGCTCAACAGGGACAACCTGGCCCATAGGCTCCTCGTGTAGTTGAGGCTCAGGTGGGTTAGCATCTTGTCTGGCAGGACATCCTTTTCCTCAGACGGCTCTCCTGGGAGCATGTTATTAGTTCTGCACGCGTAGAGCACGAATTAAAAGAGAACTTTCATAGAGTTTTACTCCATCGCACGAATTGGAATAAGAAGAAAAATGTAACAATTCCTAATGCCCTATAGTCTCCTGCTTATGAAATCTGGTAAAAAACACACCCATAAACATGACTCTACTAGACACAGCTTCATAGACTCCCTAAGACACTTGAACTCTGTGATATGATACCAAGTTTGTCACGCCCCGGGAGGGTACCCTTGGTGTGGCCGGCACCTAGAGACTATTACTAGTCCCCAAGCGAATCACTTAGCCTCATCACATTCATTCAATCACATAACTCTACTGAATAGCAAAATTAAAAATAAGTAAATGGGCACATCTCATCTAAAGTCTCAAAATGCATAGATAATAATAAAGGCTAGTAGAAAGAAACTAGCTCGCAATCTCAACATCAACATTCAACCATCGTCTATGAAGCCTCTATCACTAGTCATATGAAGCCAATGACAGACCCATGGTTACCCAAATAAAAATAAAAGAAATAGTCCAATCTAACTCTAAAGCATGATAAAATAAAAGTAATGGATCCTCTAGAATAATGGAGTGAAACACAAACAAATAGAATAATATGGGAACAACATCAACTAAAAATGATCATCAAATAACATCAAATCATCAAATGTCTATCTATGCAAGAATAAAGAGTAGACAAGTGACCCGTCAACATCTCAAACTCATCAATCATCTCAGACTCATCTCAAAGGATAGCTGTTCAAAACTTGCTAGGTAGGGAACGACCGAAACCATATCAGCTCACCTAATATGGAGTCAGTACTCAACAGGTCTGATGTTGCTTTCAATGACTGTTACTCACGAGGGAACCATAATATATATGTGACTGTTCTAAGCTTCACCTATGTTTGGCAACGTAGTTTGACGAGTTTAAGTTGAACTAACTCTCACTCTTTCGGTGCTCGATACTCCTCCCATGAATTAATGCTCAGAAAACCTCCACCTCAACCAATCTCATAGGGACTCGAACCCCATCATCGATCAGTATCTGATAGTGACTCGAACCCTGTCATCATGCAACTCATAGGGACTTTAACCCTTTCATCAATTAATCTCATTAGTGACTCAAGATTAGAACAATTATTAGGAATCAGTCGAATAGACACATCGATAGAGTTCATTTATAGAGACTCGTAAGGCAATAAAATTTTATCAACTCATCATCATTTTCTCAACACAATCAACAATCTCAACTTAAGGTTCTAGACTCAATTCTCAAGTTCATTATGTATGCTTTTGAAATCAGTCATGTAGGGTTATCCAAATTCTCATGAAAATGTTCTATTTGAGAAAAACAAATAGTATGATGATTATCAACATAGAAAAACATGTAATTTCAAATAAAATTTTAAGTAAACCCATCAAGGGTTCATGTATGTAGACTCTTGAACCATCAAATCATCTATGACTATCTGTGGGACACATAAGAGAACAATCCCATACTTTTATTTTATCCTTACATACCTGGGATGAAGCAATCAACCAGCCACATCAAGGATTTCTCTCAAATCTCTCAAACTCAAGCTCTTCTCTTCTTTCCTCAAGCCCTAGCCTTGTTAGATTATGGAATATGACTTTGAATGGGGGTTTTAGACACTTTTTACGTCAAAACAACCTTATCAGATCATGTATAGAGTTTAGGAGGGGTTAGAAATTGACCGAAATTCCCCTCGTAAAAATTAAAAAATTTCAGCTCGGAAAATACCCAGTCCGCGTCGCGGACCGGTCGAGCAAAGGTCGCGTACAGTGTATTTTAAGAAAAAGTTTTGGAACCAGTTTTCTCAATCTCGTAAAAAAATTTAAAAAAAAAAATAAGTGGTGGTCCACGATGCAGGTGCGACACGCTCCTGTCACGCACCAACACTGTTTTGTGCTTCGGATCTAAAAATTTTCTTTTGATCGGATCACTCTAAAAATTGACCGACACCATTTTCCCACTCAATTTTTTGTGTTGATCACAAATTCGGCCTAAGATTTGCCATACGTGCATTGGAAGATGTGTTACACGCATGCCCTCAGTTTAGGGGGATATTGGTAATTTTACCGGGTGAAACATGTGGAATTTTGGTTATTGTGGAATTGTTGATTACTTGATGTTGGTATTTAGATTGTGATGATACTAACATTGTATTATGAACACTTGAGAACTTGTGAATTATTTGGAATTGAGTGTAGAATTGAATGATTCACGTGGACATGTTGCATTTTCTCATGAACATGATTATTGTGATATGACGACATACTTTCTTGATATTCTATTGATGATCAAAAGCCTAAGGGAAATGGTTCCGGCTAGAAAAAGCAAAAAAATAAAAGAAGTGAAAAGTCAAAGGGAAATAGTAATGGCTAGAAATGAAAGAAAATGTCGAAGGGAAATGGTTCCAGTGGATACATGGTCCATGTGTGGCTCCCATGGGTTCCGACCTGAGTTTATCAATGGATGCGTATCATAGGACAGACATGCATCATGATTACTTAACATTGCATCACATTCTATTGCATTCACTCCATCTCATATCATTCTTTCTTGATGTTGTTTTATGTATTACATGTGAAGTTGTGAATACTTTGAAACTTATACGTTGTTAAGATTGATTTATTGAAAGATTGTGATATAAGTTAATAACTTGATCCCTGTACATTGCGAAGATTGGATTATGTGAATATTGTGGATGCTTATGAGATTGATAGACTATTGTACGCTTTGCTTTTGGAAATCAGTTGCATATTCTGGGATTTTATTTTATATATATATATGTACACACACACATATATATGTATGTATGTATGTATGTATGCATGTATTGTTGTATTGGGACTTTTCTGAGTGCAGTGTGTAGTTCGACAGTTTGTGGTTGGGTGGATAGGAGTACTTGTGTTTTTCATTGCTTTATTTTAGGTTGGTTTTCATTTGTTGAGTACCGTGTTGTTTGGTGCTCACCCCTTTCCATATTTGGTAGGTTGTAAGCCCGGTCTCTCTTGTTAGATTTCCCAGTTATAGGATCGAGCTTTTGTATTCCTTGAGAGGTAGCTGTTTGTCCCTCCAACAGACCTTCGAGGATTTTATTTTATGTTATGTTCTATTTGAGAACTAGAAACTGAGACTTGTATTATCATTGAGCATTCTTATTATTAGATGATCGTACATGTGACACTAGTTCTAGGATAGTTGTAATTTGGTTTCCTTATACTTATCTATTATATTAGACTATTTTATCTTCAGCTTTTGTTATTATAATAAGTTGTTCAAGCTTGGGCTGACTCAGCTTGGTGAGTTAGGTGAGTGCCATCACATTCGGACTTTGGGTCGTGACAATTTGGTATATGAGCCCCAGGTTCATAGGTCTCACATGTGTACAAGCCCCATCTAGTAGAGTCCTGAGGATTGGTCGGAGATGTCCGTTACTTATCCTTGAGAGACTATGAAGGTTTTTTGGAAATTCCCTTTTGCTTCTTTCTAATCAAGTCACGCATAGGTTCTAGTTTAAGTACTGAGTGGTCGTGTGTCCTTTTGGCAGATGGTGAGGACTAGAGCTACAGTGGCTACCGAACAAGGGGAGGCAGCCCCTGAGATTTCTATTGAGACTCCAGTTAGGGGAAGGGTCTGAGGCCGAGGCCGAGGAGCAGCACTGGCTAGAGATTATGAGCGGGCTACTTCCCCTGAGCTAGATATGGAGCCTTGAGAGGAGCATGTTCTCCAAGAATATGTTGAAGCACCACTACTACAGAATGCACTTCTGAGAGTTCTGTCAACTGCAAAGTGCTACAATTCTCCTTACTTAGCTTGATAAAAAGTGTCAAGAACTATCCATAAGTGTTTTTTGCAAAAGATAACAGTACTTTGGATGGGAAGGGACCCAAATTTAATGCTCTAAGAAACCTCAAGTGTCTTGGATGACATTTATCAGAAAGATGGTGGTCCAATTTATCTCCAATTATGGACAAAGAATACAGGTATTACTAGAGTGCCTTTTCATATTTGAATGTTAAGCCCAAAGAACTCGCTGTAAAAATCAATGGTCACTATATGTGACATTAAATCCGCTAAATAAGAGGAGCAATTGAACTTATTGAGGCATAAAACTTTTCCTTTCTTGCTTTAATCAAACGAAAGTCACCCACAAGATCATGAAGTCGGCAAGATGGGTGCTCACCTATCTCATTGAAATGAATTATCAAGCTAATAGAAATTAAGTTATCCAAATAAGGCTTCAGCACTTCTTCTACACTCTTTGTCTCTATCTATTCCACACGCCCTTCAACACGCCAAAACTTTTTCAACACCCAGATTTTCATCACCCTGTCATTAGAAAATCTTGCAAGGAAAAGAAACCATGGCTTCAGGTGATCCGGTAAATGGTCATAACTTTAACTCTATAACCTGCATCACTTCCACTTTACTGTTCAAAATAAAGGAACTCAGGTTATTTCGAACTTGAAGCCACATAATCTTTTTTTCCCCTCCCTACAATGACTCCAGCAATCAGATTCACCACCAAAGGAAGCCCTTTACAATTTTTTACTATTTCTTTTCCAACATCGAATAGTTCATTGGGGCAACTCACTTTTCCAAATTCTCTTCTCTCAAGTAACTCCCAACTTTCTTTTCATATTAGCAATCGAAAGATAAGAGGATCAGTGTAGAGCTTCCCATGCAAAGCCACTTCCTTTTCTCGAGTTGTCAAAATAATTCTACTTCCTTTCATAACATTAGGAAAAGGACTTGTTAACTCATCCTTGTTGTGGTATCTCACACGTCATCTAAGACAATAAGGTACTGACATGCCATGAGAGGGCACCCTTGGCGTGACAGGCACTCAGAGACTATTGCTAGTCCCCAAGCGAACCACTCGGCCACATCACATTTGTTCAATCACATTCTAGTAGCGGAAGACATCCATGAATAAGAATACTTAAATGAAAAGTAATGATAAACTGAAAATCAACGGCCAAAGGCCAAACAACCTATCCATCAACTAAGTAAGACTATTGTGAAAGAAACTAGTCAATAATAACATCCAATCACATCAACAGTCTAGTCTAAAAAGCCTCTAAAATATCTACCTAAGTGGTGCCAATGACAGACCCATTGCTACCTCAAAATAAAATAAAAAAGTTAAACTCAAAGCTAGAAGGAAAAATATGATATCCTCCAAAAGTAGGGCAGGACTCACCAATCATCTGAATACAAATAGGTCCTCAACGGGTTGCCTGTTGATGACCGCTAGTACCTGTCTTTGCATCATGAAAAGATGCAGGTCCAAATGAACATCAGTATGTGGAATGTATGAGTATATAAAATGGCAGGATGAAACATATAAAGAAAGAATGACATCAACTCAAACAGCTCAACTCAAGAAGTAGGAAACTCAATAATCATGTCAAGAGTCTAATATAAGAATGCAATTTGGACAATGACTACTCATCTATCATATGTGTCCCATCCACTCAAAGTACTATCAAGGCCTATTTGGAAGTTTCTCTAACCGACAACCATCACCTATGAACCGGTGATGATACAACAAAGCGATGTCGTTGCCACATCCATCCAAGGTTGCCATGGTATAGGACATCCCATTAGTGGATCCAAAAGTAGTAACATCAAGTCCTCTTTTGGGGACAATACATTCGATTTTATGGTTCAATCCTCTCCTATGCCGGCTACGTGTTTATTGAGTTCGAGTTGGACTTACTCTTACTCAATTCAGTGCTCAATACTCCTCCTAAGATTCAATATGCTCATAAAACATTAACCCTATGGTTAACTCCTTCATCTAGTCTCATTAGACATTTGTCAACTCAATTCATCACATCAACTATCAACTCTTTAGTTGCATTCTTTTAACGTTCAACTCTTGACTCATAGAAACTCTATCATGCATCATTCTAACTCATAGCATCCTGGAAAAACAAAAGTAGAGTTAAAGCATTTAGGGATTCCATAGACTCTTTAGGCTCAAGTTATGCTCATGCATGCTCATTTAAGTGAAATATGTGAAAATAACAAGAATTCATACTAGGGTTTATGTAGTAAAGTAAAATCATCTAATTCAAGTATTTAATTCATAAGAATAGTAATTCATGCAAGATTATGTAGAAATACATTAGAAATTTAAGAAAAACCTTCAAGAAACATTCATGGGAAACTCAATTTACTCACAACTTTATCAATTCGGGTTATGGGACACATGGAAGAACAAAATCCATATTTTGATAAGCCTTACATACCTAGAAGTTTTGAATCTTGAAACAACTTGGAAGAATTCTCAAGTTTTCGCTTCAAACCCTAGCCTTTTTCTCCTTTGACCCCTTGCCCTAAGTTTGAGAGAGTGATTTAGCGTAAAAAGCTTGAATTGACATGTTTAGAGCTTTATTTAGGCGTAAAAAGTTTGATAGGTCATATGCCACCTAATTCTTTGTATGTTAAGAGTTATAATCATTTAAAGTTGACCCTTGCATAATCCAACACTAGAAACTCGATTTATAAAAAAGTTTTGGACTCATCTAAGTAGTAGAAGTCTCTTATGGCCCTAATACACTTCCCACGTATAAGAATGAGGCTTGAAACATAGATACATGTGCGGATAGAGTTATGGGATGTCATAGGTACCTCTTTCTATACAGTTGTTTCCATAGCATATTGGCAACATCAAAATCCTCAGTGAATTGTAAATCTGAGCTAGTAACTTGATTAAAAAGATCCACCAACAACCACCAACAACTTCTTGTCACATTCTTGGCCAACTGCGCACCATGCACAAATGTCGAAATGACTAGAAACTAACATATCATTGCATCCTTTGTTCGCCAAAGTAGTTTTGCCTGAACCTGGCATACCAGTTATTGAAATGACATCTAGATCTGCCAGTCCACTGGTGAGCTTCCTAATTATCCGTTGTTTCTCCTCCTCAAAACCTACAATTATTTTACCAGTTGTCAATGACTTGCTTTCAACTGGCTTCTTGGGAGAGTTTACAAAAAGTTTAACTTGTTCAACACTGGAATTTCATGATAAATTGTTGAAAGAAACATGAAAAAACTGAGATATTACTCATGTACCATATAATCATGTACAAAATTAATTCCAAAAAGTTTACAAAGCAATTTCAACGGGGTCTCACTTTTTCTTCCAACAAAGTCTATATAGTAAAGGAAAAGAAATCAGTGTTAGGTATAGTATTTTGGTGTACAAGATTAATGTTATCCAACCATTGTAAGCGTGTGAAAAACAACGAACTGAAAATCCATATGACAACAACAATTATCCCAATGAATTTTTTGCTTTCTGTTTCTTTCTTTCTCCTTCATTATCTTTTCTTTTTTCCATGACTGCAATTTCCCTTTCAAGTTCTCAAGACTTGATGCATAAAAAGTACCATAAAACTTTGTCCGCATAAAAAAGTCATAGCAGGAAACAACATTGTAGTTATAGCCACTCATAAGAAGTAACTGTAATAAACATATTTGGATGGGCTCCAAACACTATTAGATAAGTTGACTAACCCTTTTACTTAATGAAAATATCCTCTTCTTGCTTTGTTATTGGATAAATAGAGCTCAAAGTCCTGGAATTAAAAAGAGAGCAAGGAGGAATAAATAATGACACCAAATCATTGTGTTGAGGGGTTTAAAGCTTATAAAATACCATAGGGCCTCCCTTGTCTGGCAAAAATTCAAAGGAAAGAAAACAATGAAAGAGATAATTAAGTTTAGTTTAATTTACTTACAAAGCAAATATTGTTTTCCTTTCATCAGATGTGCATCAACTAGTTGGCAGCCACCGCGGTAGGTATACAGGCTGGAGGATTTGAATTACAGGTACAGTTGCCGGAGCAACTGTTGATTCTTCAATCAAAGATTCATTATATTCCAACATAGCTATTTCTTGGAACACTAACCATATGCATCAGGGTTATGAAGGAGAAAGGTTGAGCTTAAAATCGCCCTCTGCATATGTAGTATGTGCTTGTCACCTTAGAGTTGGAACTGCCATATGGTGACTGCTCAAACTTCACCTCATTAAGTTATTTTATCTACCAAAGCTCATCAATCTTATATTTGATGGAACCTGCAGAAAAGAAGCCACGGTTAGAAGTTTATTAGTGATTAAAATGAGTCTATCCAAAATTGAAAAAGAATTAATTAGGATGAAGAATGTGGATATTCATGACGAATTTAATTACTTCTATAGCTAGTGGCTCTGGCACATTTGGATTAGTTCCTTCACTTCCCTTATATTATCGCAACAAGTACTATTAGTACTCAAACATCTTTTCTCTTCTAAGAATTCTGGCTTGAGCGCAAAGCTGCATTTGCATCTTGACCATTCACATCAAGACTAGTACATATTTCTTGAACAAGTTTGCCTGAACTTTTAGATGGGATATCCAACATCGATGTATTAATAGGATTTTTAATAACAATTACTGTTGCACATGAGGCCAAATGTTGTATTGAAGCACCTATTTGAAACATCTTGATCATTAGATCTATACAGCAGCCTGCAACTCCAAAGATTCTTTTCAAAAAGGATGTCATATGCCTCATTTTAATTCCTTTCCAAGTTCTTCATCTCGTGATTCAGAATTATTTGAATCTCTTCACAAAGGATGATCCTGGATCCACAAAACTCTTCCCACTATCACTTTGAGAACTGGTTAGTGTAGGAAACTAATAACTTTGCTAGAATTTGATTCTTTCCTGAAAACAATTTCCCCTAAAGCAGATCTTTTCACTTGCTGACTTAAACTTTGACTGAGTGCTATGGAATATGTTTTGCAACATAAAAATGCTTAACAAGGTGCGATGTTCCATAGACGGGTTCCGCAATCACTATTGTTAAAATGAGTGTGAATAGGAAGTTTAAATGAAGGTCATAGAAATGTAAATACTAAGATAAATATAAGAAACATTAGAAATAATCACATTTGACATGGTTGCTAGTAGCTTATATAGAAGACAACATATGAGAATATGTGACCAAGTCTTAGTTGAGCTGATAATCCATTCTACCAACAATTGAGTCCAATTCCACTGGTAACTGTCTGACTCTATTTAATACACACCATTCTAAACCAATCTCAAAAGCTAAAGATTTTTCATAAGCCACCTTCACGAATCCATTCTCTTCTCTGATCATACCACCTCCCCATTTTGACCAGGATTTCCTCTAGTGTCTCCAGATATCCTGAGCAATCTTTCCTTTGTGGAAAAGATGCTCCACATATTCCTGCTTAACAAGAACATCTGGAAGGAATTAGAAGGAGCTCGACAAAGTTAGTCAAGATGACCAGTTGATTCAAAAATCACGGTTGTATCAATAGTGTATGTTATTTTATATTAAAGTATCGATATATAAAAGTTTTAAATCCCAAGTATATTTGGATAGTTTAATTGTTAGAGAAAGAAAACAAATCAATGTCTTTTTCCAGAAAGGACAAAAGGTCATTTACAGAAATGAAAAACAAGACAGAGTATTTAAACCTATAAGACCAAATATGAGCTGGTTGCTTGTATTTGTCCCCTTGATTGGGTCGATGAATACTCAGTGGTTTCTTTTTGTCTATCTAAGTTTTGATGGACAACTACTGAATAGACGGTACTAGTGGGAGGAGAATTAGGAGATAACGAGTGCTTTATAATTAGTCAAGTGTGAATAGAATATCACGTTATCAATAGTGTAAGTTCTATTATTACAATAAATGTGTACAAGTTAAATTCGAAATATGCTGATAGTTTAAATTTGTTGGAGGACTAAAACGAATTCAATCTTTCTTACAAGAAGGATAAAAGGGTCATTTAGTTTACCGGAACTGATGGTGTACAAACATTAATTAAACACAACTTTTAAGTAACTACACAATTTTTTTGGCACTACTGGTGAGTTAATTAAACACCACTTTTAACTAACTACACAAATTTTTTGGGCACTGTTGGTGCACACAAGTTAATTAAGCACTGCTTTTTAAGTAAATACACACTCATTTTTTACTCAAAAGTTATTAAGCATTGTTTTAAATGATTGTACCATTTTTTTGACATTATTAGTGCAAAATGTTAATTAAGCAATGGTTTTAAATAGCTGCATAATTTTTTGCCACGGTTGTTGCACAAATTTTTATGTAGTATCTCTAATCTTGTTAATCTTCTCTATTCATTCCTTACTCTTTTTTCTTTTGCTTCTCAGTTTTGATAACCCATTTAGACTTGCAATTTATTCGATGAGGTTTGGAACAAGCAACTTGAGATGTAGGATTTCTGCAACAATTCATCGTCAGAAATTAATCGGCCAGAAAACCGATCCAATGAGAAGGTGTGAACCATTTAAGCTTT
Organism: Solanum rostratum; assembly: GCA_029948455.1. NCBI lineage: Eukaryota > Viridiplantae > Streptophyta > Magnoliopsida > Solanales > Solanaceae > Solanum > Solanum rostratum. The sequence goes on from CM057049.1 coordinate 55,268,239, forward strand.
AAGTTTTCATTTCCTTGTTTTTCTATAGAGCAGTTGATACTAATAGTCAGCTGAAGTTGTTTTAGATCTCACTTATGAAGGGGCAGAGGATAGCTGTTAGTTTTTGTCTTCTACTGAATTAGTGGTTTTATGTTACTTCTGGAAGTCGAAACTAACAATCTTTAGCAGATGAAAATATTGATTCCCACATCGATAATTACTTGTAGAAATAGTACCTCTTTGAGAATGAGATCCAAAAATACCTCTGCTCTGGCTTTTGAATCCAAGGCCTGATCAGTTTTTACTGTTCCTTCATAACAAGAGAACCCAAGTTAAACAATAGTCTGATCTATCAAAAAAAAAAAAAAAAAAACAATGACAGACAGAGAAATCACCTGAAAGGAAGCTTCATAGCCAATTTAGAGTTGCAATTTACTCGGCGAGGTTTCGGGCAAACAACTTGAGGCGTAGAATATGTGCCAGAATTCATCGTTAGAAATCAATCTACCGGAAAATTGATTCAATCTGAAGGTGTGAACCATGTAAGCATAAGTCTAGTGCCTACTCTTCATATATTCCAAACAGACTCCCTCGGCTCATTTTCTTAGCCAGTGTTTGACTGGGACAAAATATTAGGACAAAGTTAAAACTATTCAGTTGTCAAGAGAAGTTTGCCCGGATATTAAGGTTGTAAATTTTTTTTGGGATCGTGGGTCGCACATGTAGATCGATCCGATCCAATCTTAACCCGATCTGAGTATTTGGTTTTTTATTTACGATAGTACAGTTATTTAAATAAATAATCATATCCTGAAGGATAAGATTGGATTGTTATCATCCATTGAGGAGGTGGTTGTAATCACCAACCACTTTCCTATTTTTAGGGAAGGTGGTGCTTGTGAAATCGTCAAAAAGGTGCGACCCGTTGTTCTTGACCCGTTAATTTTGCTTACATATGGTATCAGAGCATGGCTGGTTGAATGTCGATTCCATGTTTAAATGTCTTAATGTTCGTCGTCTATTCATGGTTAAAAAGATGATTTTTTTATGATTGGTATTTTTAACGATTTTTAGGAAAAGACATATTCGGTTTTTGTCCTATCTGATGCATGTTTAATGAACTTTTTGGGCCTGATTTATATGAATACCTATTCTATTCATTCTGATGTTTCCGAGACTATATTATAATAGTGAGTTAGAGTAAAAACGAGTGAGTTATGATCTTCTAAAGTTTGGCAGTTTCTTGACTGTGATTTTGACGAATTTGCTATTGTCTTGCCTCTTTTTTGAAAAATTTCAGTCACCATTATAGCCCAAATATTTATTTCCACGATCTACTCATTTCAAGCTTTCCGAAAATATATTATAATAGAAAATCGGATGTAAAACGAGTGAGATATGATTTTTTTTTTGAAAAAGTCAGTTTTTGGCAATTTATTTTAAAAACAATTGTTGTTTTTGTAATTTTGGGCTGTGCGTGTTGAAATTCTTGACTCAAATGTTATTTTTTCATTATCTATTCGTTTCAGGCTTTTCGAAAAGGTATTTGAATAGCCAAACTGATTTAAAACGAATAGATCGCGATTGTTTGAAGTTTTTGGATAATGATGTTATCCAATTAAATTCATACCTTCATGCCCTTTATGATCTATTTGCCTTCTATCAGAAAGTATTGCCACGTGTTGTCACATTAAAGTGTGTTTCTAAGTCCTAGTTCCTATTTCAGACATGATTGAATAGGAACAAACTCGAATCACTCCAAGTGGGATTTCTGGATGTCGAGTTAAAAGGAAAAGAAGAAGTGCACATTGTCGAAGAGCAAGTGTTCAAGGACGAGCGATCATAAAAAGTGGTGTCTCTAGAATGACACAAGACTTGTTAAGGAATGAAAGGGCTATTCGAAGGGAAAGAGAGAAGAAACTAAAAGAGTTCAAGTCTATTAAGATATCCCCAACAATTTCAGTTGCTAGCTTTATTCAACTTTTTTAATTAAAGCGAATAAAACTGAAAAATTATGTGGATCTCTTAAATTGGGAATATTTAGCTATTTTAATAGAATTCCTTTGTGAATTATGGAAAGAGACTAGTTAAAGTATATCACGAGGTTTGGCCTAGCGAACCTCTTAGTGTGTATATATATTATCTCAAATTTAATTGGGGAGAACTTTATTTCAAATGACTTGAAAACTCATTTAGTTTGCTTATTCAAACATATGTAATATGTTGTTTCTCTCTTTCATATGAATATGTGAGTATTATCATATTTTGAAATATTTATTGTTTCATGGTACATTGAAATATGATAATGATCTTTGTGAACAAGCCTTTATTAATATACATTGAGAAAATATTATTTGATTTTAGTTAAACATTTGGAGTGTAAATGATAATTGAATATTTTGTATGCCCTCTCGATTTTATACAATATGTGAAACTATTATTAGAATTAATTTGCTTGAATGTATATTTATACATGCCTAATTAATAAGTGTACTTGCATAAATGTCTCTAAGCTACAAACATGACATAAAATAGTGTTATCGCTGACTTAAACAAATAGGAGAAACTAAATGGTAACAATTACGATATTTGGAGTCTTAAGAGATGGTATGTCTTAGACGAGCAAAATGTGCTTGAAGGCATAAACCACGTACTTTGTCAGCTAGAAGAGGGTAACAGTGCTCAACACAGGAGAGAACTTGAAACTTACAAAGCATGAAAAAGGGTAGATTTCATTGTACATGGAATAATTGTAAACTTTGTGGTTGATGAAATGATTCCTGATTGTGAGGAATTTCCTAATGCTCATGCGATTTGGGCACACTTGCGGGAAATGTATGGGGGCACTTCTGTGATCTGCCTGAGATAGCTAAATATCAAGTTTGACACTTTGGAAAAGCGTCATGATCAAAGTATCAAGCAACACCTTAGAGTGATGTCAAACATGATAACACAACTTAAGAAAATCTGGTCACGTTTCTCTCTGATAAGCAATCGATTCAAGCAATGATTCGGTCCATTTCCAATAGTTTGGAACATTTGAAGGTCAACCTGACCCATAATGAAAGCATAAAAACTTTTTCTGATGTTGCGCCGACATGTTGAACTTGAAGACGAGTAGTTTGGTGCTGCTAAAATTACTACTAATGCCTATGTGGTTGAATCAAATGGTATAAAATCTTCAGGCTTCAAGTGCAAGAAAGATTGGAAGAAGAAAGGAAAGGGTAAGGAGACCGAGAAAACCCTCTAAGAAAAAGCACAAACCAAATTCCAAGAAAGGAAAAACATTTTTTAAGGAAAGAGACAAGAGCAAGATGAAGTGCTACAATTTCCATGTTCTGCGGAATTTCGCTCGTGAGTGTATTGAGCTGAAAAAGATAGCATTCCTAAATGCATCTCGAAGTCCTGTATATGTTGCAAACACTAAGTTGAGATTGAGAAGCGTTTGTGGTGTTTCATCGAGTTACATCTGGATCTAGATACATTTATGTGGGGAACAATGTAAAACTGGAAGTCAAGGGAATAGGCACTTGCAAAATAGACTTGCGTGGTGGCCGACCCCTGATGTTGCATGATATTCTGTATGCCCCAGAGATCCGACAAAACTTAGTGTTTGTCTCGATGCTTTTAGATAATGGTTTTGATTATTTTTTGAATCACAATGGTATTAGAATATCACTAGATAATGTTTCATATGGTTTTGGACTTCGTTATGATTGTTTCATCGTTTTAGATTGTAATCTTTCAACATATGACTATTATGTTGACTGTTGTGTAATGGCATGTTCTTCAAGTAATAATGATATTGATGTTATTACATGACATGCAAGATTAGGTTACATAGGGCAAGAACCAATGAATAGGTTGGCAAAGGAAGGACATTTAGGTCCTTTATCCAAAATTAAAATGCCGGCTTGTGAAAATTATCTTGCTGGAAAGATTATGCAAAAAAACATTTGGGAAAGCTAAGAGCTGAGTTCCCACTTCAATTAATACATTCTGATATTTGTGGTCCAACAAATATGAAGGCAAGGTCTAGTGCGACATATTTCATTACATTCATTGATGATTTCACGAGCTTCCATTATGTCTACTTGATTTATCATAAATCTGAAGCACAAGAGTGCTTTAAAAGAGACATGAATGAAGTTGAAAATCAATTAGATAAAAGTATAAAGGTTATGAGAACCGACCGAGGATGTGAATATCTGTCAAATCAATTTGAAGATTTATGTAATGAAAAAGGGCATAATTAGACTGTTGACTATTTATTATTAGATATGGTAAGGTCAATAATGGCACAGGCAAATTTTCCTATCTCCTTTTGGGGAGATGTATTATTGACTACGACCTACATTTTAAATAAGGTGCCTTCTAAAATCAGTAACTTCCACTTTGAACTTTGGAGTGGTCATAAAACAAACCTAGATAATCTATGACCTTGCGGTTGTGCTGCTTACATTAATGAATGTCTGAATGAGTTTGGTAAATTAAGTCCAAAAGAAAAAAAATGTATCTTTATTAGATACTCAGAATGCTCCAAAGGATATGTGTTCATTGATGAGTTAGAAGATGGAAGTGTGACTGAAGTTGAATCACGAGATGTTAGATTTTTGGAAAACATTTCCAAAAAAAAAGGGATAATATAATTGAAGGTGAGCCTCTGTATGAAGTGTTGAATTCAGAAGATCAAATAATGTCATCAGATACACTCTATGAGGCATAAGATCAAGAGACGATTATTGTTCCAAGTGGGAGTTTTGAATCTCAAATTCCTATAAAGGAATCTAAATTTCAATTGCGTAAAAGTACAAGAAAAGGCGTACCTAAATGATCTTATCAGATTGAGGATTATGTTTTCCTAGTATCTCCCACGGAGGTGGATGAAACTAACTCTATGACTGAGGCTTTATCGAGTCCTAAAAAGGATAAATGTTTGAAAGGGATGGAAGAAGAATTAGAGTCCATGAAAACCAATAGTCTGGGATCTAGCTGGCTTTCCATAATGATGTAAATCTATTGGGAATAAGTGGATTCTCAAGGTTAAACGTAAATTGGATTGGTCAATAGAAACACACAAAGCTCAACTAGTGGCTAAGGTTTTATCAAGAATTTGTGATAGATTATGAGGAAACTTTTTCACCAGTTGTAAAGTTTACCTCTGTTCGACTAATTTGGCTATAGTTGCATGTTTAGATTTAGAATTACATCAAAAGGATGTGAAGACTTCTTTTCTCAATGGAGAATTAAATGAGAAAATCTACATGGAACAACCTGTAGGTTTCATTGTTAAAGGCAGTTTGTAATTCTTTCTCTTTACGTGGATGATATTCTATTAGCCGAAAATGATTTGGAGTATATGGGTTTTCAATTCATGGTTTTCAAAGTCATTTGATATGAAAGATATAGGTGAATCAGACTACATTTTGGATGTGAAGATCCAAAGAGATCATTCCAAAAAATCTTTGAGTTTATCTCTGAAAAGTACATAAGGAAAATATTGGAACGTTCTCGAATGAGTAGTCGCAAGCCCATAGATACTCCAATTTCTACAAGTGAAACTTTAAGTCTTGAAATGTGTCCCAGAAGTGATAAAGAGAAGTAACAAATGAAGTTCCATATTCTAGTGCTATTGGAAGTCTGATGTATGCTATGATATGAGTTGTTCAAATATGTGTTATGCCATAGGTTTGGTAAGCAGATATCAATCTAATCCCAGAATAGATCATTGGAAGGCAGTGAAGAGAATGTTCTAATATCTAAAGGGAACTCCAGACTATTTGTAAGAGGTTATACAGATGGTGATGATATATATATTGGCATCTTTTATGTTCTTACTAAATGGTGGTACCACTTTTTTGTGAACAGAGTAAGAAATAACCTAGCACTTTACGGCTAGTGCATCTGCAGTACAGAAAGTTGTTTAGTTAAAGCGATTCCTTGAGCATTTATGTATCGCAAAGAATCCGAAGGGTCTATGACTTTATATTGTGATGATCAGGCGGCTATCACATATATAAAGGATCCTAAGTATCATAGAAAAACCAAACACATTGATATCAAGTATAATTTTATGAGAGATATAGTAGTAAGTGCAGAAGTGAATTTACAAAACATTCCTACTCGTGAAATGGTAGTGGATCCCTTTACAAAGGCGATATCAAGAGACTTGTTTGAGAAACACGTTAAGTCTCTAGGCTTACATAGGATGTGATTTGTATTGTTATACAACTGTTGTTATAACTTTCTCATCAATATAAGATTGTTTTATATCTTAAATGTCACGCCCCGGGAGGGTACCCTTGGCGTGGCCCACCTAGAGTTATTGTTAGTCCCCAAGCGAACCACTTAGCCTCATCACATTCATTCAATCAAATAACTCTATGGAACAACAGAAATAACAGTATAATAAAGGCTGGTAGAAATAAACTAGCTCACATTCTCAAACATCAATGTTTAACCATCGTCTATGAAGCATCTATCACTAATCATATGGTGCCAATGACAGACCTGTGGCTACCCAAATCAAAATAGAAGAATAGTCCAAAATCTAACTCTAAAGCAAGATGAAATAATAACAGGGGATCCTCCGAAATAGGGGAGGCTTACCCAATTAGCTGCGAACCTCGAATCTTCAACGGTGCGCCTGTTGAGGATCTCTAGTACCTGCCTCTGCATCATAAAATGATACAGTCCAAAAGGAACATCAATATGTGGAATGTATTGATATGTAAAATAGCTAAGTGAAACAGAAACAGGTAGAATAATATGGAAACAACATCAACTCAAAGTAATCATCAAATAACATCAAATTGGTCAAATATCTATATATGCAAGAACAAAGAGTAGACAAGTGACCCATCAACCAATCAACCTCTTCAATCAAATCAAACTCATTTCAAAAGAGCTCACCTCCTCTCATCTCATCTCGACTCAGAGTACTCAAGGTAGAAAATTTGTGGGAGTTTCTCTTATCCGACAACAATCACTTATGAGCCAGTGAATATACAACAATCACGCTGATGTTGCCACAACCTTTCCAAACATGCCAGGTAGGGAACAAATCAAAACCATATTAGCTCACCCAATATGTAGTAAGTCGTCAATAAGTCTGCTATTGTTTTAGGGACTTCTAATCAAGAGGGAACCACAATATATGTGATGGTTCTAAGCCTTAGCTACGTTTGGCGACGTAGTTTGATGAGTTCAAGTCGGACTATCTCTCACTCTTTTGGTGCTCGATACTCCTCCCATGACTCAATGCTCATAAAATCATTAATCCAATCAAACCAATCAACTCATTGGGACATTAGCCCTATCATCATTCAATGTCTCATAGGGGTTTTAGCCCTCGCATCAATCAACATCTCATAGGGACTTTAGCCCGCTCATTAATCAACATCTCATAGGGACTTTGGCCCTCTCATCAATCAATCTCAATTGAAGACTCAAGATTTAAAACAATCATTAGGAAACAATCGAATAGACACATCGATAGAGTTCATTAATAGAGACTCATAAGACAATCAAATGCTATCAACTCATCATCATTCTCTCATCACAATCAACAATCTCAACTACAGGCTCTAGACTCAATTCTCAAATTCATTATGCATGTTTTTCAAATTAATCGCGTAGGGTTACACAAATTCTCATGAAAATGTTTTAATTCAAGGAAAAAAAATAGTATGATGATCATCAACATAGAAAACATGCAATTTCAAGTAAAATATTAAGAAAAACCATCAAGTGTTCATGTATGTAGACTCAAGATTTAGAACAATCATTAGGAAACAATCGAATAGACACATCGATAGAGTTCATTAATAGAGACTCATAAGACAATCAAATGCTATCAACTTATCATCATTCTCTCATCACAATCAACAATGTCAACTACAGGCTCTAGACTCAATTCTCAAATTCAGTATGCATGTTTTTCAAATTAATCATGTAGGGTTACGCAAATTCTCATGAAAATGTTTAATTCAAGGAAAAAAAATAGTATGATGATCATCAACATAGAAAACATGCAATTTCAAGTAAAATTTTAAGAAAAACCATCAAGTGTTCATGTATGTAGACTCTGGAACCATCAACTCATCTATCACCATCTATGGGGTACATGAAAGAATAATCCCATGTTTTTTTAGCCTTACATACCTGGGATGAAGCTATCAATCAAGCACGTCAAGGATTTCTTTTCGAATCCTCAAACTCAAGTTCTTTCCTCAAGACCTAGCCTTGTTAGAATGTTAGAATATGACTTAGAATAGGGGTTTTAGACCCTTTTTATGTCAAAACGAATCGTGTATGGAGTTTAGGAGGGGTTGGAAATTGACCGGAATGCCCCTCAAAATAATTTAGAAATTTTCAACTTGGAGGTCTCGAACTGGTCGCGCACAGTGTATATTTAGAAAAATGTTTCTGAATGAATTTTCTCAATCTCGTAAAATATTTCTAGAAAAATGTAAGTGCTGGTCCGCGATGGAGGCGCGACAGGACACGATCTTGCCGCGCACCAACACTATTTTTGCTCTTCTGATCGAAAAATTAACTTTTGATCGGATCGCTCTAAAAATTGACCGAGACCATTTTCCAACTTAATTTTTTGCTGATCACAAATTCGGCCTCGGATTTGCCATACGAGCATTGGAAGATGCATTACGTGCATACCCTCCCTCTAGGGGTATTTTGGTAATTTGATCGGGCATTACATTAAAGGCGTGTGGTAATGTTTAATATGTCAAACAAGTAACAATATTGGCTCTCTTACACGAGCAATCGCCTCTTACGTGGGGAACGTGAAGAGATATATATTACAACCACATTTAGACTTGTTTTGGAAACCAGAAAAGAGTCTCTCTGAGAAATGAGTTTGAGGATAATTGTAGAAAGAAACTAGGGTAAGACATTGAGAATGTCTAGACCAAGGTCTTTATGATGTTGGAGTAAGAAACATACACCTATATAAGGTGAGAACATCGTAGCACGTTCTTCATACCACGTGTGTTGTGTGACAGGAGGGTTTATGAAAAAAATGATCCTTGCTTCTTTATTGTGTGAGACCCTAAAAAGTCAAAGTTGAACTTTTCAATTGAATACCCTTTGACCTTTTACTGCTTCTTGAAATTTCAATCAATGCTACTACTTTAGCATATTACTAATAGCCACGTATGATTCGGCAATGCGGTGTATGTCTAGGAAAGCAGTTGATTTGAGATAGATAGATTCGAGTAGAAAGGGAAGACTATAAAAACTGAAATCAAATATGAACTCGAGTTCACCTCTTAAAGAGGATGAGGGATAAGATGATTAACTACTGGAGTAGTTAAAGTCTGGGGTATATTTATAATAGATATCCTCATGTTGATAATGGATTCTTTCTGTATGTGATTGAATTCCTATAAAAGGTTTATAAGACCTTGAAGGCAAGCCTTTATGCTCACAGGTTGCACGAATCATTTGCCATATGAATTGTGTGTTATGTTAGTTTAATATTGACTTAGGTGTTGTCCGCCATGTGTGAAGTGGGAGATGTAAGATTTTTTTGGGATCCTGGGGCACATATGTGGATCGACCCAATCCAATCTTAACCCCACCAGAGTACCTAGGTTTTTATTTACGGTAGTGCAATTATTTAAATAACTGTCCAATCTTATCCTGAAGGATAAGAATGGATGGTTATCATCCATTGAGGAGGTGGTTGTAACCACCAACCACTTCCCTATTTTTAGGGAAAGTGGTTTGATTCCTAATGAAAGTGGGAAAAGGAAGTTATAGAGAGAAAATATACTGCAGACAAAAGTTGGTTAAAGTTTTGAACAGATATTGACTTTAGAATCTATTGTAAGATAAGAGTGGCAAAACTAGTGAAGGATTCAAATTCTTAATTCATCAAAAAAAAAAAAAACACAAAGACACTTGGTTTATGAACTGTAATTCGTGTTCCTAGAGAAATGGATAGTGATATAGGGCTGAATTCGTTGGTGGCATAAAAACACTTGTGAAATCATCAAAAAGGTACAGCCTATTATTTTTGCCCCGTTAATTTTGATTACATTCTTAATATTAATTTGGATGCCCAAATTATCGTAGTTACTTTAGGTTCAGATATAATTCATCTATTTACCTCAACTATAGATAATTCCAACACATTGGAGCATGCTTCAAGCTTAGTGAATTTTATGTTCAACTATGTGTGTCTACCTTGGACCAGATCATTCCATTGTACGATAAACGAAATGAATTATAAGATGGCGTTGCAATTGGAGGTAATGAGGGAGCTGGGCCATGTTATGCTAGTGTAATTGTACTAGGAGGGAAGGATTTTTTGTCTGGAGGAATAATTGGAGATTTGGGGAATTTGAAGCAGTTGTTGAACAGGGGTTTGATGTGAGATGGAAGGTGGATACTAATAACTTTAAGAAGTGTGAAAAGTTTGGGGGACATTGTGGATTTGATACTGATGACAAAGAGTTTAGGTGTTTGTGCCCAGAAGATCAGTCTTCTTCTTCGTCATCCAATAATGCATGCACCATTGGTGCAGTTTCACCTAGAACTGGAAATAGTAAATCGATTTCATCACTGGGTACACCGCCTGGTATGCTTTCTCATTTCCTTCTTAAGATCTACATTTTATGTACAGTTTCTCATTTCTTTCTTAAGATCTGCATTTTTCGATCAGTAATTTTGGATTCTTATATTGTTAGATAATCTAACTAAGAGAACTATTAGTGAATTAGTTTCATTCATTTAACAAGTTATAACATTTAGATTATTCATTTAACAAGTTATAACATTTAAATTATCATTCATATATAAGTTTGGAAAAACTTCTTAGTTTTTATTTGATGTAAGGTGTAAAGTAATGAAGTTGAAACCCTTCAACATCTAATCTTAATTTTCAACTTAGAAAAAGACAAGAAGAATATAATAGCATATAACACACAAGTCAAATCACATAATTAGAAATATTTATATTTATAGGTGTTCATAGTTAAATAAAAATTGTTTAATCAATAATTGTAGTAGTAACAGTGTATTATAAAATGACGGACTACTGAATTTGAATATTTTCATAGTAGAAGCCAAAGAGCTTAGGTGTATTCGCCCTGAAGATCAATTCTCTTGTTCTTCGTCATCCAATAATGAATGCACCAGTGGTGCTCTGCCTAGCGCACCCACCTGGATAAAAAGCAGTCCAGTTTCATCCCTGTCTACACCTTCTGGTACATTTTACCATTTCCTTCTTAAGCTCTGCATTTTCCTACCCTAAATTAAGAACGTATAAGTTGTGGGCTATGCTTCCTATTTGGGGAATCCATGTGTGGAGCAATAGCTTCAAAGGTGCAGCAGAAGCAGTCTAATTCTTCAAACAGTGTCGTTCTTGTTGCACCTATGTGCAAAGTATTTCTTTGGAAATGCTTCTCTATTCTTATTTATGTCTCTGATCTTGATAGAGTGATGACTGGTTTGAGGTATAGATCGCAGATAACATGGTTCCACCATTATTGGTAGCACTAATTTTAATTGGTGAAGCAATAAGTTTCTTACCAACACAGAACCTAATTCCTACACAAGATTTAGGAGAGTCGGCAGTCAGAGATGCAAAGAAGAAAGAACAAGTGCGTATCTCTTTGTTTTCTGTAATAAATAAGCTTAGAAAGGTAATAGGATTTAGGAGACTAGAGAAATGACGTGACCACCCATAAATCTATTCTTATATGTACCTATGTATCAAGCCTCATTTTATACTTAGCCAAGTTCAAAACTTTCCTATCAATTAAATTTCCCGCACTAGGTTATACAAGGGTCAAATTTAAATAATCATAACTCTTATCACACAAAGAACTAGGTAGCCCATAGCCTATCAAATGAAAGTTCTTTGAATTAGCTTTCCAACTCTATTGATTTCACCTCATTTGGAGTTCGGAGTCAAATATTATGACCATTTTACTACAGGCTACCAGAGTAGAGTTGAGTTACGGGATGACTTACGGACGTGGTTTGAGTTACGGCCCGTACTATCAACTCGTGGTTTTTCAAACCTACACTTGGCGGACCCAACTATAGGTCATAAGTTCTTCTATGGGCCATATATTGGGCTCGTGGAATCGTCTAGAGACCTCAAAATTTGCCCAAAAGTTTACGGATTGGTTCCTACGGGCGGTGGAGGTTTCTACGGGCCGTAGGTAGGCCCGTGGATGACTTTGACAACATTTTTAAGAATGGTTATTTTGATCCTTTTCTACCCTTTCAAAGCCTTTGACTTGACGTTTTTATACCTAAAAAAGTCCCTAAACATGACCATTCTACTTTTTCACGCTAAAACACCTTCTCCAACTTAGAGCAAGGTTTTAAGGGAGAAAAAGCTAGGGTTTGAAGATAATCTTGTGAATTCTCCCAAGATGTTTCAAGATTCAAAACTCCCAAGTATGTAAGACTAACTATAACATGAATTTTGTTCTTTTGATGTGCCCCACAACCCAAACTGTTGGAGTTGTGAAGGAATTAAGTCTTCAATGGATGTTTCTTGAATGTTTTTCTTAAATCCTAATGTATTTCTATATAATTTTGCATGAATTACAGTTTTTATGAATTAAATACTTGAAATAGATGATTTTTCTTTTCTATATGAACCCTATAATGAATTTTTGTTATTTTTACACATTGCACTTAAATGGGCATGGATGAGTATAATTTGAGCCTAAAGAGTCTTTAAAATTCCTAATTGCTTTTGTAAAGACTCAGATTTTTGAACGACTTTATCGGACCTCATAATGTCGCCTTGAGAGAAAATTTGACCAATTGTCTCTCTATGGGAGGCTCACACGGCCAGTGTGAAATCACACGGACCGTGTGGCCTCAAATGAAGGGGTACTTGGCCATAATTTCGAATACAGGGACTCGACAGGAAGTTTTAGGTTAAGTGTGGGCACACATCCACCCACATGGTCCGTGTAGCCCACCGTATAAGCCCGCAACATGAAATTTTTCTAAGTACAAAATCACTATCTCATAACTTTTTCGTGCAAAATTTTTAAGTATTGTTTTACGGTGCTTGACACGACACGTATAGTGTCACATGGGCCATGTGGCTGTCCGTATAGAACCCCTCCGCTTAAAAAATATTAAGTGTTGAAGATGCGGAAGATTTGTCTAAGTGTCATCTCACGGGCACTGTTCACGGCCCGTGAAGTGCCTCACGGACCGTGTCAGTGCCAGTGAAGCCTTGACGACTTAATTTTCATCCGTTTTATTAAGAATTTTTACTTAAATTTGAATTACTTTAAATGTGTTTTATGACCTTTTTGCCTATCTTATGACCCTAAATTAGCTGAGGCTACTTCATTCTTACTCAATCTCATTAGAAACACTCTCACTCTAAAAATCAATTCCAAAAAATCCTCTCTAAGTTGTCCTCTCAAAACTCAAGCAAGGGATTCAAATTAGGGTTCATCTTTAAGCTAATTTCCTTTCAAGTTCTTATCCCAAGGCTAAGGTATGTTGGATTGATTCTTGGCCCCTTTCAACCAAGAATACCCAATCTCTTTTCAATTGATTTTTATGGAATTTTTCTTACTTTAAATATGGGTTTTGAGGATTGCTGTTTAATAAATTCAATTGATTCATGGGCTGTACTTTATTTATGATTTTAAGTTATTTTAATCCCCATTATGATGATTTACATTGAGGTTATGAAGTTATGAAGTTATGAAGATGCATGTCCCCTTTAAAGCTTGACTTATGCATGGGTGATTTATATTATGATTTAAATGTGAATTTAATTATAGATTTACTTCAATTTCATATTATATTATCGATTTTAGATTAAATCTCAATTACTCATGTTATTCCCACATCATTCATGGCATTACATTCTTTAACATTGGATTTTATGGAAATTATAAAGTGGCTTAAGCCCAATTATGTTTTATGATATGATTTTGATAAGGTATTGTTTATTACAAGAATATGATCACATATATGTCAATGATTATGTCTCTTTCAGTATTTTGGGTGCTTGCACCATTCTGTATAGGTAGATGAGCTATTCCTTGCATGAGTATCATGATTATGATTTATGGTTTGTCATTTGAGCCTAATTGTGCATTGAATGGATTTGAAATGAATATCGAATCTCTTGAAAGCACGTATATGTATAAGTATTCTCGTGGGATGTTTTTACTTAGCACCGATGGATTGGGGGCGTCAGGGCTATCCCCAAGGGTCCTCTCCCTTTCCACGAACTATGTGCCAAAATAAGAATGGAAGCCATTACCGAAATGATCGGGTCGTACAAAATTCTTTTTTCTTTGATATGATATGATTTTGGAAAATCCTTCCGAAATGGTGTGTTCCGTAAGGAAGGTGACCATCCACCGAAATGGGGGTCCCATTAAGTGTGATGTAGATTACCTTTGGCAAGTGATCTTCTCCCTACCGATGGGAGGTCTTTATCGGACTAACTTATGTAAAAGCTCGCATGCGTTTGATTTGTTGGTTATAGTCCATCCCCACTATATATATATGAGCATTATTAGATTTCATGCCTCATGAATTTCATGACATATTGTATATTATTCTTCTTTGGATATATGACTCTTTCCATATTATGTGCCCTTGTCATCTAACATTTAAATGCAGGTTGATAAGTCATATGCATTGCATGCCCGCATACTTAGTACATTCAAACGTACTAACACATACTTTATGTCTATATGATTTTACCATTTAGGGGCCGAGCGCTACGATTATCCACCGTTTGACGATTAGCTTGAATCCGAAAAGTTGAACTTGTGGTGAGTCCTGTCTTCCAAGGATAAGCCACCTTCTTTCTACCTATGTTATTGTATGTTTACTTTCTTACTTGAGGGTGAGCCTGGGACATGTCTTGGCCCCCGTTCCATTCTATAACTAGAGGCATTGTTGGATATCTTGTAGACTCTTGTAGGCCTTATATGTTATGTGTTGTATCTGAAGCATATGATTTTTATTATCTATTGAATATGGCTATCATGGACTGATTATGGGAATTAAGTAGGTATGTATGTTTGATGTGTAAGGTCTCTTTCCCCTATGATATCCCCATAGTATGAGTCCTACTTTCCCTTCTCTTGGAACTATGTGTTTATTTCTTGAATGCGCTTCCGAATGGATGATGTGGTTTTGCTTGCTTTGAGGCTTGTTTGGGGACTCTCAATTCGCCTTGTCACTTCTAGGCCCTAGGTCTGGGTCGTGACAAAGATTTTATTAGAGCCCTAAGTTTATAAATGATCATCAGAGTTCAAAATGCCCCGTCGGCAGAGTCTTATTCATGGGTGTGAAGTGCATCATACCTATGAGTGGGAGGCTACGCAAACGTTCTAGGAATTGTCTCACTTCTTCATGTCATGTGTCATGCCAATAGTTGTATAATTGGTTTTCCCTGATCGTGATGGTGTCATTGCTCTATTTTAGACTATGCCTCGAGGAAGACCCTATCTACCAAGTCCAACTCCGACTAATGAGGATCAAGCACCCCAAAGGCCTATGGATGAACCCAGCTCTAATGCTGAATTCTGTACAACCTTTGCTATGCTTTCCCAGGTGGTGACAACTCAGGAAAGGTAGGCTGATCTTCCACTAGCTCCTACCCCAACTTCCATAGTAAGGGATTTCACCCGGATGAATCCTCTCGAGTTTTATAGGCCTAAGGTTGACGAAGACGCTCAGGAGTTCATTGATGAGCTCACCAAAGTACTGACGGTCATGAGTGTCACTTCTTAGGAGAGGGCTGAATAAGCTGCTTATCAACTGAAGGATGTAGCTCAGGTGTGGTACACCCAGTGGTCTTTGGAGAGGATGTGTACCAATAGTGTTAATTAGGAAGAGTTCAAGTTTGCCTTCCTGGATCGTTTCTGCCCACTTGAACTTAGGGAAGTCAAGATGACTGAATTTATCAACCTTAAGCCCAAAGGTATGAGTATGAGGGAATATGCTCTCAAGTTCACCAAGCTCTCTAAGTATGCTCCAACACTCGTGGTTGGCCCTCGTGCAAGGATGCACAAGTTTGTTTCGGGCATCTCTGATTTGCTAGTGAATGAATGTCGTACAACCATGCTTATACGAGATATGGATATCTCCAGACTCATGGTATATGCTGAACAAATTAAAGGGGAGAAACTCAAGGAAAGAAGATTGCATGATTCTAAGAGCTCCCCAAGGCACTACTCCAAGGAATAACAGATTTTATGCTCTTCATGCCCGTCAGGAGGCTGAGGAAGCTCCGGATGTTGTAACTGGTATGTTAAAAGTCTTAGATTGTGATGCCTATGTTTTGCTTGACCCGGGTGCAAATCTATCTTTTGTGACTCATTAGTTGGCTGTTAATTTTGGTCTGGGTCCTAAGCTTTTGAAGGATCCTTTCTCAGTTTATACTCCTGTGGGTGATTCAGTTGTCGCACATAAGGCCTATTGTGGTAATCCTAGTACTGTGTTGCATAAAGTCTTTCCGTGTGATCTCGTGGAACTTGAAATGTTTGACTTTGACGTTTTTCTCAGGATGGATTGGTTGCATGCATCTTACGCCACTATAGATTGTAGAAGTCAGAAGGTCAAGTTCCAACCTCCCGGTGAGCCCATTCTTGAGTGGAAGGGTAGTGACTCCGCTATTAAAGGTCGGTTTATTTCCTACCTTAAGGCCCGAAAGATAATCTCCAAGGGGTGTATTTATCATATTGTGAGGGTCAAGCATATGGAATCCGAGTTACTTGCTCTTGAGTTGGTTCTAGTGGTGAAGGAGTTTCTGGATGTGTTTCCCAAGGACTTGCCCAGTATACCTCGCGATAGAGAAGTGGATTTTGGCATTGACGTTCTCCAAGATACTCAACCTATCTTTATTCCTCCTTAGCGTATGACGTTGGCTGAGTCAAATGAATTGAAGGATCAATTGAAGGACTTGTTGGAGAAAGGTTTCATTAGGCCTAGTACATCACCGTGGGGTGCTCTGGTGTTATTTGTGAGGAAGAAAGATGGGTCTCTTCTGATGTGCATCGATTATAGTCAGCTGAATAAGGTAACCATCAAGAATAAGTACCCGTTGCCAAGGATTGATGATTTGTTTGACCAACTTTAAGGAGCTACTCATTTCTCAAAGATTGATATCCATTCTGGGTATCTTTGTGATACCCCCAAGACAACTTTTCGGACAAGATATGGGCACTTTGAGTTTGTTGTGATGTCGTTTGGTTTAACTAATGCCCCGGTCATGTTCATGGATCTTATGAATCGGGCGTTCAAGACTTTCCTCGATAGTTTTGTGGTTGTCTTCATCGATGATATTCTTATTTATTGTCGTAGTGAGCGAGAGCATATGGAGCATCTAAGGTTGGTTTTACAAACTTAGAGGGAGAAGAAGTTGTATGCCAAATTTAACAAATGTGAGTTTTGGTTGGGTGAAGTAGCTTTTCTTGGTCATGTGGTGTCCAGTGATGGTATTAAGGTTGATCCGAAGAAGACCGACGTTGTAAAGGATTGGCCTAGGCCATTTACTCCTTTGGACATTCAAAGTTTTTTGGGATTGGTCGGCTATTATAGGAGGTTCGTTGAAAGGTTGCCATCCATTGCATCTCCATTGACTAAATTGACCCAAAAGAAGGTTAAGTTCGTGTGGTCAGATGAACGCGAGAAGAGTTTTTAAACCTTGAAGGGTCGGCTCACATCGGCTCCTGTCTTGACCTTACCTAATGGCTTGGAGGGGTTTGTGGTGTATTGTGATGTCTCACGGATCTGGTTGGGTTGTGTACTTATGCAACATGGTATAATAGCATATGTATCGAGGCAATTGAAGGTACACGAGCGTAATTACCCAACACACGATCTTGAGTTGGCAATGGTGGTTTTTGCCTTGAAATTTTGGAGACACTATTTGTATGGGGTACATGTGGGTGTTTTAACTGATCACAAGAGTTTGCAATATGTGTTCACTCAAAGGGATCTCAACTTGAGGCAAAGAAGATGGTTGGAACTCCTAAAGGACTACGACGCAAGTGTTCAATATTATCCCAGCAAAGCCAATCTGGTAGCCGATGCTCTTAGTAGGCTATCTATGGGTAGTGTTGGAACATGTCGGGGAAGAGAAGAGGGAGTTGGCAAAGGATGTTCACGGGATGACTAGGTTGGGTGTTAGGTTGGCTGACTCTAATGATGGCAATATCCATGTTCAAAATAGGGCCGAATCTTAGGCGGTGGTTGATGTGAAAGCTAAGCAAGATTTGGATCCATCATTGGTAGAATTGAAGAAGTTGGTTAAAGAAGGATATTGAGGTTTTCTTCCAAGGGGGAGATGGTGTGCTTTGGTACCAAGAATGACTATGTGTTTTGGATATGGATCATCTTAGAATGATGATCATGAGTGAAGCTCATAATTCTCATTATTTTATACACCCAGGATCCACTAAGATGTATCGAGATTCGAAAGAGGTTTACTGGTGGCATGGGATGACAAATGATATAGCGAAGTTCGTGTCCGAATACTCGAGTTGTCAACAAGTGAAGGTGGAGCACCAATGGCCCGGTGGCCTAGCTCAAGACATTGAGATTCCCACTTGGAAGTGGGGAGATGCGAACATGGACTTTGTGGTCGGTTTACCTCAGACCGGAAGACAATTTGTCTCCATTTGGGTTATTATTGATCGGATGACTAAGTCAGCTCACTTCCTACCGGTCAAGACCGTCTATGGTGCTGAGGATTATGCAAGGTTGTACATCCAAGAGTTGGTGAGGTTACATGGTGTGCCTAGGTCTACCATATTGGATCACGATACCCAATTCACTTCCCACTTTTGGAGATCGTTCCAAAAGGGACTTGGTACTAAGGTTAAATTGAGCACCGCCTTTCATCCTTAAACCGACAGACAAGCCGAGAGAATAATTCAAACCTTGGAGGACATGTTGAGGGCGTGTGTGTTGGAGTTCAAAGGAAATTGGGATGACCACCCGCCACTCATTGAGTTCGCCTATAATAATAGTTTTCATGCTAGCATTGGTATGGTAACATTTGAGGCATTGCACGGGAGGATGTGTAGGCCACCCATGGGGTGGTTCGAGTTGGGGGAAATGACATTGATCGATCCATATTTGGTGTCGGCCATGGAGAAGATGAAGCGAATTAGGGAGAGATTGAAGGCGGCCCAAAGTCACCAAAAGTCCAACTTGAATGTTAGAAGGAGGGATCTTGAATTTCGTGTAGGTGATTGGGTGTATGTGAAAGTTTCTCCTATGAAGGGTGTGATGCGTTTTTGTGAGAAAGGCAAGCTAAGCCCTCTGTATGTTGGTCCTTATAAGATTGTTGAGCGGATTGGGAATGTGGCTTATAGGTTGGAGTTGCCTCCAAACTTGAGTTCCATTCACCCGGTCTTCCATGTGTCTATGTTGAGGAAGTTAATTGGTGATCCTAGCACTATTGTGCCTTTGGAGGGTGTTGAGGTTGAGGAAAATTTATCTTATGAGGAAGTCCCAGTGGAAATTTTGGATAGGCAGGTGCAGCGGCTCTGTAACAAGGATGTAGCTTGGGTGAAGGTGCTTTGGAGAAATCAACACGTGGAGAGTGCCACATGGGAGGCGGAGTTAGACATGATGAAGTGATACCCCCACCTTTTCCAATCTACTCAAGCCTAAGGTATTAGATTCCTCATCTTTCAAGTGGTCCTAATTATTCCATTCTTGAGTCTCATGACATGACATGCATACACGTCCATTGGGAAGATTTTTTTGTGATGTTTTGAATGATTTTAATATGCATTGGCATGAGTTTTAATGACTTTGTAATTTTCAAGAGGTGAGTTGTGTGTTGCATTGTATGTTTGGATGTTCCATGTTCTAATTCAAGCCTTTCAAGCCTTGTTCTTGCACATTCGGGGACAAATATTCCCAAGGGGGAGATGATGTAAGGACCTAGATTTTTGAACGACATTATCAGACCTCATAATGTTGCCCCAAGAGAAAATTTGACCAAGTGTCACTCCATGGGAGGCCCACACGGCCAGTGTGAAGTCACACAGACCGTGTGGCCTCCAGTGAAGGGGTACATGACCATAATTTTTAATACAGGGACTAGACAGGAAGTTTCAAGTTAAGTGTGGGCATATGGCCACCCACACGGTCCGTGTGGTATGGTAAGGACCATGTGGCCCACCGTATAAGCTCGCAACATGGAATTTTTCTAAGTACGAAATCACCGTTTCGTAACGTTTTCGTGCAAAATTTTCTAAGTGTTGTTTTACGGTGCTTGACACGACCTATGTAGTGTCACACGGGCCGTGTGGCTGTCCGTATGGCACCCCTTCACTTCAAAAATTCTAAGTGTTGAAGATGCGGAAGATTTGTCTAAGTGTCATCTCACAGACACTGTTCACGGCCCGTGAAGTGCTTCACGGACCTTGTCAATGCCAGTGAAGCCTTGACGGCTCAATTTTCATCCTTTTCATTAAGGGTTTTTACGTAAATTTGAATAATTTTAAATGTGTTTTATGACCTTTTTGCCTATCTTAAGCCCCTAAATCAGATAAGGCTACTTCATTCTTATTCATTTTCATTAGAAACACTCTCACCCTAAAAATCAACTCCTAAAAATCCTCTCAAAGTTCTCCTCTCAAAACTCAAGCAAGGAATGCAAATTATGGTTCATCTTCAAGATAATTTCCTCTCAAGTTCTTCCCCAAGGCTAAGGTATGTGGGATTGATTCTTTGTCCCTTTCAACCAAGAAAACCCAAACTCTTTTTAATTGATTTTCATGGAATTTTGCTTACTTTAAATATGTTTCGAGGATTGTTGTTTGATAAATTCAACCGATGCATGGACTGTACTTTATTTATGATTTTAAGTTATTTTAAGCCCTATTATGATGATTTACATTGAGGTTATGAAGTTATGAAGATGCATGTCCCCTTTAAAGCTTGACTTATTCATGGGTGATTTATATTATGATTTAAATGTGAATTCAATTATTGATTTACTTCAATTTCATATTATATTATAGATTTTAGATTGAATCTCAATTACCCATGCTATTCCTACATCATTCATGGCATTGCAATCATGAACATTGGATTTTATGGAAATTATGAAGTGGGTTAAGCCCAATTATGTTTTATGATATGATTTTGATAAGGTATTGGTTATGACAAGAATGTGATCACATATATGTAATTGATTATGGCTCTTTGAGCATTTTGGGTGCTTGCACCATTCCGTATAGGTAGATGAGCTATTCAATGATTTATGGTTTGACATTTGAGCCTAATTGTGCATCGAACGGATTTGAAATGAATGTCGAATCTCTTGAAAGCACGTATATGTATAAGTATTCTCGTGGGATGGTTTTACTATACATCGATGGATTGGGGGCGTCAGGGCTATCCCCAAGGGTCATCTCCCTTTCCTCGAACTATGTGCCAATATAGGAATGAAAGCCATTGATGAAATGACCTGGTTATAAGGAATGGTTGTTCATTTTTCTTTGATATGATATGATTTTTGAAAATCCTTCCGAAATGGTGTGTTTTGTAAAGAAGGTTACCATCCTCGAACTATGTGTTCCCTACCTATGAGAGGTCTCTATTGTACTAACTCATGTAATAGCTCGCATGGGTTTGATTTGTCGGTTATAGTCCATCCCCACTATATATATATGAGTATTATTGCTTTTCATGCATCATGAATTTCATGGCATATTGTATACTATTCTCCTTTGGATATATGACTCTTTCTATATTATATGCCCTTTTCATCTAACATATAAATGCAGGTTGATAACTCATATGCATTGCATGCCCGCATACTTAGTACATTCAAATGTACTAATGCATACTTTATGCCTACATGATTTTACCATGTAGGGGCCGAGAGCTACGATTATCCACCATTTCATGATTAGCTTGAATCCGTAAAGTTGAACTTGTGGTGATTCCTATCTTCTAAGGGCAAGCCACCTTCCTTCTACCTATGCTATTTTATGTTTACTTTCTTACTTAAGGGTGAGTCAGGGACATGTCTTGGCCCCCGTTCCATTCTATAAATAGAAGTATTGTTGGATATCTTGTAGACTCCTCTAGGCCCTATATCATATGTGTTTTATCTGAAGCTTATGATTTCGATTATCTATTGAATATATCTATCAGAGATTGATTATGGGAATTAAGTAGGTATGTATGTTTGAAGTGTAAGGTCCCTTTCCCCTATGATATCCCCATAGCGTGAGTCCTACTTTCCCATCCCTTAGAACTATGTGATTATTTCTTGAACGTGCTTTCGAACCGATGATGTGGATTTAATTGCTTTGAGGCTTGTTTGGGGACTCTCGAATTCCCATTCGCCGTGTCATTTCTACTCCCTAGGTCTAGGTCGTGACAACTTTAACTTTATTTTTGTTTCCTAAACACTGTGAGTTTGAATGATGCATGATAGAGAGTCTTTATGAGTAATGAGCTAATCATAAAAGAATGTTCCAAACCAAAACGTTGATAGTAATGTGATGAATTGAGTGGACAAATGTCCAATGAGACTAGTTGAACGAGTTAACCATAGGGTTGATGTCTTATGAGTTTGTTGAGTCTTGGAAGGAGTATTGAGCACTAAATTGAGTAAGAGCGAATCCAACTCGAACTCAATAACTACGTGACTAGCATAAGAAAGGATTGAACTGTAAAATTGGATGCTTTCCTATTGTCCCAAAAACAGGACTTGATATTATTGATTGTGGATCCACTGATAGGATGTTTTATATCTCGGCAAGGTATTGGATGGATGTGGCAACGATATCACTTCATTGTATCATCATCGGCTCATAGGTGATGGTTGTCGATTAGAGAAACTCCCATATAGGTCTTGATAGTACTCTGAGTAGATTGGATTAGATGGTATATGAGTGGTCATTGTCCAAACTGCATTCTTACTTTAGACTCTTGACTTGCTGATTGAGTTTCCTACTTCTTGAGTTGAATTAGTTGAGTTGATGTTATTTTTCCTTTATATGTTTCTTTCTGCCGTTTTACAGACTCATACATTCTATGTACTGATGTCCATTCAGGCTGTCATCTTTCATGATGTAGAGATAGGTACTAGCGGTCATCAACGAGCGCCCCATTGCATTCAGCTAATTGGTGAGTCCTCCCTTGCTTTCAGAGATTTCATGTTTTCTCTGCTAGCTTTGAGTTTAGTCTTTTTAATTTATTTTGAGGTAGCCATGGACCTGTCATTGACACCATTTAGTCAAATGATTAGAGGCTCCATAGACCAGACTGTCGAGTTGTGATTGGATGTTATTTTTGGCTAGTTTCTTTCATACTGGCCTTACTTAGCTGATTGGTGAGTCCTCCCTTCCGCTATTAGATTCTGATTGAATGAATGAGATGAAGCAGAGTGATTCGCTTGGGGGTTAGGAATAGTCTCTGAGGCCTGGCCACACCAAGGGTACCCTCTCAGGGCATGACAAGTAATAGGTACTGAATATTAGAGGCGAATAGTGCTTATATCAAGAATGCCATTGTTACCTATATCAATTGCATTAATTAGATGTACGGAAACGCCCAACTCAATCTATCATACAAAGATGTAACCTGCTTCTTCTCTATGCAAATTGCCTATAATGTCATCTCTTATAACTATAGCCTCGTTTTTACACACCGCTCTGAGTTGCTGAATATGACAAAAGAGATAGAGGAACTACTAAAAAAGGTGTGTCACGTGCTTCAACTTTTCTTTGAATTCCTATAAAAATTCATTGCCTCCTTAACAACTTAAAGGTTGATATGTGAATATTTTCCATTTATGGAGTTGGTCCATGGTCGGATGTAGTGCTTTGTGCTCGTTTCTAATGAGGTTCCTGTTTGTTTCTTGATATTAAAAAAGCTTCAATTTTTGGATTTTGTAATTTATTCTAGTAGGTGTATCATCCTTTTCTCTTGTAGGTTTAGGAAACACTTGTCCTCATTTAGCTTTAAACGCCGAGAACTTTCTATAACTGGAGCGTTAACAAAATTGCAGAACTTTTCTTTCTGCAAAAAAGAATAGTGCTTTGGATGGGAAGGGATGGGTAATAAGAGCAAGAGTGTAATCACTGGAACATCAACTTGTTGTGATCCTTCCAAAAAGGATATCATATGCCTCATTTTATCTCCTTTCTGAGCTCTTTTCTCATGATTTAGAATTATACTAATCTCTTTACAAATGATCATCCTGGATCCACAAAACTCTTCCCACTACCTCTTTGAGAATTGGTTAGTGTAGGAAAGTAATAACTTTGCTAGAATTTTGTTAAGTGAATGTTTTAATGATTAACAAACAGATTTGAGGACCAGGTCACCGATCATGTTGAAGTGTAGAGGTGCATATGTGATATAGTTGTTAAAGTTGTCTTGATTGGTGAAATGTCACCCTTATCGTTCTGAAGGACCAACGGTCCGTTTGCTGCCTTATGTAGTATAAAAGGAGCTTGTCCAAGAAATAAACACAACTTTTGAAAAAAATCACAAACTAAATATTCTTGTTGCTCTAAAAGTTCTATGTTGGCTGCTTATATGAAGATACAACTTCTACGTTTGAGGAACCTGATAGTAGATGACTATAGTTTTCTCTATGTATGTTGATGTGTTGTGTTGTGTTGTAACTTGTAAGATCACTTCCTAGAATATAAAGGAAGGTTGATCATTGTTTTTATTCCATTTGAAAGTTGTAGACCTCGTTGGCTTGTTTGGGCCTTGAGGTGTTGTGGTAAAGTAGTCTAACTTCATCTGGGAGGTGAGAGTGTAGACTAGTGTTGGTTTTTGTTTCTCATAATTTGTAACTGGGGTTGTAAGTGGGAACGGTGAGAGAGTGAGACAAATAAATCGTGTGTGTTGTATTTGGCAACTTTGCTCATTTATTTAGTGGATTTTGGGTTTTGGGAAATCCTATTGGACAGGTCATGGTTATTCTTCCCTTAAGCAAGGAGTTTTTTCACGTAAATTCATTATGTTTGGTTCCTTGTTGTTCTTCTTTATGTGCTTTCTGTTATATTGCTTCATGGGACCTGGTCCCTTATTGTAGTGGATGCATATTTACTCAATAAGTGGTATCAGAGCAGGGATCTTTATAAGGTTCAAACCTAGAGATTTTCTGGAAAATATGGTTGTTCTACTCAATATAAAGGAAGGACAATCATCCACATGATCACCAAGATTCAAGGGCTGGTTTTATGGATGGTATGGACGACTTTCTTATGGATGAGGACAATGAGCTGTAGGACATCGTTCTTGATGGACCATATATTTCTACGGTTGAAGTCAAGAAAAGGGATACAACCAGGTTGGTTTCCAAAACCAGGCAACAATACTCTGAGGCTGATAGGAAAAAGCTCTAAAAGAACTATAAGGCAAAGAAGATGATTGTGGACCATATATTTCTACTGTTGAAGTCAAGAAAAGGGATACAACCAGGTTGGTTTCCAAAACCAGGCAACAATACTCTGAGGCTGATAGGAAAAAGCTCTAAAAGAACTATAAGGCAAAGAAGATGATTGTGTATGGTATTGGAGCGGGGGAATATAATAAAATCTCAACCTATGAATATAAGAAAGAGATTTGGGGTTGCCTTAAAAATGCTTATGAAGGCACTAAGCATGTGATAGAATCAAAGGTGGATATGCTTACTTCCCTATATGAAGATTTCTTAATGATTGAAGGTGAATCCATACATGGCATGCAGACCAGGTTCTCGTCTATAACAAATGAGCTAAAGTGCTAGGGTGAACCTATTAGTCAAAGCAAGCAAGTGAAAAAGATTCTCAGGGTACTCCCAAAATCCTTGGAAAGCAAGGTTGATGCCATAACAGAGTCCAAAAATTTGAAGACACTATGGACATCCTCATTGGTATTCTTCAAACACACGAGTTGAACAAGAAACATGATACTGCCAAGAGAGAGGGCAAGAAGGATAAGACATTGGCCTTGAAACCATCTCATACTGATAAAGAAATTGATGGTGTTGATATAGCTTATCTCACTAAGAGATTCAAAAAGATCATAGGGAAGGATCATGGATTTGCAAAGAAAGGAAGTACAGATAGATTTCAAGGGAATATGGAGCTGTGTCATGGGTGTGGAAAGCTAGGACTTTATGTTAGGGAATGTCCTCAAAGCAAAGATAGCTCCAAGCTTGTAAAAGATAAAAGGAAGGACCAGGTCCTAGAAAAATTTAAAAGAAAGGCTGTAATTGATAGGATAGTGATGAAAGCTCTGGGGTGTGAAGCAACTCTTCCAGAGACTCTGAAGATGCTGAACAATCTGAGGACCCATCTATGTTGGTCCTGAAAGATGGTAATGAAATCTTTGACATTTTATTTGCATTCATGGCTCAATCAGATGATGAAGAAGAGGTAACTCTGCTTGATCTAAAAGAAAACTTAGATCTTTATTCTACCAAGAAATTGAAAAAGCTTACTTGTGATCTCATTGATTCCATTTATGAATTAACTGCTGAAAAAGATTTGTTAAACAATTGCAATGATGTTTCTCAAGATGAAAAACTTGTTTTAACAAAGCAAGTATCTGACTTGCAGGTGAAAGTTTTAGCTTTAGAAGTTGAGAAAAATAAGCGCTTGAACCCGATTGAAACTATGTGTAGATCTGATGTTAAACTAAAGGGTAAAATCAATGAAAATGAACTTATCCTAGAACAGAAACTGAAAGACTCTGAGTTGAAGTTGATGCTAGCTCTAGAGAGGAATGTTGTGTTGGAGAAAGACCTGGTCAAGATCAAGGATGATCTGAACAAGTCCTTGAAATGGACTACTTCATCCAAGCTATTGGGGGACATGACTAACCATTGGTGACATGGAAAAAGGGGACCAGTTTATGTGAATAAAATTGACCCCTCTTATAATCCTTACAGTAAATATCTTTCTGTTGCTGACAACCTGTTGTGCTTACACTGTGGAAGAAAAGGTCACCTAAAAGGTAACTGTGAAGTTCTCAAAAGAACTCCGAAAAAATAACACTATGCCTCGTTACTGGGAACTCAAACTGAAGTGGGTTCCCAAAACTAACAAATAAGCTTTTGCAGGAACTGTTAGGAGGAAGCAGTCAATACTGGTTCATGGATAGTGGATGCTCCAAGCATATGACTGGAAGGACTAAAAACTTCCTTTCTTTGGAAGAAGTTCAAGGTAGTAGTGTGCCATTAGATGATGGCAAAAAAGGATACATTATGGGAATTGGCCAAATTGGAAAATGTTTTGAGAAAGTTATTGAAGATGTGTACTATGTTCATGGCCTGAAGTACAGTCTCCTTAGTGTATCTCAAATTTGTGACAAAGGAAATAAGGTGAAATTCTTATCTAACAAGTGCATTGTAACAAACTTGTTGCCTGACGAAGTGATCCTTATTGCTGAAAGGTGTAGAAATATGTATGTAGTTGATATAAGAACTACCAAGGAAGATAATCTTAAGTGTCTCAAGGTACTGGATAAATCTAGTGATCTATGACATAGGTGATTGGGTCATGTCAGTCAATCACTATTGAATAAACTTGTTCCCAAGCACCTGGTTCGAGGACTGCATAAGATAAATTTCAGCAATGTCAAGGTCTGTGCAGCTTGTGCAAAAGGGAAGCAGTCAATAAACTCTTTCAAATCCAAAAATGAGGTCAGTACTACTAGGCCTATTGAACTTGTTCATGTTGATCTCTGTGGTCTAGTTCAGGTTCAAAGTCAAGGAGGCAAGAAGTATATTTTGGTGGTTGTTGATGACTACTCAAGGTACACCTGGGTGAAGTTTTTGAGGTCCAAAGTTGAAGATGTTGAGTTACTGATAACTCTCATCAAGCAAATTCAAAATCAGTTTAGAAATAGAGTAACTGGGATCAGGTTGATCATAAAATGGAGTTTGAGAATTCCAAGCTTGATTGTTTTTGTGCTGATGAAGGAATTCACCATAATTTTTCTGCTCCTAGGACTCCACAGCAAAATGGAGTTGTAGTAAGAAAAAATAGAACACTAGTAGAGATTGGACGGACAATGTTGATTGAATTTGGTTTGGAAACGAACTTCTAGGCTGAAGCTGTCAACACTGCTTGTTATGTGACAAACGGGTTTCTCATCAGGTCCCTTGAAAAAGGACCCCCTATGAACTCTTGGTTCGAAGGAAACCTAGTATCAGTCATCTGCGAGCTTTTGGCTGCAAATGCTTTGTGCTCATGAATAGCAAGGAAGAGGCTGAAAAGTTTGATTCGAAAAGTGACGAGGGTGTTTTTGTTGGATACTCCCCAAGAAGAAAGTCCTATAGAGTATTCAACAAAAGGACCCTCTATGTTGAAGAAAGTGCATGTCATCTTTGATGAATCCAAAAATATGAAAGATCTTGGTGATAAGGCTAAATCAAATCTGGAGGAGCTACTTCAACTACAGTAGGACAGTCTGATCAATGATCCCTCAACTAATATTGTTCCTCAAAGTGGTGGTATGAATGATAGTGAAGATGCTAATGGGGAATTCACAAAGGGACCTAGTCCGTTGTCACCCCCTAAGTCCCATTAAGACGGACTGGCACTCGTTACCGATAAGGCTCGGGAGAATCAATATATAACCATACACTTTCTATGGATATTATAAGAGGTTTCCATACTCAACATGCTTTAATAAAACAAACAGTATTAACAAGCCAAAAGGTAGTGCATAAGACTAGGCCGTTGGAGCTATGATGTCTAAAGTACAATACTTGACCACACTTTACATAGTCTACAAAGCCTCTAGATAAGGAATAATATCTATATGGGCCCGGACAGGCCCCACCTTATTGTCAATTATACAATATAAAATATAAGCTCTAGACACACAAAGCCCCAAAGCAACCTGGAGCTCATTAAAAGTAGCTGGAAGTCCTGTACTCCTTCTGGGGAGATCTAGTAGCTCCCGTACCTGCGACATAAAATGCAGGTCCCCCGTAAGGGACATCAGTACGAGATAACGTACTGAACATGTAAGGCAGGAAATACTGTATATGAAATAAGAACTCAAATTAAATCACACACTAGTGTGTAAGGATAAAAAGACCACTTTTAGTCAATTTGTGGAATCATGTACTTTATGTCTTTTTATTACTTTACCTTTCTTTAGTGTATAATCTGCGCACAATATATCATGAATGAACAACTGATCTGGGGTAAATCAATATCGGGATCGACCCATGCTAGGATTTCCTTTCACCCCTAGGATACCCCCCATAATATGGGATCGACCCATGCTAGGTGATTCTTCCACCCCTGGGATACCACCCATCAATAAGCAACTTCAATTAATCTTTTATTTACTTTTGAGATGATTCTTTTGGTGGTCATAATATTTAGAGTTGTAGGAACATAGACATGACATATGACATATAAATAACTATACAAGATAATACCACGATGAAAAGAGAGTTACACAACTAATGAAATGGGTAGGAGATTAAACAACACATGGACTCTACTTGGTAAAAAGGAACTCATGTATCTTTGGTATCCAAGTACGTATGCAGATTTGACAATGGCTATGTATAGGAACATATGAACATGGTAAAGAGTAGAGACACAGTTGCTAGTTATGTCGTAGTTGGTAAATGCCTTTATGTGCCAAGGAAGAACCTAGATTTCATGCCAAGTAATAGGAAATCAAGTAGCCTTACATACCTCGTTGTACTATGTCGTTATTACCTCAGAGTAGTATCCTTTTCCTCAAAATACTTATCTATGATGTAGTAGGTGATAAAACTAGTATTGGCAGCTAATAAACACATCTTGGCAGTCCAATCTCATAAATACAAACACTCGGGCAACAAGCTTTTAACTATCAGTCCACGAGTATTCTTTCAACCTTTCCACCTCTAATCATATTTTTGTTTAGCACACATTATCATATACATGTTACATCCAGCCTGTTTTAGTCACATAACAGACTTACAACAGCTCATCAAGTACAACATACAACAACTCTACATAACACACAAGTAGGCAACGTAACATTACGTCCTTTCGCTACATTTCAGCGTCAACAATTCCAAATATTTTTCAACCCCTACCAAACTGTTCTCAACTTATTTACTTATAAAGACAGTCTTAAAAAATTTTAAAAAGTCGTCCCAAAGTATATGGAAAACGTGAGACAACAATCACAAATTATCCGCCCACAAGTTCCTATTAAGAGCACCATTAAGATAGCATACAAGAACTCATTTTTGCAGAAGATAAAAAATGGTGTAGCAGCCTTCTTTCATCACTATAGAACCAATCTTTGTTAAAAACATAAATATTACTTCATTATCCAGCCAACCAAAAAGCCTCTTAATAAACAAGAAAAGTGTACAAGAATCTTTGGAACACATGTTATCCACGCACAAGTACAACCAGCATACTCCTCATGTTTTTCATGGAAAATTTATGCTAAACCATAGGTACTTTTACTTACCTTAGCCCTCAAGGATTAGGTTCTTTTCAAGAACCCTTAAGGTTTTCCTTGGAAGCTTTACAAAGTGAGGAGAGAGCAAGGAGAAACTTTAAAAGAAATATGATTTTTGGCTAAGTAAACATGACTTAAAGTTGCTGGATTTTAACCCCTTTTAAAGGGCCACTTTTGGCCAACTTTCTTTTGCATTTCAAGCCTTATTTTATTAAGGTGATGATGCAGCAACTTGGCCTTTTCACTTGGGCCTTATTGACTTCAATTGGATGGGCTTTGCTGCAAATATTTCTCTTTTACTTTCACTTAGTTTGGGCCCTATTTGTGAATTGGGTTGTAAATGTAATTTGGCCCTTTTCCTAACCATCTCGGGCTGCAAATATTTTTCTTTTATAATGCTAAACCATGGGCCCAAATTACTCCTCAACTCCGGGTTCATTCTTTACCGAACTTGAACAAATTTGGTATTGGGCATTGTCTCTGTCTACCTAGCCTATTTAAGCTAAGTACATAGGTGACTCACCTGCTAGCTTCCCAAGTCCCACAAGACCTCACTTCTTTCACTTCATTTAAGGCCACGACTTCCTCAATTTGACTAAAACTTATATACACTCGGTCCTCTTGAATGTTAGACGTACATATAACCCTCTAATATGAAATTCAAGCACTTTTAAAAATGTGTGCTGATTTGACCCCACCATATCATGTTTCATATGCATAGGACTAGTACATGTAAGATGTGGGGTGTTACATTCGTCCTCCAGAAGACCCGAGTAAGTTGATGATGATCATGATCTCACATTGGACACCACTCAACCAGAAAATAAAGACAATCCTGATGCTACAAAATGTCAGAGTCAGCCTGCCGGAAAGGGGTTAAGATGGAAGCACCAATGCTCACATCCAATGGACAACCTAGTCTCTCCTTTGAACTATGGGATCCAAACCAGGTCAAAGACTAGAAAGCTGATGTCTTGTGCTGCATTTCTCTCTTCTATTGAACCAAAAAATGTCAAAGAAGCTCTCAAAGATATAGACTGGGTGAATTCTATGCAAGAAGAACTACTCCAATTTGAGAGAAGTAAGGTATGACATCTGGTCCCTAGACCCTCTAACAGAACTATGATAGGGACTAGATGGGTGTTCAGAAATAAGCTAAATAAAAATGGTACCATCACAAGAAAGAAGTCCAGACAGGTGGTGTAGGGTTTCAACCAAGAAGAAGGTATTGCCAATGATGAGACCTCTGCTCCATTTAGTGGCAGAATGGAAACTATCAAAATTCTTATTGCTTTAGCTATTTACATGGAGTTCGAATCGTTCCAAATGGATGTGAAGAGTGCCTTTCTAAATGGATACCTTAAGGAGGAGGTCTTTGTGAAGCAACCACCACGCTTTAAAGTGTTGAATTTTCAGATCATGTATGAAGTTGGACAAGGCCCTATATGCGTTACAATAAGCTCCAAGGGCCTGGTATGAGAGACTGCCTAGTTTCTTACTTAGTCATGGGTACAAGAGAGGAAAAATGGATAACACACTGTTTCTGAAAACTAGAGGGAAGAACCTATTGATTGTACAAGTGTATAATAATCATATTTATTTTTGGTGCAACAACAAATTCCATCTGTCAAGAATTTAAGGAACTGATGCGCAGTGAATTTGAGAAGAGCCTGATGGGTCAGCTTAGTTTCATTCTTTGATTGCAGATCCAGCAAACCCCTAATGGTACCTTTATCATTCAACAATAGTACATTGGGGACTTGCTGAAAAAGTATTAAATGATGGATGACAAGACGATTGATACTCCTAGGGGGACTACTTGTAAACTGGATGTTAATGAACCTGGTCCGATGGTGAATCCAACCATGTATAGGTGGATTATTGGGTCACTATTTTATTTGGCTGCCAGCAGACCTGACATAGTCTTTAGTGTTGGTATGTGTGCTAGATTTCAAGCCTGCCCAAAAGAGTCTCACTTAAAGGCCACAAAGAGGATTCTTAGATATCTCAAGGATACTGAAAGCTTAGCCTTATTCTACCCCATTGGAGACTCTTTTGAACTTGAGGGCTATGGTAATGCAAACTTTTCTAGGTACCTGGTTGATCGAAAAAGTACCTTTGGAATGGCTCATTTCCTTGGTTCTACACTAATTTCCTGCGGCACCAAGAAGCAAAATTTTGTTGCCTTGTCCACTGGTGAGGTTGAATATGTGGCGGATGTATCTGGTTACTCCCAATTTCTTTGGATCAAACAACAACTCAAGGAATTTGGAGTATTGACTAATTAAATACCCTTGATGTGTGATAATACCAGTGCTCTGGACATGGCCAAAAATCTTGTCCAGCACAAAAGAACAAAGCACATTGATGTGCGATATTATTTCTCAGGGACCAGGTTGAGAAGGGAAATATATGCATGAAATTTTGCAGCACTGAGGATTTTTCACTAAACCTTTTTCCAGGGATCAACTTGAGCACAATAGGATGAGACAGGGGTTAATCAAGCAGAAGCACTCTGAGTCCCCATGACAGTGATATTCTCCTTTTTTTTGGCTAAAATTCCTATGCATGTATTTGAGTAATTATTCCCAATAAGTTGAATTCCTATATGTATATTGTTTGCAACATTGGCATTCTCATAGGATTTGAAGATCTAAGCTTGAAGAGATTCATTCAAGTATCTACTCATCAGGGACCTAGTTCCTAACGAGGATAGTATTCTTTGTAGGTTAGTATTCTTTGTATAGCATTATGGCATTAATAAGGCTCTTCAGGACTTGCATGCTGTTTAAGCTAATTCTGAACCGACATTATTTCATCCTAGTAATCGAAGCATCATGACGAATCAGGGACCAGATGCCTCTTTTCCCCCATTATTTAATGCCTAAAACCCCTCAACTTTTCTCTCACTTTTTCTTTGACTTTGAACTCGTCTTCTCTTTTTCGTCAATCTTTTCTTATTTGTTGTCAGTTTGTTCACTTCACCATGTCTCAATTTTCCCTAGTATCCCAAAACCAAGTGTCCTCCAGTAATTAGTCACCCGTGTCTCCAAAGATTGCTACACCTCCATCCATACCCATTCACACTCCTCTCAAACCTGAGGAGTTATATTCTTTGACTCATTCCTCTTCTTACTCCTCTCGGACCCCTACGACTTTTAATAAATCCGTGCCTACTGCCCCTGCTGTGAGTAAGGACTGCCCTCCTGAGTCACCCACTGAGCACCTGGTTTTCCTTCTGAGGGACTACCTCCAAGTGTTGATATTTCTAACTCTACTGAAGAACAGGGCAACTCTTCTAAACTAGGTCCCACTATGTGTCCTGCATAGAACAGGGCAGCCCTTCTGAAGACATGTGTATTTCATCACAGAAAACTATGTGTCCTGCATAAATAAAAATATAACATATTATCTATGTAAAGCTGCTAGTTCACCATGTAAATATTTTCTTATTCTTCTCGACACTCTAATAGAACAATGTTATTCTTGTTGCAAGTATGTGGAAAGTATATCTGTAAGGACCCGGAATTTGTACGACCTTAATGAAGCATGAACATTTGATTTTGGGAAACTTTTGGACCAAGGTAATGCTCCATGGGAACCCTCACGGTCTATGTGAGGTGACATGGCCCGTGTGGAACCTCCATGGAGTGACCCTTGGCCTTTGGAGGATATATGTCCCTTAAACATGATGTTCTAAACTAAGGCACATCACACTTGGATCCCTCATGGTCCGTGTGACACTTCATGGACTGTGTGGTAACCTTGGTTGAAATCCCATAATTTTGGGACCAAGTATGGTCACACGACCAAGTTCAAGGCTTGTGCAGGGTGTCACGACCTTTGTGGCCATCCGTAAGGCTTTCGAAGTAAAACTTTTCAATGTATAGAATTACCATCTCGTAACTTAATCGTGGAATTTTTCTAAGGAAAGGGGTACGAGTAGTGTCACGGCCTGTGTGACACTACACGACCCGTGTGGCCTCCCGTGAAGGTGACTTCGTTGAAAACTTATAAGTATGGGATCTTCAAGATCAAGATAATTTCACTTTTAAGCCTTTAATTCAAGCTTATTTATGTTGTTTAAGGCTATCATGGGTCTCCCACATCAAGTCAAGTTCAAAGGAATTCCATTCGCTATGTTTTTTACAAGTACCGATAGAAGGGTTAACTTTAAATTCTTATATCTCTTAGCACAAAAGTAACTAGGTGGAACACGATCTATCAAATTGAAGCTCTTTGAATTATCTTTCCACCGCATCTGGTTTCGCCTCATTCTGAGTTTGGAGCAAGAAGTTATGCCCTTTTTCATAGAATCTGTTTGGGCTAGACGGGGAGCCTTCACAAACCGTTAAGACCTTCATGACCCGTGAAGCCAACCGAGTCAAGTTCCTTTTAAAATTTAAAGGGGCATTTCACTGAGGTGTTCTAATATTTTGACCGATCTCCAAGGCTTTTAAGACCTTTTAACCCCCCCCCCCCCCCCCCCCACATTCCTAAACTTCTCCTACACTAATTTTGAACCCTTAGTCAGGACTAACACTTAGTTTCTAGAATTAGACTCTCAAAATTCTCTCCAAGTCTCACCTTCAAGATTCAAGCTAGGATTCAATTGGGGTTTCAATTTCAAGCTAAAGTCTTCTCAAATTCCTCCTCTTAATCAAGGTATGTAGGATTGATTCTTGGTCTCTTTCAACCAAGAAGACCCAAACTCTTTAAATATATTTTCATGAAATCTTGCTTACTTTAAATATCGGCTTTGAATATTATTAATTATTAAATTCAATTGAAGAGTGGGATATGCTTTATTGTTGATTTAAAATTATTTTAAGCACTAATATATTGAAATACATGATTATTATAGAGATTTGATTATGCATTGTCCCTTTAAAGTGTGAACTAAGCATGAGTGATCTACATTATGATTTAAATGTGGATTTACTGATGGATTTTCTTCACTTTCATATTGTATTGTTGATTTTAGATTGAATCTCAATTACTCATGGTAATCTCACATCATTCATGGCATATGCATTGATGAGCATTGGACTTTATGAAAATTATGAATTGAGTTACGACCCAAATATGTTTATGTGTATGATTTTGATGAAAATATGGTTATGAACAAGAATTGAGTAAGAACCTATGAACATGAGCCTGATATAAGTTGAACACCTTCATGATATTAATTGATAGTAATATGAACTTCACTTCTACATGAATATGAATTATATGGGTGTGCATATAATATGACATCTTGCATGAGTATTTAATCACATGGGTGTATTGATGAGGACGACCACAACCCTCCCTTATACAATGCATATAAGGATAGGTACAATCTTCCCTATGCATATGTATATATGAGATAAGTGTGTATTCATGGGCACAACTCTCCCTTTACACAATGCATAGATGAAGATAGGTACAACCTTCCCTATGCATATGTATGTAGGAGCTAAGTATGTATTGATGAGGACGGGCACAACCCTCCCTTTACACAAGGCATAGATGAGGATAGGTACAGTCTTCCCTATGCACATGGTTATATGAGCTAAGCGTGTACTTATGAGGATGGGTACAAGCCTCCCTTTACACAATGTATAGACGAGGACAGGTACAACCTTCCCTATGCAAAGTCATGTCATGAGCTACGTGTGTATTGATGAGGATAGATACAACCCTCCCTTTACACAATTCAGGCAAGGAGTGACTCTTTGAGTGCTACTATATGTAGGTTATGGCTGCTCTATGGTTTTCATATGGCGTATTGTGCAGGTTAACATCATCTTTCTTTCATGTTGCAGGCCCGCATATTAGTACATTCAAACGTACTAACACATACTTTTTCTACATGAACTCACCATATAGGGACCGGAGATTACCTTCATCCACCGTTCAATGCTAGTTCGGCTTTGAGACCTTTGTTGTGGTGAGTCCTATCTTCCAAGGACAAGCCACCATTCCTCTACCTATGTACTTCTATTTGTGTTATTTACTTTGAGGGTAAGCCCAGGACATATTTGGCCCCGTCCTATCTTATGACTAGAGGCATAATTGGATATCTTGTAGACTCTTTTCGGATCTATAAGTTATGTGTTATATATGGAGATTATGATTATGGTTATCTATTTGATATGGCTATCATGGATTGATTATGAGAATTATGATATGTATGTATGTTTGATGCGGAAATCTGGAAGATCCTAAGTCCCGAATTTCCCCCATAGAGTGAGTTACACTTATCCACCCCTTAGTCTTTATGTGCTACGTGTTATGTGAATCCATGTTAATCCCTTTCCCTATGATATCCCATAGAGTCCTACTTTTCTTTCTCTTAGAACTATGTTTTTGTCTTTTTAATACACTTATGAACTGATGATATGTATTTTGATACTTAAAGACTTGTTTGGAGACTCTTGAGTTCCCATTTTCCATGTCGCTTCTAGACCCTAGGTCTGGGTTAGGACAGAGATGGTATCATAGTACTAGGTTTATAAATGGTTCTCGAAGTCCCACATGTCGCGTCAAGTAGAGTCTTATTCATGGATGTGAGGTATGCCACATCTATGGGTAAGAGGCTATAAGGCGTTTTAGGAAATGTTTCACTTTTTCATGATTCATATCGTGCTATGGAACATGTCTTAAGATTTTATATTTCCATCCCTCCCTAATGAATAGGGAGAGTTACTTTTGGCTTGTCATGTAGTCCTGGGAAGGAAGATGTTATAGTGTTCTTATAGATGAGGTCAAAAAGGGAGTTGGTGAAGGATATGCATTGTTTGACATACTTGCTCCTTTGGATATTTGAAGTTTTCTTAGGTTTGGCTGGTTATGATGGATGGTTTGTTGAAGTTTTTTCATCTAATGCATATTCATTGGAGAAGTTGACTAAAAAGAAGGCCAAGCTTGAATGGTGGGATGAGTGTGAGAAGAGTTTTCAAACTTTGGAAGATCGACTTACATCGGCTCCTGTTTTGACTTTACCAGATGGCTTAGATGGGTTGGAGGTGTATTCTGATGCTTATCAGATTCAGTTGCGTGGTGTACTTATGCCACACAGTTGGGTGATAGCTCATGGTTTAAGGCAATTAAAGGTGCATGAGCATAACTACTCGACTCATGGTCTTGAGTTAGTAGCAGTGGTGTTTGCCTTGATGATTTGGAGACACTATTTGTATGGGGTGCATGTTTATTGTTTTCATCGACCACAAGAGTTTGCAATGTGTGTTCACTCAAAGGGATCTTAACTTGAGACAAAAGAGATGGTTGGAACTCCTAAAAGGCTATGACATGAGTGTACAATATAATTTCGGCAAGGCAAATGTTATATCGATGCTCTTAGTAGGTTATCTATGGGAAGTTTGGCTCATATTGATGAAGGGAAGAAAGAGTCGATAAAAGATGTTCACTGTTTTGCTAGATCAGGTGTTAGGTTGACCGACTCTAATGATGGTGGTGTTCATGTTCAGAATGGGGCCTAACCTTTTATGGTTGGTGATTTTAAGGCTAAGCAAGATTTAGACCTATCATTGGTTGTGTTGAAGAGGTTGGTTGTCGGAAACAAGATAGAGGTTTTCTCCCAAGGGACAGATGGTGTAATTTGGTACCAAGATCAATTGTGTGCTTCGGACGTTGGTGTTCTTAGGGAGATGATAATGAGTAAAGCCCATAACTCTCATTATTTTGTTCACCCGGGATCTATCAAAATGTATCGGGACTTAAGGGAAGTGTATTGGTGGCATGGTACGAAGAGAGAAAATGTCAAGTTATATATTTTGGAGATTGTTAGCTTGGGTGTGGTGCCTACTTTTATTATATCAGATTATGCTATCCAACTTACTTCTCACTTTTGGAAATTATCTCAAAGGGGGCTCGACCCTAAGGTGAAGTTGAGTACATAAAGCTTTTCATCCTCAATTCATTAGGTTAGCTGAGAGGACAATTCAAACTTTGGAGGACATGTCGAGGTCTTGTGTGTTGGAATTCAAGGTTAATGGGTGATCATCTACCACTTCTTGAGTTTTCTTACCATAATTTCCTTCATACTAGCATTGGTATAACACCATTTGGGGCTTTATAGAGTAAAAGTGTGGATCTCTGGTGGGGTGGTTTGAATTAGATGAAATGACTTCTATAGGCCCGAATTTAGTGTTGAAGGCTACGAAAGAGTGAAATTGATTAGGGAAAGTTTGAAGATGGTTCGAAGTCATCAAAGGTCTTATTTGGATGTTAGAAAGAAAGATCTTGAGTTTTGTATTGATTATTGGGTGTTTATGAAAGTCTCACCTATGAAGAGTGGTACATTTTGGGAAGGAGGGAAGCTAACTCCAAGTATGTACGGTCCTTATAAGATTGTTGAGTGGATTGGGAATGTGGCTTATAGGTTGGATTTACCTTCGAATTTGAGTTGTATACACCTGGTTTTTCCATGTGTCTATATATTGCGAAAGTTTGTTGGTGATCCTTGTACTATTGTGCCTTTCAGAAGGTGTTAAGGTTAAGAAGAACTTGTGTTTTGAAGAACTTCCGGTTGAGATTTTGGATGGTAAAGTGAAGTGGCTTTGTAACAAGGATATCGCCTCGATTAAGGTACTTTAGAGGAATCAACATGTGGAAAGTGCTACGTGCGGAGTGGAATCAAGTATGATGCAATGATACCTCTATCCTTTCCAATCTACTCAAGCCTATGGTATTAGGTTCTTCCTATTTTAAATGGTCCTAATTCTTTCACTCTTGAGTTTCATGACATGACATGCATACATATGCACGAAAATGATTTTTTATGATGATGGTTTGAACGATTTAAATACATTTTGATATGAGTTATAAAGACTTTATGATTTTCAAATGATGAATCATGCATTGTACCATGTGTTCAGACATTTCATGTTCTAAGTCAATCCTTTCAAGCCTTGTTCTACCACATTCGAGGATGAATGTTCCCAAAGGGGGGATGATGTAAGGACCTAGACTTTGTACAACCTCAATGAAGCATGAGAATTTGTTTTCGAGAAAGTTTTGGACCAAGGTGATGCTCCATGGGAGCCTTCATGGTCCGTGCGAGGTCACACGACCCATGTAGAGCCTCCATGGAGTGGCCCTTGGCCTTTAGAGGATGTTTGTCCCTTAAACGTTGTGTTATAAACTAAGGCACACCATACTTGGACCACTCACAGACCGTGTGACACTTCACGGACCGTGTGGTGCACCGC
This sequence comes from Solanum rostratum, assembly GCA_029948455.1. NCBI lineage: Eukaryota > Viridiplantae > Streptophyta > Magnoliopsida > Solanales > Solanaceae > Solanum > Solanum rostratum. Next base: position 55,307,883 of record CM057049.1, read on the forward strand.
GTGGTGGCCTTGGCTTGAAATCCCACAATTTTAAGGACCAAGTATAGTCACATGACCAAGTTCATAGCTCATGTAGGGTGTCACGACTCGTGTGGCCATCCGTAAGGATTTCAGAGTGAAATTTTTCCAAGTGTAGAATCACCGTCTCATAACTTGATCATGAAATATTTCTAAGGAGAGGGGTATGAGCAGTTTCAGGGCCCGTATGACACTACACGACCCGTGTGGCCTCCCATGAAGGTGACTTAATTAAAAAATTATAAGTATGCGATCTTTAAGCTAGGTTCACTTTCAAGCCTTCAATTCAAGCTTATTTATGTTGTTTAAGGCTATCATGGGTCTTTTCCCACATCAACTCAAGTTCAAAGGAATTCCATTGGCTAAGTTTTTCACAAGTACCGATAGAAGGGTCAACTTTAAATGATCATATCTCTTAGCAAAAAAAGAACTAGGTGGCCCATGATCTATCAAATTGAAGCTCTTTGAATTAGTTTGTCAACACATCTGGTTTCGCCTCATCCTGAGTTCGAAGCAAGAAGTTATGCCCTTTTTCGTAGAATCTGTCTGGGCTAGATGGGGAGCCTTCATGGACCATGAAGAGCTTTACGACCCGTGAAGCTAACCGTGTCAAGTTCCGTTGAAAATTTAAAGGGAGGCTTTATTTAGGTGTTTTAAATTTGATACTTTGACCCTTCCCTAAAGCTTTTAAGACCTTATAAACTCCCCCCCCCCCTTTACATTCCTAAACTTCTCCTACATTAATTCTAAACCCTCAGTCCAGACTAACGCTTAGTTTCTTGAATTAGACTCTCAAAATTCTCTCCATGTCTCATCTTCAAGATTCAAGCTAGGATTCAATTGGGGTTTCAACTTCAAGCTAATTTTTTCTCAAATTTCTCCTCTTAATCTAGGTATATGGGATTGATTCATGGTCCCTTTCAACCAAGAAAACCCAAATTCTTTTCAATTGATTTTCATGCAATCTTGCTTACTTTAAATATGGATTTTGAATGCTATTGATTATTAAATTAAATTGATGTCTGGACTATGCTTTATTGTTGATTTTAAGTTGATTTAAGCACTAATATATTGAAATACATGATGACTATTGAGATTTGATTATGCATTGTCCCTTCAAAGTTTGAACTAAGCATGAGTGATCTATATTATGATTTAAACGTGAATTTAATTATGAATTTTCTTCAGTTTCATATTGTATTGTCGATTTTAGATTGAATCTCAATTACCCATGCTAATCTCACATCATTCATTGCATATGCATTCATGAGCATTGGACTTTATGAATATTATGAAGTGGGTTAAGACCCAACTATGTTATGTATATGATTTTGATGAAAATATGGTTATGAGCAGGAATAGAGTAAGAATCTATGAACATGAGCATGATATAAGTTGAACATCTTTATGATATGAATTGATAGTAATGTGAACTTGACTTCTACATGAATATGAATTATATGGGTGTGCATATGATATGACATCTTGCATGAGTATGTAATCACATCGGTGTATTGATGTGGACAGCCACAACCCTCCCTTTACACAATACATAAATGAGGATAGGTACAACCTTCCCTATGCACATATATGTATGAGCTAAGTGTGTACTGATGAGGACGGGCACAACCCTCTTTTTACATAATGCATAGATGAGGATAGGTACAACCTTCCCTATGCATATGTATGGATGAGCTAAATGTGTATTGATGAGGGCAAGCACAACCCTCCCCTTACCCAAGGCATAGATGAGGATAGGTACAACCTTCCCTATGCACATGGTTATATGAGATAATTGTGTATTGATAAGGATGGGTACAACCCTCCCTTTACACAATGTATAGATGAGGACAGGTACAACCTTCCCTATACAAAGTCATGTCATGAGCTACGTGTGTATTGATGAGGATGGGTACAACCCTCCCTTTACACAATTCAGGCAAGGAGTGACTCTTTGAGTGCTACTATATATGGGTTATGGCTACTCTATGGTTTTCATATGGCATATTGTGCAGGTTAATATCATCTTTCTTTCATGTTGTAGGCCCGCATACTAGTACATTCAAATGTACTAACGTATACTTTTGCCTACATGATCTCACCATGTAGGGATCTGAGATTATCGTAATCCACCATTTGAAACTAGTTCGGATTTGAGACATTTATTGTGGTGAGTCCTATCTCCCAAGGACAAGAGACCATTCCTCTACCTGTGTTACTTCCATTTGTGTTATTTACTTTGAGGGTGAGCCCGGGATATGTCTTGGCCTCGTCTTATCTTATGACTAGAGGAATTATTGGACATCTTGTAGACTCTTGAGATCTATATGTTATGTGTTTTATTTGGAGCTTATGATTATGTTATCTATTTGATATGGCTATCATGGATTGATTATGAGAATTATGATATGTATGTATGTTTGATGTGGAAATGTGGAAGATCCTAAGTCCCTAATTGCCCCCATAGAGTGAGTCACACTTATCCTCCCCTTAGTCTTTATGTGCTACGTGTTATGTGAATCCATGTTAATCCCTTTCCCTATGATATACCCATAACTTGAGTCCTATTTTCACGTCCCTTAGAACTATGTGTTTATCATTTGAATACGCTTCCAAACCGATGATGTAAATTTTGGTACTTTGGAGCTTGTTTGGGGACTCTCGGGTTCCCATTCGCCATGTCACTCCTAGACCCTAGGTCTGGGTCGTAACAATATCTCTAGAAATGCTTCCTAATTCTTACTGATGCATTCATTTATATAGACTGTTGACTCGTTTGTCATGTAGATTGCAGATAACATGGTTCCACCATTGTTAATAACACAAAATTTTATAGGTGTCACAAAGTTTCTTCCAACACCCCCACCCAATTTCTCACATACGATGTAACCTATTTCTTCTGTATGCAGACTTCCTATCATGCCTTCTCTTTCAAACGTAAATCCCGTTTACAGACTGCCCTGAAGGAGTTACTGAATGCCACAAAAGAGATAAAGGGACTATAGATAAGGTGCGTAACGTCTTTCAACCTCTCTTTGAATTAGTATAAATATCCATTAGAAAATGTTATTAGTTTTTTATCAAAAATAAAATGTACAAGATATAGTTGGAAAGCCTCCATGTACCTACTTTGTATGGAACATTATATTCTTCATATCATGAACCAAGTATGATTTCTAGTAACTCACAAAATTTGGCATCTAAAGATGGTAAATCTCTACATAAAAGAGGTACATCAAAAGTGTAGTTCCTCTATCAATGTAAAATGATCATTTCTTAAGATACTTTTTTCGGAAAGACGGATATAATTCATTATCGAGTGACATAGATCTAGTATCTAGTGAATTGCATTCCCCTATTGGCAAGATCATCCCTAAAATAGTGAGAAGTATTCAATCTTAGGACCTGATATAATGAAATTTTTGTTCTCCTTATAGAGCTCTATATGTTCCAAGATGGCTTACTTGAGCATATAATCCATTCTACTAACAATTTTGAGTAATAGGTTGTGGTTGGCATGAAGGAAAATGTTTTCCTAAAAAACAAGTTGGTTCTAACTTATTTTCTCATGTTTGGTTGGAGAGCGGAAAATATTTTCTATTGTTTGGTTAGTGAATGAAAATATATTTTTTTTGAAAATATCTTTTATATTTTGCTAGAAAGTAGAAAATATTTTTTTAAAAAGTAGTTTCTAACGTGAAAATCAACTCCGCTTTAGGACCCGACCACGACATCTAATGTGAGACTCAACTCAACTTTTGACCTAAGATTCAACTTTAAAATTTAGACTCGGCCTCGGCTTTCGAATTGAAGTCCGAGCATACTCGACTTCAGACCTAACATTCAAATAATTTGATTTTACTAGAAGTAATTTTTAAATTTGGGGGGGGGGGGGGGTAAGGGGATGAAGGGTGGAGCCGTTCAGAGGTAGGGATGACGTGAAGAAAATAATTTTTTTAAAAATTTTAATGTTTGGGGGTGGGGGCTAGTAGAGGGTAGAGGTACGGCCGGGGTAAACAAATAGCATTTTTTGAAATTTGAAATATTTTATATAAAAAAAAAATTATGGGGTTTGGATGGGGGAAGGGCAGCGCATGGGGTAAATAATGAAAATTTCAAAATGTGGAATATTTTTGAAATATAAACTTTTAATATTGTTTTAAGGGTTATGGTATAGATGGAAAAAATTTTAATTTGAGATTGGAGGAGAGTTTTGGAAAAAGTTTCCTTAATTTTTGCAAGGAAGTCATTATCCTTAAATTTGAGGAAAAAATGAGTTGATTTGGAAAATATTTTTCAAAACATTTAAGCCAACCCAACATGAGAAATTTGAAAAACATTTTTCAGAAAGTGTTTTAATCCCTACCAAACACATCCTAAGTGTTTCTTACGAAGGAAAACATTTTTTTGGAATATGTTTTTAAATTTTTTCATGTCTGGTTGGTTTAAATGTTTTGAATTTTTTTTTCAAATCAACTTATTTTCTTTCAAATTTAAGAAAAATGATTTACCTCCAAACAATAAGAGAAAAATATTTAAAAACACTCCTCCGACCTCAAAATTCAATCTTTTTTACCTCATCCCTATTCCTTACCCCTCCCCGCTCCCTCTCCCCCTCCAAATAAAAATTTAAAAATTGTATTTTAAAAGATTCCTATTTTTTCCTTTTTCCACCCAACATCAACTCCCACTTGTGAGATGGTTCGGGGTCAGATTTCGAATTGAGAATTGGAGTCAAATCTCAATTTGGAAGTCAGGTCCTTGACCAAATGTTGGGGGTCAGATCCGGAGTAAGGGGTCGAAGTCTCGAGTTGTGTCTTAGTGTAGTGTCCTAGTTCTAATGTCGGATTTCAAGTAGGGGTCGGAGTCCCAAATTGTGTCTCGAGGTGTAAGGACCAGATTTTTTGAGTGGCATTGCCTAAATGCCCTGGAATTTTCCCAGGTGAACTGCCAATCACCCCTCCACGGAGGATCCCACACGGCCCGTGTAAAGCCACATGGACCGTGTGGCCTCCCGTGAAGAGGCACCAGGCCCAGTTCACGGTTGAGACAACTTTGGGATAAAAGGAACTGTGGCCAAATGAAGGCACACAGACACTCACACGGTCTGTGTGATATGTCACGGCACGTGTGGCTCTCCCTGTAACTCATAAGGTAAAAAATATTCTAAGTATAAAATTACCATCTCATAACTTTATCGTGCGAAAATGATTTCAAGTGTCGTAACACGGTCGGTGTCACGGTCCGTGTGGAGTTAGACGGACCGTGTAGTTATCTGTGTGACACCACTTAGCTCCGTGATACTTTCCCCTGTGAAATTCTAAGTAGGGGACCATGGCCACAGTTCACGGTCCGTGTGATGTTTCACAGACCGTGTGGTGAACCGTGTGACCCTGACAGACCAAATTTAGGTCTGATTCATTAATGTCATATGTGTAAATTTGGTATATTCTAATCACGAATTATGACCTTTTACCTATCCTAAACCCCTAATCCAACTAATATCCCCTCCCCTCCTACTTCATTCTCCTAAAACATTTTTACCTTCACAAGATCACCTCCCTATTCCTCTCAATTCTCCTCTCTCAAGAATCAAACTAGAGTTTTAATTGAAGATTAATTCAAGCCCAATTTCTGCTCCTCAATTAAGGTATGTGGGATTGATTCTTGGTCCCTTTCAACCAAGAAGACCCAAAAATCTTTCAATCTGTTTCATGAATTTTAGTCACTTTAAATATGAAATTTCATGATTCGATTATATTAAATCTAATTAGTGTGTGGGTTGTATTTTACCTATTATTTCAATTCATTTTGATAACTATTATGATGGTTTACCGTGAGTTATGAAATATGAACATGTCCCTTTTAAAATTTATATATGCATGGGTGACTATTACTATGATTTAGATGTTATTTTAATTATGGATTTATTCAATTTCATATTATGGTGTTGCTTTTAACTTGAATCTATGTTACCCATGTTATCCTCACATCATGCATTGCATTACATTCATGAGCATTGATATATGGAAATTATGAAGTGGATTAAGCCCAATGATGTTTTATGAATTGATTATGATATGATTTTGGTAAGGCATTGGTTATGACAAAAAGGTGATCACCGGTATGTCTATGATTTTGGATCATTGAGCATTCTAGGTGCTTGCACCATTCTGTATATGTGAATGCGCTATTCCCTGCCTGAGCATTACAAGTATGAACTATGATTTGGCATTTGAGCCTAAATGTATATCGAATGGTTTGGTAACAATGCATTTTCTGAAAGCACGTATATGTATAAGTATTCAAGTGGGGTGTTAATGACTTAGCACTGATGGATTGGGGGTGTTAAGGCTATCCCCAAGGGCCCTCTCCCTTTCCTTGATATATGTGCCAACATAGGAATGTGAGCCATTACCGAAATGACCGAGTCGTAAGGGATGGTTATACGCATATGAGTCTGAAAATCCTTCCGAAATGGTGAGTTCCGTAAGGAAGGCGACCATCCACTGAAATGGTGAGTTCCGTAAGGTGTGATATAGATTACCTTTTGTAAGTAGTCTTCTCCTATCGATGGGAGGTCTCTATCGGACTAATTCATGTAATACCTCGCATGGATTTTATTTGTCGGTTATAGTCCATCCTCACTATATATGAGCATTATTGCATTTCATGCATCATGAATTCCATGGCATCTTGTATATTACTCTCCTGTTGGATATATGATTCTTTCTATATTAGGTGCCCTTGTCATCCAACCGTGAAGTGCAAGTTGTTAAATTCATATGTGTTGCATGCCCGCATACTTAGTACATTCAAACGTACTAACGCATACTCTATACCTACATGATTTTACCATGTAAGGGCCGAGCATTTTGAGTACCAGCCATTTGACGAATAGTCTGTTCTTGGAGTTATTATGGTGAGTCCCGTCTTCCGAGGGCGAGCGAGTTATCTTCCTTCTTATTATTATGGATGTTTTCTTTTATTGAGGGTGAGCCCGAAACTGGTCCTAGCCCCCCGTTCCTGTTACTAGAGGCATGTTTGGGCACTATATGAACTTTCCTTAGATTTGGCTGCTATGACTATTTTATTGCTTTCCTAAAGTTAGAATGATTCCGGAGATCTGATTTGGCCACATAGTTATGTGTGTTTGAATGCTAATCCCGAACCGATGATGTGGTTTTGGATACTTGAGGTTGTTTGGGGGCTCTCCGGTCTCCATTCGTCGTGTCACATCTAGGCCCCAACCCGGGTCGTGACAAAAGATGATATCAGAGCCCAGGTTTATAAATGATCATCGAAGTCCAACATGCCGCGTTGAGTAGAGTCCTATTCATGGGTGTGACGTGCACCACACCTTTGAGTGGGAGGCTACGAAAATGTTTTAGGAACTACCTTACTTCTTCATGTCTTTTGTCGTGCTATGGCTACTATATTTAGTTTTCTTATTTGATGGTGTCGTTGATCCATTTCAGAAGATGCCTCGAGGAAGACCCCCTCTACCATGGCCGGCTCTGGCTAATGAAGAAGAGGCTCCCCACGAGCATGTGGATAAACCAATCTCAAATGGGGATTCCGTACGGCCTTCTTCATGCTTGCTCAGGTGGTGACTTCTCAGGAAAGGCAGGCTAACTTACCACGGGATCCTACACCTGCTTCTAGGATGAGGGATTTCACCCGGATAAATCCTCCGGAGTTCTATGGGTCAAAGGCTGACGAGGATGCTCAGGAGTTTATTGATGATCTTACCAAGGTATTGAATATCATGGGTGTCACTTTTGAGGAGAAGGCTGAATTGGCTGCTTATCAGCTGAAGGACGTGGCTCAAGTGTGGTATACTCAATGGTCTTTGTAAAGGGTTTGTGGTGGTGATGTCTTGGGAAGAGTTTAGATTTGCTTTCCTTTGATCGCTTCTTTCCACTTGAGCTTAGAGAGGCCAAAATGACTTGAGTTTATCAACCTCAAGCAAGGGAATATGGGTGTTAGGGACTATGCCCTCAAATTCACGAAGCTTTCCAAATATGCTCCGTTCCTGGTGGCTAACCCCCGTGCAAGGATGCACAAGTTTGTTTCGGGTATCTCTTATTTTCTTATGAAGGAATGTCATACTGCTATGCTTATAAGGGACATGAATATTTCCAGACTCATGGTGTATGCTGAACAGATCGAAGGGGAGAACTCAAAGAGAAAAGGGTTCACGATCCTAAGAGAGCTCATTTTGATGGTAGATTCTCGGGTTCTCAAAATGTTGATTTTGGTCGCTTCTAGTAGGGCCAAGGTTCGGGTGCTCGGGTCGCTAATTCTTGGTTACCTCTTCCCAGGGCATCAATTGGTGGCGGTGAAGGATATCCTCTATGTGACAAGTGTGGGAAGCCCCACATGGGAGTCTGCTGGAGAGATTTGGGTCTTTGCTTTAGATGTGGGGATAAGGATCATAAGGTTGTTGATTGCCCTAAGAATGCCCGTAGAGGCCAAGTTCAGGTGGCCCAAGGTCGGAAAGGTTAACAAAGAGCTCCCCAAGGTGTTACCCCAAGGAACAACAGGTTTTATGCACTCTATGCCCGCCAGGGTGTCTAGGAGGCTCCGGACGTCGTGACTGGTATGTTAAAAGTCTTTGATCTTGATGCTTATGTTTTGCTTGATCCGAGTGCAAATTTGTCTTTTGTGACTCCCCTATTGGCTGTTAAGTTTGGTTTGAGCCCCAAGATTTTGCGGGATCCTTTCTCGATCTATACTCCCGTGGGTGAATATGTTGTTGCACATAGGACTTGGTTGCCTTGTTTCTGTGTTGCATAAAGTTTTCTTGTGTGATCTTGTGGAGCTTGAGATGTTTGACTTTGATGTGATTCTCGGGATGGATTGGTTGCATGCACATATGCCTCGATAGATTGTAGGACCCGAAAGGTCAAGTTCCAACCTCTCGGTGAGCCCGTTCTGGAATAGAAGGGTGGTGACTCCTCTATTAAAGGTCGGTTCATTTCCTACCTCAAGGCGCAGAGAATGATTTCGAAGGGGTCAGTTTATCATATTGTGAGGGTCAAGGATACGGAAGCGAAAGTGCCTACTCTTGAGTCGGTCCCTGTGGTGAATGAGTTTTCGGATGTGTTTCCTGAAGACTTACCGGGTATCCCTCCTAAGAGAGATATAGATTTCGGCATAGACCTTCTTCCGGATACTAAGCTGTTCCTCCTTATTGTATGGCCCTGGTGGAATTGAAAGAGTTGAAGGAATAATTAAAGGATTTTTTGGAGAAAGGTTTCATTCGGCAAAGTATAATGTCGTGGGGTGCTCTAGTGTTATTTGTAAGAAAGAAGGACGGTTCTCCCAGGATGTGCATTGATTATATGCAACTGAAGAAGGTGACCATCAAGAACAAGTACCCATTGCCTAGGATTGATGACTTGTTTGATCAGCTTCAAGGGGCTACTCATTTCTCAAAGATTGATCTTCATTCCGGGTTTCATCAGTTAAAGGTTAGGGAGCGTGATATTCCCAAAACAACTTTTCGGACAAGGTATGGGCACTTTGAGTTTGTGGTGATGTCGTTTAGCCTAACCAATGCTCCGTCCATGTTTATGGACCTAATGAATCGAGTGTTTAAGCCACTCCTTGACATTTTTGTGGTGGTCTTTATTGACAACATTCTCATCTACTCCCGAAGTGAGCAAGAGCACGGGAATCATTTGAGAATGGTTCTCCGAATTTTGAGGGAAAAGAAATTGTATGCCAAGTTTGAATTTTGGTTGGGCGAAGTAGCTTTCCTTGGTCATGTGGTTTCCGGTGATAGTAGCAAGCTGGATCCGAAGAAAACCAAGGCCATGAAGAATTGGCCCAGACTATTGACTCCTTCGAATATTCGCAGTTTCCTTGGGTTGGCTGGGTATTACAAAAGGTTTGTTGAAGTTTTCTCATCTATTGCATCTCCATTGACCAAGTTGACCCAAAAGCAGTCTAAGTTTGTATGGTCAGATGAATGCAAGAAGAGTTTCCAAGCTTTGAAGGATCGTCTTACATCGGCTCATGTCGTAACTCTACCAAATGGGTTAGAGGGATTTGTGGTGTATTGTGATGCCTCACGGATTGGATTGGGTTGTATGCTTACGCAGAATGGTAAGGTGATAGCGTATGCATCAAGGAAGTTGAAGATGCATGAACGTAGTTACCCCACGCACGATCTTGAATTGGCAGTTGTGGTTTTTGCTTTGAAGATTTGGAGACATTATTTTTATGGGGTGCATGTTGATGTGTTCACCGATCACAAGAGTTTGCAATATGTTTTCACTCAGAGGGATCTCAATTTAAGGCAAAGGAGGTGGTTGGATCTCCTAACGGATTACGACATAAGTGTTCTGTGTCATCCCGGCAAGGCTAATGTTGTAGCCGATGCTCTCAGTTGGTTGTCCATGGGGAGTGTGGCACATGTTGGGGAAGAAAAGAAGGAGTTGGCAAGAGATGTACACTGGTTAGCCAGGTTGGGTGTCAGGTTGGCAGATTCGAGCGATGGTGGTATTCATGTTCAAAGCGGAGCAGAATCTTTCGTGGTAAGTAATGTGAAGGCCAAGCAAGATTTGGACCCATCGTTACTTGAATTGAAGAAGTTGGTTGTTGAAAAGGAGATCGAGGTGTTCTCCCAAGGGGGAGATGGTGTACTTTGGTATCAAGACTGACTTTGTGTTTCAGATGTGGATGACCTTAGAAGGGTGATTATGAGCGAGGCTCACAACTCTCATTATTCTATTCACCCGGGGTCTACCAAATATATCGGGATTTGAAGGAAGTGTATTAGTGGCATGGTATGAAGAAAGACATCGCTAGGTTCGTATGTGAATGCCCGAGTTGTCAACAGGTGAAGGTAGAACACCAAAGGCCTGGTGGTTTGGCCCAAGATATTGAAATTCCCTCATGGAAATGGGAAGATGTGAACATGGATTTTGTAGTTGGGTCGCCTCGGACCCAAAGGCAATTTGATTCCATTTGGGTTGTTGTGGATGACGAAGTTGGCTCATTTTCTACCAGTTAAGACTACTTTCAGCGCCGAAGATTACGCAAGGTTATATATCCAAGAGTTGGTGAGGTTGCATGGTGTACCTAGGTCCATTATATCGGATAGAGGTACCCAATTCACTTCCCACTTTTGGAGGTCTTTTTAGAAGGGACTGGGGACTAAGATTAAGTTGAGCACCAATTTTCACCCTTAAATTGATGGCCAACCGGAGAGGACTATTTAAACCTTGGAGGATATGTTGATGGCTTGTGTGTTGGAGTTTAAGGGAAATTGGGATGACCATCTTCTACTCATTGAGTTTGCTTATAATAATAGCTTCCATGCTAGCATCGGCATGGCACCATTTGAAGCTTTGTATAGGAGAAGGTGTAGATCGCCGTTGGGCTGGTTTGAATTGGGAGAGATGGCACTAGTTGGTCCAGATTTGGTGATGGAGGCCATGGATAAGGTGAAGGTGATTAGGGAAAGGTTGAAAGCGGCCCAAAGTCGTCAAAAGTCCAATTCGGATGTTAGAAGAATGGACCTTGAATTTCATGTCGGTGATTGGGTGTATATGAAGGTTTTGCCTATGAAGGGTGTGATGTGATTTGGTAAGAAGGGCAAGCTAAGCCTCCACTGTGTTGGCCCTTATGAGATTGTTGAGCGAATTGGAGGTGTGGCTTATAAGTTGGAGTTACCTCCGGATTTGAGTTTTATTCATTCGGTCTTCCATGTGTCTATGTTGAGGAAGCTAATTGGTCATCCTAGCACCATGGTGCCCTTGGAAGGAATTGAGGTGGAAGAAAACTTTTCTTATGAGGAAATTCCGGTGGAAATCTTGGATGGGCAAGTGAAGCAGCTTCGTAATAAGGACGTGGCTTCGGTGAAGGTACTTTGGAGAAATCAACAAGTGGAGAGTGCTACTTGGGAGGCAGAGCTGGACATGGTGAAGCAATACCTTCATCTTTTCCATAATACTCAAGTCTAAGGTATTAGGATTCTTCCTTGTCTAATGGTGCCATTTCTTGCCCTCTTGAGTCTCATGACATGACATACATACATGTGCACTAAAAATATTTTTATAATGTTTTGAGTGACTTGAATACGATTTTTGATATGAGCTTAAAGGTCTTGAACAATGGTTTTGAATAATGCTTTTGGTATGATTTTTAGTAATGAATTATGCATTTTACCTTGTGTTGGGTGTTTCATGCTCTAATCCAAGCCTTTCAAGACTTGTTTTTGAACATTCAGGGATGACTGTTCTCAAGGGGGAGATGATGTAAGGACCAAGATATTTCGAGTGGCATTGCCCAAATGTCCTAAAATTTTCCCAGGTGAACTGCCAGGCACCCCTCCACGGAGGAGCCTACACAGCCCGTGTAAAGCCACACAGACTATTTGGCCTCCCATGAAGAGGCACCCGACCCAGTTCACGGTTGGGATAACTTTGGGACGGAAGGGATTGCGGCCAAGTGAAGGCACACGGACACTCACACGGTCTGTGTGATGTGTCACAGCGTGTGTGGCTCTCCATGTAACTCACTTCATAAAAAATATTCTAAGTATAAAATTACCATCTCGTAACTTTATCGTACGAAAATAATTTCAAGTGTCATTACACTGTTGGTGTCGCCGCCCGTGTGGAGTCACACAGACCGTGTAGCTATCCATGTAGCTATCCCCAAGAAATTCTAAGTAGGGGGCCATGGCCACTATTCACGATCCGTGTGACGTTTCACGGTCCGTGTGACCCCGACGGACCAAATTTAGGTTTGTTTCATTAATGGCATATGTGTAAATTTGGTTTATTCTAATCACGAATTATGACCTTTTACCTATCATAAACCCCTAATTAAGCTAATATCCCCTCCCCTCCTACTTCATTCTCCTAAAACACTTTTATCATCACAAGATCACCTCCCAATTACTCTCAATTCTCCCCTCTCAAGGATCAAGCTAGGGTTTCAATTGAAGATTAATTCAAGCCCGATTTCTGCTCCTCAATCAAGGTATGTGGGATTGATTCTTGGTCCCTTTCAACCAAGATGACCCAAAAATCTTTCAATCTATTTCATGAATTTTAGTCACTTTAAATATGAAATTTCATGATTTGATTTTATTAGATCTAATTAGTGTGTGGGTTGTATTTGACCTATTATTTCAATTTATTTTGATTACTATTATGATGATTTACATTGAGTTATGAAATTATGAACATGAATGTCCCCTTTAAAATTGATTTATGAATGGGTGAATATTACTATGTTTTAGATGTTGATTTAATAATGGATTTATTCAATTTCATATTATGGTGTTGATTTTTAACTTGAATCTATGTTACCTATGCTATCCTCACATCATGCATTGTATTACATTCATGAGCATTTATATATGGAAATTATGAAGTGGGTTAAGCCCAATGATGTTTTATGAATTGATTATGATATGATTTTGGCAAGACATTGATAATGACAAAAAGGTGATCACCGGTATGTCTATGATTCTGGCTCATTGAGCATTCTGGGGGCTTGCACTATTCTGTATATGTGAATGAGGTATTCCTTGCATGAGCATTACAAGTATGAACTATGATTTGGCATTTGAGCCTAACTGTATATTGAATGGTTTGGTACGAACAATGCATTTTCTAAAAGCACGTATATGTATAAGTATTCAAGTGAGATGTTAATAACTTAGCACCGATGGATTGGAGGTGTTAGGGCTATCCCAAGGGCCCTCTCCCTTTCCTTGAACTATGTGCCAATATAGGAATGTAAGCCATTACTAAAATGACCGGGTCGTAAGGGATGGTTATACGTATATGATTCTGAAAATCCTTTTGAAATAGTGAGTTCCATAAGGAAGGTGACCATCCACCGAAATGATGAGTTTCGTAAGGTGTGATGTAGGTTACCTTTGGTAAATAGTATTCTCCTACCGATGAGAGGTCTCTATCAGACTAATTCATGTAATAACTTACATTGATTTGATTTGTCGATTATAGTCCATCCCCACTATATATGAGCATTATTGCATTTCATGCATCATGAATCCCATGGCATCTTGTATATTACTCTTCCGTTGGATATATGATTCTTTCTATATTATGTGCCTTTGTCATCTAATCGTGAAGTGTAGGTTGTTAAATTCATATGCATCGCATGCCCACATACTTAGTACATTCAAACGTACTAACGCATACTTTATGCCTACATGATTTTACCATGTAGGGGTCGAGCATTTTGAGTACCAGCCATTTGACGAATAGTCCGTTCATGGAGTTATTGTGGTGAGTCCCGTCTTTCGAGGGCGAGCTGGTTATCTTCCTTATTGTTATTATGAATGTTTTCTTTTATTGAGGGTGAGCCCAGAACTTGTCCTGGCCCCCCGTTCCTTTGACTAGAGGTATTGTTGGGCACTATGTAGCCTCTCCTTAGATTTGGCTGCTATGACTAGACGCTGCTATTGTTAGAATGATTCCTGAGATCTGATTTGGCCACATAGTTATGTGTGTTTGAATGCTAATCTCGAACTGATGATGTGGTTACGGATACTTGAGGCTTGTTTGGGGGCTCTCGGGTCTCCATTCATCATGTCACATCGAGGCCCCAACACTGGGTCGTGACATGAGGGTGGGGTCAGGTCCTAATTTGAATGTGAGTCCCGGGTCGAGAAGTCAAGATTGTGTTCTGACTCTCAGGGTCGAATCTCAGATTGATCATCAAAAACATTTTTCTAAAAAGTATTTACTATCCTCTAGCAATAAATAAAAGATATTTTCTAAAAAATATTATTTATTCACCAATCAAACATTAGAAATTATTATTCGCTCACCAATTGAACACGAAATAATAAATTTGAAATCAACTTATTTTTCAAAAAAATATTTTCTAAGAAAACATTCTCCTTCGTATCATGAGCTAAAGATTTTCCATGAGCCACCTTCATGGAGCCATTTCTCATTTCTGATGACACCTCTCCTCCACTTTGATCAGGATTTCCTTTAGTACATCCATCTGAATTTAATTTTAATGCACCAGCTTTAAATAAATTTAATTAAGCCTTGCTAGTAATAACTATGTAATATATCTTGATACTTTTGATGTACAAAAAGTTAATTAAGCGACGGTTTCAAATAGCGACATAGTTTTTTTGCACTATTGATGTACAAAAGTCCATTAAGCACTGGTCTAAAATAACCACAATCTTTTTTTTGACACGATTGGTGCACAAAACAAATCTGTTTTCTAAATTTCCAGGAGGATCCGATCCATATGTTTCTGCACTGGATTCTTCCCTTTAGTCAGCCACAAAGTTTAGAATTTAGTCAAGGTGGGAGTAAGTTGACTTGAATATTACGTTATCAATAGTGTAAATTATCTCATATAACAATATCAATGTATATAAGTTAAATTCTAATGAGGAAGAAAAGGAATTCAATCTTTATTTTTTTTTCAAAAACAATATTGTAATGCTAAGATTAAAAAAAAGGCAAACAAAACTCTTAAAAACTTTTCATTTTCACCTGGATGAACTTTATAGTGTGAATATTTGCTTTTCATTTTTTGGTGTTTTGTTAGTTTAGAGGATAAAGATTACGTAAGCATTATACATGTGTCATGAATGAAGATTCTAGAGTACTTAAAGTATCTGTCAATTTTGTTTCATACTTAATTAACAAGGCAAGAGATAATTACAATTTCTTTGTATTGGAGAATTAAACTGTGACTAGCTCAATTTGATGATTCTCTATTACAAACACTACAAGGAGATAATCTGATATTGTGCAATGACAGTGCTAATATTGTAAATTCTTTGTGAAGCAAATAATGAAATTATGATTGTGACATAGATCAGAAGAGTTTTTTCACAATGAAACGGGAAACTAAATTCAAGGAAAGTTAATGAGAAAGCAAAAGTTTTGGTCAATATTGGTGGGCAAAAGTTAATGAAGTGTCGTTTAAGTATTTGCATAATTTTTGACATCGTTGATGTACAAATAGTTAATTAAAAACTTCTCCTAATTCACTATATAATTTTCTGACATTGTTGATGCACAAAAATTAATTAAACACTTGGTTCAACTAACTACACAATTCTTTTGGCACTGTTAATACACAAAAGTTAATTAAGCACTTCTTTTAAATAACTACAAAACTTTTTTGATGTTGTCGATGCACAATCCTTAATTAAACTACCCTTTTAATAACTACATAGTAATTTTTTTCAAAATTTATACTAATCTCATCAATCTTCTCTATCCACTTTTTGTTGCCTCTAGTTCGATCGATTTCTTATACTAGCTTTTTGTTGATTAAGTTTCAGAAGTAGGAAGACTCCTTATTGATTTTCATTAATTATCTCATCGTAGTAGAAGTTATAATCAAGTAGTAAAGTTCATATATGTACACTTATTTAAATAGGTTGTGATATTTAAAAACTTTTAAATTGCATATCATAAACACAAAAAAGAGAAAAATAAAATGTATCAACAAAAAAAGAAAAAAATAATTTTTGAGTCTAACACTTGTAAGAGAAGAATTGTCCAAAATAATTTAATAAGACCAAATTATCGAGCGATGTGAGATTCACTAGACAGAAACATAAACATACATACATGAATTCATTAGCTGGGGGATTTCATAATAGCAAGGTACTCTTCATGACCGTGAGTTGACCAAATCCATTCCATTGATTCGAAATCCATTTCATCTATAGTAATTAATGATGATCCTTCACCATCTAAGTTGATCTCATCATCTGGAGAAGGAATTTTTATCATTTTTTCTAATTGCTTTGGATTTTTCTTCTCTTCATCTTCAAGGGAAAAAACAGAAAACATGGCATTAAAATTAATGCCAGCATTTTCACAATTAGGTATTCCCCCAAATTTATTGTTAACCCGAGTTCCTCATAATCCATAATGTCTAAGGGCGAAATTTTCTCATCCGATTTTTTAATTGAAGTACTTTTTTTCAAAGTTTTCTGCATTTCCATCTCATCATTTTTCATTTCTACTTTCACCTCCTCGATACCGCTCTCGTTACCAAGAGAGTTCATACTAATGGAGAAAGCAAAGCAAAGGAAGGAAAGAGAAGATTATTTCTGCTTGGATTGAGTGGAGAAGTGAGTGAATACATAATGAGGGAAGCAACATTTATTAGTGTTTTTGGATTATATGCCAGCAAGCATGAATCAACACATAATTACTCACACACATTCACACAATTTTATGAATCTAGTACCATGCATTAAATTCAACGAAGAGTTGCCTAAAAGGAATCTAGTTGATATTAGTTGTTTTAATTTCAAAATAACTACAACACAATTAAAAAGTGTTTGGGAACAACAAAAAGTGCTTAAAAGCACATTTTTAGGCTGAAAAAAGTAAAGAAGAAAGCCAAAAGCCAGAAGTTAGATATTCCAACTTTTGACTTTCAGCTTATAAGCCACTTTTTAAAAACCAATCCAAACGCCCCCATACTTATTAGCTAGTAACCTTACAATGTGAACTTATGCTTTTTAATTTTGTTTGGTGTTTTGCTAGTTTAGAGATTAAAGTTTATGCAAGCGTTATACATGTGTCATAAAAAGTTAGTACTAAAAGTACGAGCCAGTTTAATTTGTTTCACACTTAACAAACAAGCTAAGAGATAATTACAGTTTGTTTGTATTTGAGAATGAAAATGGTAAGTAATTGTCACGCCCTGGGAGGGTACCCTTGGCGTGGCCGACACTTGAAGAACCATTGTTGATCCCTCAAGAGAGCCCCTTGGCCTCATCGTCACAACATACTTAACATCAGTAGAATATAATACTCAGAAAAGCCATCATTTTAGATAAGTAAAACTCTAATAACAATAATTTTCTACTAATCAAGTTTGGAAAATAAAAACAATCACACTATCTCTATTCAATGTCTATGAAACTTCTATACTCATCTAGAAGATGCTAAAGAAACAGCTATGACTACTCAATATAATGAAAAGAAAAGGGCTCCTCCGATGGCAAGGAGGCATCACCAAACCTGGAAGTGGGAAGCTGAACCTTAATGATGTACGATGCAGAGTCAAATGGACGTCAGTACATGGAATATACTGGTATGTAATGATGACCAAAGTAAACAAGTAAAGCTCAAACTCAAGTCAATCAACTTGGTTCAACACATCAACTCTACAATCTATAAACTAACTTAATGAATATGCAAGTTTAAGAATCCATCATGCTTTGAAAATACACTCAGCATTATGCAACTCAATTTTAAACCATTATATGCTCTATCAAGTGATGCTTGGGAGTTTCTCTTAACTGACATAACTCCCACCACCATTAATTTGGTGATGCACAATGAAGGAGACATTGCCATGCCCGTCTAATACTTGTCATGGTAAAGGATGATCAACTCTCTCTTGGATCCAAAGTAAATGTCCATTTTCTTGGGACATGAGTCACCAGAGTTGACGCATGACTATTCTACGCTAGCAATATAGTTCATATGTTAGACTAGTTATCTATTCGTTCCCATATCGATGCTCAATACTCCTTCCAAGAATAAAAAGTGCTCATGCCAATCAACTCAAATCTCATTTCATTGGATTTTCTCTAATCAACTCAACTCAATCACTCAATAACTCAACAAATCCGAGTCACTAATCATACATGAACTCAAGACTCTAACTCGATCTCAAACTGTCATTTAGACTCCACTCAATGATGCACATCACATGAAACAAGTAAGATGCTCATCAAATATGCACATATACAGATAATATGCTCCTCATGCTCAGTCACACTCAAATTGCTCAACTCAAACAATCACAATCAGCGTGTCAATCCGATCAATGCAACAAAGGTTATATATAAAATGATACAATTCAAGTTCATTGTATTTAATGCAAAGTTTATACTCCAATTTCATATGATCAACATGTAACTCAATGATTCATTCATAAATACGAATAGAAATTCAAAATAATTGCAAGTAATTCAAAGATTAGGATCATGATATTTTCAATACTCAATTAGTATACATGGACTCGATCCAAGTAAACGAAAGGGCGCGTGGATGGACTCTTCCTATGCTCTAGGAGGCCTTACATACATGGAATTATGAGAAATAATCAACTCTCTGAAGATCCTCAAGCTTGAACTCAAAACTCTCTCTTTTTCTCCCTTTTGTGATGCTCTCTAGGTTTCTAAGTGTATAATGAGGGATAATACACCTAGGGTACTGATAAGGGACCGAAAACAAGTCCAAAATGTCGTAGGTTTTAATTAAACAGGGTAGGAAGAACAAACATACCCTCATTAAAAACTTCTGAGTAGAATCACGACCCTGTTTATGGGTCGTAGTTCCACATACAGACTGTAAGTGGTCTCTCGTAGATGAGTGTATCCAAAAATTTAAGTTACTGAAAATCGGACCAGGGACCTACGAACAACTTTCTATGGCTCGTAAAATGAACCACGGGCCTTCTGGTAAATCGTGGTTCAAGGTTCAAAAATCTTTGTTTCCTAGAACTTCAATCTACAAAACCTGTTCTACGGGTCGTAAGTAAGAAGATGTATCCAGAAAAGTTGATTTTGAATCATCAAGCCATGAAACATATTCTATGGGTCGTGGAACATAGTACGATCCGTATAATGTCTCGTACGTGGGCCTCATACTTAGAAAAAAATTACTAAGTCACATGGGCATGTACGAGGCCTCATCTACGATTCGTTGATGACCCTTCGTGGTTTCCTCCAATGACTTTTCTAAGTCATTTTTCTCAATTTTCTCTGGCATCTACTCAAAACAGGTAGGATGAATTAGGGGGGGTGTCACATTGATTCAATGTGAAGGTGTGAACCATGTAAGCACACTTCTAGTGTCTACTCTTCATATATTGCAAACAGAAACTCTCTCGACTCATTTTCTTAGGCAGTGTTTGACGGGGACAAAGTATTAGGATAATGTTAAAACTATACAGTTGTCAAGAGAAATTTGCCAAGATACTACGGTACATTTTATTAACTTTTATATTTTATAAGCTAATGTAACTTGTGAAGCATATAACTTTAAAATGAACAAAAAGTGATCAAGAGAGAGAGAGAGAGATTACGTTCTATTTATAGTAATATGTGGTTTTATGTTACTTCTGGAAGCATCATCTTACTACTGTTCATTTATGAAATTTGTTTAAACTGGGAGTTTTGCTATTGAGGTGCTCAAGCCAAGCGTGTCTTTGAGTGCTTGCATAAGAGACCGTAACGAGCTCTTGCGAAAGACCACATTGTCGTAATTGAAGTGTGGTTACAAGCAACCTAGCCTACCCATAGAGTTAGTTTGATGCTAATTGTGATGGATTGATTGAGCTTTGATTGATTCCCATATCCCCTATCCTTGCTCCCTTGCTTGATCTATCCTTACCCCAGTTTCCCTTAGGAGTAGTTTTAGTTTAGTTCTCCCTCCAACTAGTTAGAACTTGCTTGGTGTTCGCCTGTTGAATGGAGATTAGAAGCTCTGATCAAAAGAAGTAACAAATTCTAACAACTCCATACTTGTGGTAAAGCTATATTAAATTAATAAAAGCATATTTATACAAAAAGAACACTGAGAATATTAGTCTAGTGTCTATTCTTCATGTTTTCCAGCACATAATGCAAAGAAGCAAGGCATAGGACTCTCAATAAATTTTGTTTTACCTGAACTGGAACCAACACACTGGACGAAAATAGGGATAGAACACTCCCTAAAATGTCGGCCCCTTTTTCTGCACCTGGGTGAACTTTATAATGTGAAAGTTTGTTTTTTATATTTTGATTTTGCTAGTTTAGATATTAATGGTTATGCGTGCAAGGTACCTGTGTCATAAATGAAGGTTTTAAAGTACTCAAAGTATGTGTCTAGTTTGCTTTAGTCTCTACAAACAAACTAAGAGATTCTTAAATTTTTTTATATTTGAGAATGAAGTCGTATCAATAATCTCAATTTGGAGGAGGAATTTTCATCTAATTTTTCAGAGATAAATGGTGCACAAAAGTTAATTAAGCACCACTTTTAAGCAATTATTATACAATTTATTTCTATATTGTGGTGCACGAAAATTAATTAAGTACTGCTTTTAAGTAACTAGATAATTTTTGACACAGCTGTTGCACATCAAGCACTGCTTTTAAATATAATTATTTCTTTTGACATTGCTTGGTGCACAAGGTTAATTAAGGACTAATTTAAGTAACTACATAATCCTTTCGATAACGATTCATGCGAAAAAGTTTATTAATCACCGTTTTAAAGTAACTTTAAAATTTTTGTGACACGATTGGTGCACTTATTACGCACCGTTTTAAAGTGATCACATTTTGTTTGACAATGTTTGTGCACAAAAGTTAATTTAGCACTATTTTCTTAGACTCTTTTTAAGTAACTACTCACTGGTTATTGATTTTATTAATTAGTATCTCATTGTCAAATTGATTTAAAAGAAATAAATAACAACAGAATGACAAAATTGTCTAATATTCATTCAAAACCAAACATGAAAATTTACAAAATTAAGATTATTCCTCTTTTATTCATTCATTCAATAGTACTTCATAACACAGGAAAAAAAATGGATAAACATTTGAGTAGAGAAGTGAGTGAATATATAGCAAGGGAAGCAACGCAACATTTTTGGATTATATGCCTTCAAGCATGTATCACACACACACAAAATGTGTAGGGGAAGGAGAAATAAAAGAGTGGATTACAAGATAAAAGATAATTACAGTTTGTTTGTATTTGAAAATAAAGTCGTAAATAGTTCAGTTTGAGGGTTCTCTATTGGCTTGGCATCAGTCTTTTTTGTTTGAAACAGTGTAAGGAGATAATCAGATAACGCGCAGTGCCAGTGCTAATACTGTGACATCAGTCAGAAGAGTTTTTTCGCAATGAAACAGGAAACTAAATGAAGGTTCTAAAGTACTATATGTAAGTCAGTTTTGTTTCAGTCCTTACAAACAAGCTAAGAGATAATTATAGTTTGTTTGTATTTGAGAATGAGGTCGTAATTATTAGTGTGCCAATAATCTCAATCTGGAGTAGGAATTTTCATCATTTTTTACCTTTTTGAGATTATTGGTGCACTACTTTTAAGCAATTATTCATTTTTTTTTAACATTATGGTGCACAAAAGTTAATTAAGAACCATTTTAAGTAACAACATAATTTTTGACACAGTAATTGCTCAAAAGTTAATTAAGCATTGCTTTTAAGTAATTACACAATTTTTTTTGACATTGTTGGTGCACAAACACTAATTTCAAAAAGTTACATAATTTTTTTGACATGATTGATGCAAAATAGTTCATTAATCACCATTTTGTGCAATAATTGTGTCAAAGCGGAGAAAGCAAATCAAAGGAAGAAAAAGAGAAGATCCTTTGTGTTCGGATTGAGTGGAGAAGCAGGTTTATCATTTTTGGATTATATGCTTCCATGCATGACTCGACATATTTATAATCAGTATAGTCACTATCATCGAGATGGTTTTACCACTGATACCAGCATCAATATCTATAATTTCTCCAAATCAGTGGTCGGCCCCAGTTGTTCGAAATCCTTAACGTCTACTGGAGGAATCTCGCCTAAACCATCTTCCAGTTTTCTCGTCATTTCCTCCACAACATTTTCAATCTCTACTTTCACCTCCCGATCACCGTCCTCCTTACGAAGAGACTCCATAAAGCAATAGATCAGAGAAGAAGAAAAGCGGAGAAAACAAAGCAAAGGAATGGAGAAAATGAAGAAAAGAAGAAGATTATAAATATTTGTTGGATTGAATGAAGAAGAGAGGGATTTTATCATGAGGAAAGCAGGGTTATTGTTTTCCGATTGTATGCTTCCCTCCATGACTCAACACATTTATAAGCAGTACCACACTATTATCGAGGTGGTATAAATACAATTTATTAGGCTTAGTAAAAGTACATTCACATTTGACCATGTTCATTTTGTTTTTTTGCACAGACTAAAGAGTGGGATATAAATCTACCTTTTAAGTGATTATTTTTTTCCCAAATGTTAAACCCCTTTATGTGAAGTTGATTCCAATATTTTCATTACAAAGATTTTGAAAATGGTGCTCTGGCACTTAATTGCGATATCAAATAAAACAAGTTTTTTAATGAACCAACCACATATATTATCAAATGCTCATGAGTAAGATCATGAGATAGTTTATCACCGTGCAAAGTGTGGGCAGTTACCTAGTAATGAATATTATGTGACACTCATCACTCTATCCTCACATGTACCTATGTTTCAAGCCTTATTCTTATATATGGGAAGCGTATTAGGGTCATAAGAGACCTCTAGTACTTAGTCGAGTTCAAAACTTCCTATAAATTGAATTTCTAGAGTTAGAATATACAAGGATAAATTTTAAATGATCATAAATCTTAGCACACAGAGAATTAGATGTCCCATGACCTATCAAATAAAATCCCTTTGAATTAGCTTTCTAACGCAACTGATTTCACCTCATTTAGAGTTCGAAGTAAAACATTATGGCCGTTTTACTGAAGACTGCCAGTGTAGAGAGGAATAACGAAACCTAATACGGGACATGGAAAAATGTACAGCCCGTCTTCTAACTCGTGGAAAAAGTCCTGAAAATCCACATTTTTGGTCCCAGACTCTACAGACCAATCTACAGGTCATAGAAACTTCTATGGGCCATAGATTGGGCTTGTGAAAGTGATCCAAAGGCCTCAAAATTTGGCCTAAAGTTTATGGAAGGGTCCCTACAGGCAGTGGAAGTTTCTACGGGTTGTATGTGGGCCCGTAGATGACTTTTGACCGCTTTTTAAGAAAGATTATTTTTGTCTTTTTCCACCATTTCAAAGTCCAAACCTAATGATTTTACAACTAAATAAAGCCTTAAACATGTCAGTTCAACCTTTTTACGCTGAAACACTCTCTCAAACTTAGAGCAAGGGTTCAAAGGAGAAAAAGGCTAGGCTTTGAAGTGAAAACTTGAAAATTCTTCCAAGTTGTTTCAAGGTTCAAAACTCCAGGTATGTAAGGCTAACCACAACATGGATTATGTTCTTCCATGTGCCCCATCACCCAAATTGATGAAGTTGTGAGTAAATTAAGTCTCCCATGAAGATTTTTCTTAAATTTTAATGCATTTCTACATAATCTTGCATGAATTACTGTTTTTATGAATTAAATTCTTGAATTAAATGATTTTTCCTTACTACATGAACCCTAGCATGAATTCTTGTTATTTCTTTTTACATATTTTACTTAAATGAGCATATATGAGTATATTTGAGCCTATAGAGTCTATGAAATCCCTAAGTGCTTTAACTCTACTATTGTTTTCCTAGATTCTATGAGTCATAATGATGCATGATAGTCTCTATGAGTCAAGAGCTGAACCTTAAAAGAATGTAACCAAAGAGTTGATGGTTGATGTAATGAATTGAGTTGACAAATGTCCAATGAGACTAAATGACTGAGTTAACCATAGGGTTGATGTCTTATGAGCATATTGAGTCTTGGGAGGAGTATTGAGCACCAAATTATGTAAGAGTAAGTCCAACCCAAATTCAATAACAACGTAGCTGGCATAGGAGAGGATTGAACCATAAAATCAGATGTTTCCTGTTGTCCTAAAATGAGGACTTGATGTTACTGATTTTGGATTTATTGATGGGATGTCCTATACCCTAGCAAGGTATTGGATGGATATGACAATGACATCACTTCATTGTATCATCACCGGCTCATAGGTGATAGTTGTTGGTTAGTGAAACTCTCAAATAGGCCTCTATAGTACTCTAAGTGGATAGGACGTAGATGATTGATGAGTATCCATTGTCTAAATCGCAGTCTTACTTTAGTCTCTTGACATGATGATTGAGTTTCCTACTTCTCAAGCTATTTGAGTTGATGTAATTCTTCTTTTACATGTTTCTTTCTGCCATTTTACATACTCATACATTCCACGTACCGACGTCCATTTAGGCCAGCATCTTTTTATGATCCAGAGACAGGTACTAGCGATCATCAATAGGCGCCCCATTGCAGACCTATTTGCACTCAGCTGATTGGTGAGTCCTCCCCCGCTTGCAGAGGATATCATTTTTTTTTATCTAGCTTTGAGTTTAGCCTTTTTATGTTATTTTGAGGTAGCCATGGGTCTGTCATTGGCACCACTTAATCAGATGTTCTAGAGGCTTTATAGACTAGACTATTGAGTTGTGATTGGATGTTATTATTGACTAGTTTCTTTCATAAAAGCCAAAAATGATCTTCAAGATCATTACATCATTTACCACTAAAAATCATATTCATCCTCAGACATAAACTAAAGGGAGTGGCCTCACTAGAAGTAAATAAGAATCTAAAATACAATTCTCAAAGTCATTAATTGCTTCCTAGTAACCTCATTTCCTAGTGCTATACCATCAGGATGTACTATCAAGAATAAGACTAAGGAACCAATATGAAATTCTACCCTCCAAGAGTAATTACCAAGCCAGAATCTAGCCAATGGATCAAATTTGAACCAACACCCTCATACAACAGTTTACACATCAAGGTGGACTTCCACCCTCGAGACCTCAAGGTGACTTAGATCCATTTCTGGTGAAGGCCAAGAGTGAATCTAAACCAATTATAGCCAATTGCAATATACAACCCATTGCAAATCTCATTCAAGTTTCGTTCTCTTAACATAATCGTCCCTGAATTTAAGCTTCGTGATTCCAATACTTAGACAATGCATATTCGTAAGAGAGAATGTAATTAAATATGGCCCAAAGGAAGGTAACGATCAGGAAAGAAAACCAGCGAATGATCAATACTCCTAAGCTTATAAAACCTCAATTAACACTGCCCAGATGCTGGAACAATTACTAAATCAGGTATGGTGCCTTTTCCACGAGCTATAATTTTTCAATTAGAAATTAACCTCTTTATTTTATTTCATTCCTTCAATCACATTTCATATCAAGTTTTATTTTATGAGGGTTAAATTTTATACTTTTTTACTTAGCCTTGAAATTTACTTGTAATTTCAAAAAGGATTTTAATTTTTTAGTATTGCTTGGTTTTGTTTGGTTATATATTATTTTTGGCTTTTGATTTCTTTAAGTTTCAATTTATTTCTTTAAAGAATCTTTTTTTGCTTGATTTATTTGGCCTCAACTTTTGCTACTTATCTAAAAGGGCATTGTAGTTATAGTATTAATTAATTTTTGTGTTGTCATGTCATATGTTGTGTATTGTGTTTTTGAACATTTTTCTGAATTTATGTTATACATTACACATTATTTAAACTTTTTTGGTGTGATTTTACAAAATTAGAACAAATACGGAATACAAGTGCGTCACACGTGTTTGAGGACTAGTATCCTTAAAAGTTTAAAAGGCCGATTATATATTAATTAAGCTATAAAATAACTTGGACCTATTGATAATATGTAATTAAATCTATTGTATCAATGAAAAAACTTAGGATTTAATTTGTATTAGGAAAAAAACCATGTTGTTATGATTGAAAATGAATTATGCTTCCCTCACGATAAAATTTCTCTCTTCTCCATACAATCCAACAAATATATATAATCTTCTTCTTTTCTTTGTCTTCTCCATTCCTCCCCATCCTTCTTCTCCTAATTCTTCTTCTTCTTCTTCTTCTTCTTCTTTTTCTTCTTCTTCTTCTTGTTCTCTTCCTTTGCTTGTTTTCTCCGCTTTTCTTCTTCTCTCTATTGTTGTCACACCCCGGGAGGGTACCCTAGGCGTGGCCGGCACTCAGAGACGATTGCTAGCCCCCAAGCGAACCACTTAGCCTCATCACATCATTCATCTTAAACATACCGGAAGGAAATTAGTAAACAACACTTTTAAAATAGTGGGCCAATGGCCAAACCTCAATCTGATCATCAAAGCCAAACAAAGAAATATTGCTCGGTTATCAAAACATTCACCTTAACTACATCATTATGCCTACGAAGCCTCTCACATTATCTAAACCGTCTAAGAAGAGGACCATGACATGCCATGGCTACCCGACTCAATGAAATAATAGGATAGCATCAAATAAAGGTTTCCTCCGAAAACAGGGAGGCTCACCACAGTCAGAACTTTCAGACACTTGGCTTCAACGAGGCGGCTGCTGAAGTCCTCTAGCTCCTGTATCTGCATCATAAAACGATGCAGCGCCAAATGGCGTCAGTACGTGGAATGTACTGGCATGTAAAATAGCTAAATCACATCATTAGAATCATCCGAACACAACGTACATCATCATGAGACTTTAAAATTTATATCAGGGAAAACATTAACGTTGACCTTTACATTAACATTGACCTTTACATTAACATTAACCTTTACATTAACATTGACCTTAGAGTACCATTAGGGAAACCATTTCTGAGAGGCCTAACTGGGAGTTTCTTTAACCGACAACCATCACTTATGAGCCAGTGATGATACAACGAAGCGATGCCGTTGCCACATCCATCCATTACCCTGCCCAGGGTAAAGGACATAACATTAGTGGATCCACAAAACATAACATTAGTCCTCATTTGGGACAAGATAGGAGCCATCCGCATTGCAGTTCAATCCTCTCTTCCTACGCGGGCCACGTAGTTAATGGACTCAAGCGGGACTCACTTTTATCCATTTCGGTGCTCAATACTCCTCCCAGGACTCGACATGCTGATAAAACATTAACATCATTAGTCCCATAGGGACGCATTACATCATCATTAGTCCCCATAGGGGCACATTACATCATCATTAGTCCCCATAGGGACACATTACATCATCATTAGTCCCCCTAAGGGCACATTACATCATCATTAGCATCTCATTTACATTAATATCATTGTCATCTCATTTCATTAACATTAACATCATCATCACCACCTCATTAGCAGTTACTTCAACATCATAGACTTTAGGAATACTAGTTTAGGAACTTTGACTCTCAACTTAGAGACATCAACATCAGTCATCATAACATTAATATCATTCTTCAAGGCTCTAAACATACCACCCTACGTTCATTATGCAAGCTTTTCCAATCATCATAATTATAAAGTTCTTAAAACATATGCACTTCACAAAAATGACTTAGGGTTTATAGAAATTTTATGATGATCATCATCAATGCAGAAAAATATATAGGTTTATGCATAAAATAATGGCAATTATTCATTACATTACATGAATTAAACATGTTTCAATCATCACCCTAACCTCATCACCATTAAACTTCAATACATTACTCATCGGGCACATGGGAGGACATTCCCATGCTTTAAGTGAAGCCTTACATACCTGGGAAGAGTAGTCACACGAAACACTACAATCCCTTCTTGATCACCTCAACCTTCTTCAAGCCCTAGCCTTAGAAACCCTTAGGAGAACACTTCAATAGGGGTTTTTGAACCCTTTTTCGTGCAAACCGACCTATATTGGTCATAGGGGTATGTTTGGGATAAGTGGGAATGGACCATAATGCCCTTAGAAATTTTGAGAAATTAAACCCCGACCTGAAGTAACACATTCCGCGATGCGGACCGGTCGCGGACAGTGTATTTCTCAAAAATTCAACTCCGTCAAAATTTTTCAGAAAAACATAAGTGTGTCTCCGCGACAGGTCCGCGTCGCGGTTCTATCGCGGAGGCTCACTGTTTTTCGTTTTGGAACGAAAAATTATTTTTCGACTCGGTTGCTCTAAAAATCGACCGAGACTTTTTCCCCACTCAATTTTCAGTGCTGATCATGAATCCGCTCTTGGATTTTAGATCCGAGCATCGGAAGACACATTTCTCGCACACCTCTCCTTTAGGGGTATTTTGGTAATTTCGTGGGCGTTACATTATCTCCCCCTTGGGATCATTCATCCTTGAATGATGAGTAGGAAAGTATTTTAGCACTAATAGGCTCACGACTCACCTCGACATTACTTCGATAACTTACTACCTCCACCTTTCATTGAACTTTAACTTATAACTTTAAAACATCAACAATTTCACATGGAGTTCATGGGATATACATTAATTTACATTAAGTAAGAACGTTACCTTCGATGCTTTCATCAACCTCGGGCACGAACAGGTGCGGGTACTTTGCTTTCATCTCTTCCTTAGCTTCCCATGTGGCTTCCTCAACGAATTGATTTCTCCACAGAACCTTGACAGAAGTTATCTCTCTGTTCCTTAGTCTGCGAACCTGTCGATCAAGGATTTGGACTGGGGTTTCCTCATAGCAGTATCCCCCAAACATTTCTTCAACATTGAGACGTGGAACACCGGATGAATTCCATCTAACTCAGAGGGTAACTCTAGCTCGTAAGCAACCTTTCCAATCCTTCGCAAAATTTGGTAGGGACCAATATAGCAAGGACTCAACTTCCCCTTCTTCCCAAACCTCATGACACCTTTCATAGGTGATACCTTCAGATAAGCCCAGTCATTCACCTCAAACTCTAAGTCCCTTCTCCTTACATCTGTGTACGACTTTTGGCGGATCTGGGCAGTCTTTAATCTCTCTCGTATAGTCTTCACCTTTTCCATGGACTGGTGGACAAGGTCCGGCCCAATCAGCTCGGCCTCTCCAACCTCGAACCACCCAATGGGCGATCTACATCTTTTCCCATACAAAGCCTCGTAAGGGGCCATCTGAATACTCGCATGATAACTGTTGTTGTATGCGAATTCAGTTAAGGGTAAATGGTCGTCCTAGTTTCCTTTGAAATCAAGAGCTCATGCTCTCAACATGTCTTCTAACGTCTGTATAGTGCGCTCTGCCTGACCATCCGTCTGTGGATGAAATGTTGTGCTCAGGTTCACCTTGGTACCCGGCCCTTTCTGGAAGGACTTCCAGAAGTGAGAGGTAAATTGGGCTCCTCTGTCTGAATTGATGGACAGGGGAACCCCATGCAACCTCACAATCTCCTGAATATACATTTTGGCAGAATCCTCGACAGTGTTAGTCGTCGTGACTGCTAAGAAATGCGCTGATTTTGTCATTCTGTCTACAATCACCCATATGGAATCGTGTTGTCTCCGGGATTTCGGTAGACCAGTGATGAAGTCCATATTTACCATCTCCCACTTCCATTCAGGAATCTCAAAGTTTTGAGCCAGACCACCTGGCCTTTGATGCTCAACCTTGACTTGTTGGCAGTTTGGGCATCTGGAAACGAATTCTGCGATGTCCCTCTTCATTCCACCCCACCAATAGACCTCTCTCAAGTCATGATACATCTTGGTGGAACTCGGATGAATAGAATATTTAGCATTATGGGCCTCAGCTAAAATCCTTTCTCGGACACCATCAACATCAGGGACACATAGTCTGTTCTGGTACCTCAGTACCCCATCTCCCCCTTTGGAGAAGACCATCACTTTTTGGAAGTACATCCTCTTTTAGTTGGAGTATAATGGGATCTCGATCCTGCTTCTCCTTAACTTCAGTCACCAGGGATGATGAAGACCCATTTTGAACACTAACTCCTCCTTCGTTGTTCTCTTCAAGTTGAACCCCCAATCGGGCCAACCTGTGCATATCTTTCATCAGTTCTCTCTTTTCTTCCTCAACATGGGTCGTGCTACCCATAGACAACCTGTTAAGAGCATCAGCAACAACATTAGCTTTACCTGGGTGGTACATTACGCTCATGTCATAGTCCTTGAGTAACTCTAACCATCTCCTCCATCGCAGATTGAGCTTCCTTTGGCTGAATACATACTGTAAGCTCTTGTGGTCTGTGAACACATCCACATGCACTCCATACAAGTAGTGGCGCCAGATTTTAAGTGCGAACACAACGGCTGCCAACTCAAGATCATGGGTCGGATAGTTCCTTTCATGAACCTTAAGCTGTCTGGAAGAATAGGCTATCACCTTTCCTCTTTGCATTAACACGCATCCCAACCCAACTCTAGATGCGTCACAGTCTATCACGAAGTCGTCCGTCCCGTCAGGCAAGGTCAAGACAGGTGCAGTGGTCAACCTGGTCTTTAACTCGTGGAAAATTTTCTCACATTTGTCAGACCACTGGAACTTAGCCCTTTTCTGGGTCAGTTTGGTCAATGGTACAGATAGGGAAGAAAACCCCTCTACAAACCTTCGGTAGTAGCCTGCCAACCCCAAGAAGCTTCTTATGTCAGTCGGAGAGGTTGGCCTTGGCTAGCTTGCCACCGCCTCAATCTTCTGGCTATCAACTCGAATACCATCACCCGAAACCACATGGCCTAGGAAAGCCACTGACTTAAGCCAAAACTCACATTTGGAGAACTTTGCATACAACTCATGGTCCTTAAGAGTTTGAAGGACAACTCTGAGATGTTTAGCATGCTCTTCCTCATCCCTCGAATATACCAAAATATCATCAATGAAGACGATTACAAACATATCCAAGTAGGGTCTAAACACTCTATTCATCAAGTCCATAAAGGCTGCTGGTGCATTTATTAACCCAAAGGACA
Organism: Solanum rostratum; assembly: GCA_029948455.1. NCBI lineage: Eukaryota > Viridiplantae > Streptophyta > Magnoliopsida > Solanales > Solanaceae > Solanum > Solanum rostratum. The sequence goes on from CM057049.1 coordinate 55,339,378, forward strand.
TCACTAAAAATTCAAAGTGACCATATCTTGTCCTGAAAGTTGTCTTTGGGATATCACACTCCCTCACCTTTAACTGGTGGTAAGCCGATCTGAGGTCTATCTTTAAAAAACATGAGGCACCCTGAAGTTGGTCGAACAAGTCGTCAATCCTAGGAAGAGGATATTTGTTCTTGACTGTGACCTTGTTTAGTTGCCTATAATCTATACACATTCGAAGCGACCCATCCTTCTTTCGCACAAACAAAACTGGAGCACCCCACGGAGAAACACTGGGTCTAATAAAACCTTTCTCTAACATGTCTTTCAACTGTTCTTTCAACTCTTTCAATTCAGCGGGGGCCATCCTATATGGTGGAATTGAAATAGGCTGCATATCGAGGAGTACATCAATACCGAAGTCGATCTCCCTATTAGGAGGAACTCCAGGTAAATCCTCAGGGAACACCTCAGGAAACTCATTAACAACTGAGACCGACTCAAGAGTAGGGGTCTCGACATTATCAGCTTTAACTCTTACTAAGTGATAGATACACCCCTTAGAGATCAACCTCCTTGCCCTCAGGTAAGAAATAATTATACCTTTGGGTGCAACATAACCTCCCTTCCATTCTAAGAACGGTTCATTTGGGAATTGAAACTTAACCACTCGGGTTCTACAATCTATGGATGCATGGCAAGCGTGAAGCCAATCCATCCCAAGGATCACATCGAAATCCACCATTTCTAATCCTACCAAATCAGCCAATGTATCCCTATGATAAATGGATACCACACAGTTTCTATAGACCCTCTTAGCCACAATAGACTCTCCAGTAGGAGTCGAAACAGAGTAAGGCTCATATAGACGTTCTGGGATGACCTCAAACTTATTAGCCACATAGGGCGTCACAAAAGATAATGTGGCACCTGGATCAAGTAATACATAACAGTTATAAGAAAAAACTCGAAGCATACCCGTGACAACATCTGGGGCAGCCTCTTGATCCTGTCGATTTCCCATAGCATACAGGCGGTTCGCTCCGCCTCCGGCATTTGCAGCAGTAGCCTCTGTTGACTACCTGCAGGGGGCGCTGTAGATGATTGGGCTCTATTTCCTCTGTCATTACCCCTCTGGCTCCTCATAGGACACTCGCCCTGGAAATGGCCAGGCTGTCCACATGAATAGCATAGATTGGTGCCTTCCCCGCATGCACCAAGATGCTGTTTGCCACATCTGTCACAAATTACTCTTCCTCTCGGACCTTGGGCAACACTAGCCTGGGACTGAGATCCCTGTGCTCTGAAATTCTGATAACCCTGGGTCTTCTAATCATGTCTGTGCTGCTGAACAGGTGTATTCGCCATCGGTGTTGCATGGCGAGGAGGCTTCCTCTGAAAGAAGTTCCGGTTACCCTTGTCCTGCTTCTGCTGGTTTTGCTCCTGGCCCGCATCTTTGACTTTCTTGCTCTGCTGCTCCTCCCTGTCCCTCTTCTTGTCCTCTTTGGTCTGTTGAGCATAGACCATCAGCCTGGAAATATCCATGTCTGGAATCAGCAGGGCTGCCTTGCACTCTCTCTTCACATGTCTGCCCAGCCCAGACACAAATTTTCTCATCCTGGCCCTCATATCAAGGACCATCTCTGGAGCATATCTTGATAGTTGGGTGAACTTTAGGCTATACTCCTTGGCAGTCATACCCTCCTGTTTTAAGTTCACAAACTCCTCAACCTTGGCTTCTCTTAACTCCTGGGGAAAGAAATGATCGAGAAAAGCACTCTCAAACTCTTTCCACTCAGCTGGTTCAGCACTCTCACCTCTGCCATCCTCCCATTGGTTGTACCAAATGTTGGCAACATCCTTAAGCTGATATGAGACCAGACCAGCTCAACTCCTTCAACCTCACTTGCATGCATTGCCCTTAGGATCTTGCGCATCTCATCAATAAAGTTCCGCGGATCCTCCTCAACCTTAGAACCCGTGTAGACTGGCGGGTTCATCCTCGAGAAATCCCTTAGCCTGGACGCAGCAGTTGGCTCTTGGGAACTGGAGCTTGGGGCCTGGGGACCATGACTGCTACTTTGCGAGGCCACCAACAGGGTGAGCATGGCAATGGCTCCCTGAAGTCTGCCTCTGAAGTGGGGGCTGACTGAGCTGGAGGTGCTGGTGGAGCCTCAGTAGCTCTAGCAGGTCATCCCCATCTACTTGCCTCACGTTCTGGCAAGGGGTCCTCAGTACTTGGGATGGGACCATCTCTTTGGGCAGCAGTGCGTTTTGGAGGCATTATCTGCAAACGCGTAACGCACGAATTAAAGGGGTTTACTTAAAGTCAAGCTCTAACGCACGACTCAGAAAATCAAAGAAGTGGAACTATTTCCTAATGCCCTGTAGCATCCTGTTTATGAAGTGTGGTGCACAATACACGCATAAACGAGACTCTACTAGACACGGCTTCGTAGACTCCCTAGGACTCTTGAACTCTGTGCTCTGATACTAAGTTTGTCACGCCCCGGGAGGGTACCCTAGGCGTGGCCGGCACTCAGAGACTATTGCTAGCCCCCAAGCGAACCACTTAGCCTCATCACATCGTTCATCTTAAACATAGCGGAAGGAAATTAGTAAACAACACTTTTAAAGTAGTGGGCCAATGGCCAAACCTCAATTTGATCATCAAAGCCAAACAAAGAAATATTGCTCAGTTATCAAAACATTCACCTTGACTACATCATCATGCATACGAAGCCTCTAACATTATCTAAACCGTCTAAGAAGGGGACCATGACATGCCATGGCTACCCGACTCAATGAAATAATAGGACAGCATCAAAAATAGGTTTCCTCCGAAAACAGGGAGGCTCACCACAGTCAGAACTTTCAGACACTTGGCTTCAACGGGGCGGTTGCTGAAGTCCTCTAGCTCCTGTATCTGCATCATAAAATGATGCAGCGCCAAATGGCGTCAGTACGTGGAATGTACTGGCATGTAAAATAGTTGAATCACATCATTAGAATCATCCGAACACAACGTACATCATCATGAGACTTTAACATTTATATCAGGGAAACATTAACGTTGACCTTTACATTAACATTGACCTTAGAGTACCATTAGGGAAACCTTTTCTGAGAGGCCTAACTGGGAGTTTCTTTAACCGGCAACCATCACTTATGAGCCAGTGATGATACAACGAAGCGATGCCGTTGCCACATCCATCCATTACCCTGCCCAGGGTAAAGGACATAACATTAGTGGATCCACAAAACATAACATTAGTCCTCATTTGGGACAAGATAGGAGCCATCCGCATTGCGGTTCAATCCTCTCTTCCTACGCGGGCCACGTAGTTAATGGACTCAAGCGGGACTCACTTTTATCCATTTCGGTGCTCAATACTCCTCCCAGGACTTGACATGCTGATAAAACATTAACATCATTAGTCCCATAGGGATGCATTACATCATCATTAGTCCCCATAGGGGCACATTACATCATCATTAGTCCCCATAGGGACACATTACATCATCATTAGTCCCCCTAGGGGCACATTACATCATCATTAGCATCTCATTTACATTAATATCATTGTCATCTCATTTCATTAACATTAACATCATCATCATCACCTCATTAGCAGTTACTTCAACATCATAGACTTTAGGAATACTAGTTTAGGAACTTTGACTCTCAACTTAGAGACATCAACATCAGTCATCATAACATTAATATCATTCTTCAAGGCTCTAAACATACCACCCTACGTTCATTATGCAAGCTTTTCCAATCATCATAATTATAAGGTTTTTAAAACATATGCACTTCACAAAAATGATTTAAGGTTTATAGAAATTTTATGATGATCATCATCAATGCAGAAAAATATGTAGGTTTATGCATAAAATAATGGCAATTATTCATTACATTCCATGAATTAAACATGTTTCAATTCATCACCCTAACCTCATAACCATTAAACTTCAATACATTACTCATGGGGCACATGGGAGGACATTCCCATGCTTTAAGTGAAGCCTTACATACCTGGGAAGAGTAGTCACACGAAACACTACAATCCCTTCTTGATCACCTCAACCTTCTTCAAGCCCTAGCCTTAGAAACCCTTAGGAGAACACTTCAATAGGGGTTTTTGAACCCTTTTTCGTGCAAACCGACCTATATTGGTCATAGGGGTACATTTGGGATAGGTGGGAATGGACCATAATGCCCTTAGAAATTTTATGAAATTAAACCCCGACCTGAAGTAACACAGTCCGCGACGCGGACTGGTCGCGGACAGTGTATTTTTGAAAATTCAACTCCGTCAAAATTTTTCAGAAAAACATAAGTGTGTCTCCGCGACAGGTCCGCGTCGCGGTTCCATCGCAGAGGCTCACTGTTTTTCGTTTTGGAACGAAATCTTTTTTCGACTCGGTTGCTCTAAAAATCGACCGAGACTTTTCTCCGACTCAATTTTCAGTGCTGATCATGAATCCGCTCTCGGATTTTAGATCCGAGCATCGGAAGACACGTTTCTCGCACACCTCTCCTTTAGGGGTATTTTGGTAATTTCGCGGGCGTTACAATTGTTTTATGGAGCCTCTTCGTAACAAGGACGATGTTTGGGAGGTAAAAGCCGAGATTGAAAATGCTAAGGAGGAAATGAAGAGAAAATTTGGAAAAAGTTCAGATGAGATTCCTCTGGTAGACGTCAAGGATGTCGAAGAACATCACTGATTTGGGGCAATTAGGTGAATCTAGGTACGAGAATGCTAGTATTAATTTTGATTTTGTGCTATCTGATTTCCCCCCTAAAGATGTAGAGAAGATGCAGGTAATTACTCTTTATGTACATGATGAGAAAAACTTCTTGATCCTTCATAGGCACTGCCTTCAACTGATCCATCATTGGAGGATTTAGAAAAGCGTATGGGAATTCCTCCTCCAAACAAATCGCATCAAGTGGGGAGGAATCATTGTTAATAACTACAAGAGATAATTGGGATTTCGAACGGATAGAATGGATTTGGTCACCTTGAAGTTATGAAAAGTACCAACGCTTGCATAGTCAAGATAGATAAAATCCCCTGCTGCACAGGTGTGGATAATTAGGGTTGTTTGGTTACTGGTTAGATTTATGCATGTATTAGTTATGCAGAATTAACTATGTAGAGTTTAAAAGAAATTAATGAGCTAATTCTTCTTCTTAACTCCAAAATGTTTAATGAGCTAATATGTCAGGCCCCGGGAGGGTACTCTTGGTGTAGCCGGCACTCAGAAACTATTGCTAGCCCCCAAGAGAACCACTCGGCCTCATCACATTTGTTCAATCGCATTCTAACAGCGGAAAGCATTAATGAAATAAGAATATTTTGAGCAAGGTTTTTTGTGGATTTTCATTTGTGTAAGCTTCCTAAACTCTAAATCTTTGATTTTCACTATTTAAATTATGATTTTGATTTGAAATTTTTGGTTTCAACCCTTCAATTTTTATGGATTTTCAAGAACATGATTCAAACCTTAAATGATGATTTCACCCTCAATTTCTACTCGAGTTTTATAGGACTTTTACCTACAAACTTTATTTTTTCGTGTAGAATTTGATTTGGAGCTTAATTTTCAGATTTAGAATTTCTGAAAAATTGCCTAATTTTTTACCATTTACCCTTGGATCTAATTCCTATCAATATGAGTATCAATTGACACCTTTTGATGCGTACATCTCATTTTTCTAGTGATTTGGTGTTTCAGAGTCGATTTTGTAGATTCATTTATCTGATTGGCTAGTTCGTGTGTAGTTCGGCCTTCAATATTGTGGTGATTTAGAGTACCATAGAAGGAGAAAAGGCTTGTGTTTGAGTTGATTTAGACTTTGATTAAGGCAATTGGACTTCTAACTTTTTGTTAAGTATGATGGAACCATGTATTATCCTATGTTTGTGGTTTAGATGATTTGTGGCATGAAATAGGATAGAATTATATTATCATAGGCTTTGATCATGGAATTTTGGTTGGGTAATTGTAAGTGTTGTGAATCCTTTACTTTTGAAATAATCGTGGGATTGTGAATACTTGTAAACTTGTGGATTATCCAATTTTTGATTGATTTGGCTATTGGTTGAAGTAAGTGGATCCTAATCCTTGTTGAGTTGATTGAACTTAGTATTTTCTTTCAGTATGAAACTTGGAGGTTAGTGAACTATTCTAATGGATATGATTTAGGCAATGGGAAGATGGAAATGATCGAGGACATGTATGACTTGAATTATGAGATGATACCTATTGTTGTTGACTTAGACTTGTGAGATAATATCATGAAATGAGCTTGTAATGCCATTGTTGATAATGTGAAAGTGGTCATGATGTCCTGATTGTTTAATTTTGAATTATATTACATGGAATTATCTATTGAATCTCTTATGTGAAATATTGAGCTAAATGTGTATGCTGAGATGTTGCTAGAAAATTGTGAAACTAATTGCTTGTGAAGTAAGAATACAAATGATGAATTGTCTTAAGCTATGATGATTAAGGATAATTGAAAGAGTTGAACTATGTTATATTGTAATCTTAATGTGTTAATGATGACTCAAATATTGAAAGACAATGAAATGATTGATCAATTGTGAAAAAATGATGAACTATGAACATCTTGGCTATTTCTATATATGTGAAAGCGATTATTATACCATGATAATATGAATTTTTTGATACTCCATTTGCGACTTATAATGAGATTTGAGTACTTGTTTATGAGCAAATGAACTACGTGGACATTTTGTATGCATTCATGATTATGAATTGATATTTGTGATAAATTGATGTGTATGTGCTTGCTATCCCATTTATGATGAAAAGCCGAAGGAAAGTGGTTCCAGCTAGAAAGAGAAAAGAAATGAAAAGCCCAAAGGAAATGGTTCCGATTAGAAAGAAAAAGAAAACAAAAGAAAAGTCGAAGGAAAATGGTTCCGGTTAGATATGAAAATAAATACTGAAGGAAAATGGTTTTGACGGATACATGATCCATGTGTGCCCCCCATGGGTTTTGGCTTGAGTTTATCAGTAAATGTGTATCATAGTACAGACATGCATCACGATTACTTGACATTGCATTGCATTGTTTACATTTCATTGCATTCACTCCATCTCATATCATTATCTCTTTGATGTTGTTATATGTATTACGTGTGAGGTTGTTAATTCTTTTAAACTTGTATGTTGTTAAGATTGATCTATTTAAAGACTATGATATATGTTGGTAACTTGAGCCTTATACACTGTGAAGACATGACTATTTGATTACTATGTTATATGAGCAAAACTGCTTTATTATTGAAGAACTATTATACTACTTCACTTTAGGTATCCGTTGAATATTTGAGATACTATACTATGATCTGAGTATATATGTATGCATATTGTATTGTGCTAGGATGTTATTTTAGTGTAGGTGTGTAGTTCGGCCGTATGTGGTTCTTTGGATAGGAGTACTTGTGTTCTTCATTGATTTACTTTAGGGTAGTTTTCATTTTTGAGTACCTAGGACATGTATTTCTATTACTATGAAATTCATAAATAAAGTAGTTAATGGTAGGGTTACCATTATCCTTTTTGTAGTGACAAATCTTGTATGTGTTCCTAAGAAAGGAATTTGTCAATTTTTAGGGGTCTCAAAATGGCGTGGAAATGCATAAGAACTCTTGAATGGAAAAGAGATGTAACTCCAGTTCCTTCGGAATCGGTAGTCAATCCTATTTCCGATAGGGGCAGTTGACAATTGAATCCGATTTTGATTATTATTTTCATATCCGTAATAGTGCGAAAAGAAGGCCCGGTTCCAAGTTGTTCAAGAATAGTGGCATCGAGAAATGTCCTTTGGTGCTCACCCCATGCTGAATTTTTGTGGGTTGTGAGCCCAATCCCTCTTGTTAATCTTCCCAGTTTCAGGATCGAGCCTCTGGATCCTTTGAGAAGGAGTTGCTTTTCTCTTCGGCAGGCCCTCGAGTATTCTTCATTATGTTATTTTCTTTTTGAGGACTAGATATTGAGACCTGTATTATCTTCTGGATTATTATTTTTTATTATTTAGAGGGTTGTACATGTGACACCAATTCTGGGATGAGTGTAGATTGCATTCTTTGTGTTTATCTACTACTTTAGATTGGTCATGTTCCACTTTTATTATTATATTGGGTTGTTCAGGTTTGTCTTACTCACCTTAGTGGGTTAGGTCAGTACCATCACATCCAAATTTTGGATTGTGACAAATCACCTCTTATGTTGAAGAACGTGAAGATATGATTTTTTTGTCATGACTCGATCCTAGTCATGATGGCGTCTACTAGATTCCACTTATGGGAAAGCCAATTACCCAACCTCCAGGGTACCTGTCCTAGATCTCTAGTCACGATCATAACCAAAACGACAATATAAATAACCGCGACCTACCTAGAACTTGGAAGTCAACTGTACAAAGCTATAATAATCACAAGGATATCACCATATATGTATACTAATAATACTAATATTACTAATACTAATAATAATACTAATAATACTAATAATTTTTCTTCCTTTTCTCACGTTTCTCTATTCTTTTTTCTTTTCTACCCAGTCTATAAGACCTTTTCCTATATTTTTCTTCCTTCTCATTTCTTCCTTTTTTCTTATTATGTCTTTTAGAAGTTCCTGGCATATCAATTGCAAATTGTTCACAAAATTCTCCTAATTGACGTTTTTCATTAAGATGATATCTCTTTATCTGCTGATTTAGCCTTATCTCATTACATAGAGATAGGCCTTCCTGTGTACAAACACTTATTAATTTTCCATAAGTATAATTTTCATAATTTATACTGATATTATCACCCCTAAGAGTTTTTCTAACTCTTTCTGCAAATAGAATAGGAAGTCCGTCTATGAACTTGGATTTCCAATGAGGGTTATTACACTCAGGCAGTTCCATTACTCTTGACAAGAATACATCTTTATACCATCTAAAGGATGTCAAGGTTTTACACCTAAGGTTTTGGAGCATAGTCCTAATGGTCTCACTATTATCTGACCACCTTCCAGAAAAATGTTCTATAATTGTCAGGATTAAGGAGTACACTATATTAGGTTCTGCTGTATCTCCTTCCCTTTTTACAGCATTTAGTATAGTTATTCTTTGGTTCTCAGTGAGGTAATTATCCCACCATCCTTTAAGTTGCCCTGTAAATCCTGCTATAATCATATTGGCAGTCTTAATTTCGGTATTACCATTTGCTTTACAAACTGTACTGAACATCAAGATTCTATGCATCAGTGTATAAATTTGTCTGTCGGTATAACCATCAATATTCCATTCATATATCTCATTTCCACTATAACTATTAGAGATATACGTTTCTTGTTCTTCTAATAACACATCCTGAGGAGTCGGTCTAGGATAATAGTACATTCTTTGTACCGGCTTCCTAGCATGCTTTTCTGAGATTTTATTAATCTCATCATTTGGATTATCATTCCTTATGTTATTAGAAGGTTCTTGTTCCAAATTCAAAGGCTGGAGATTTAATCCTTTAAACTTCCTTTCTAATAATGTTTCTATATCGGCCATATTACCGAATCTAAAATCCCTTACCTCTGGAGGGGGTTGAATACTAGGAGTAGCTTTGGGTATAACCTCTCTTTCTTCAGCCATTTTTTCTTTCTTGAGATTTGTATATAAACTATCAATTTTCTCATGTAAAGAGAGAATATGTTCTCCTAAAATACTCACATAAACATTTGTATAATTATTCTGCCTAATTAAAGTTTGAACATGTTTAGCAGTAATTAAAGCAGTTTCATTATCTATTAAATCTGCAAAAGCTGTAAAATTAACAACTTTGTTTTCTTTTTCAATTTGAAAGGATTGTTGTGGTGGTAATACTGATTTAGTAATAGTTCCATTTGAAAGCTTATAATCATATTCTAGCATTTCTATATATTCATAAACATATTTGGTCATAAACCACGGGACAAAAGCTATAGCTTTATTTACTCTTGAAAGATCATTATAAAAATCATTTTGAAAAAATTGCCTTTGAGTTTTGTCAAAACTTTTAAAGAACCAATTTTGAAAAGGTTCCCATTTAGGTTGAAAAAATTCTTGTTGGATCTTTTTCCTTATTATAGATCCTGGTGAAAAATCAAGTTTAGTCTTTTGATCCATATAAACCGGTTGGAAATTCCATATCAGAAGGAGTAGGCTCCATATCAGGAGTTACAATATGATTTTCAATTTTGATATTATCAACATGATCATTTTTCTGAAAACTAGATCTAGAGGTATCTTCCTCTCTAATTTGAGAAGTTGATGCTCTAGATGGTAGATCTACAATATAATCAGCTGTAGATGTATAAAAAGAGTTACATTTAGGCATGTAAGAAGTAGATCTAAGCATTCTTGGAGGTATTGCCATATCATCGGCAAAATTCAATAGTTCATTATTATGAAAACGAATTTTTACCGTCCCATCCGACGTCTGTTCAATTTCAGAAATTTCTGAAGAAATATTATTTCTGGGTGGGGCTGCTTCTTCAATTATCCATTCTTTCGGAAAGTCAATTTCATCCCATTTTATTGGTCTTCTTGTTATAATTTTTGACTTACTAAAATTTGTTTCAATTAGAATAGTTTCATTTTTAAAATCCATTATTTTACACATAGGGTTTAGAGTATATAAAGGTTTATAATAAATACGATAGCAAATACATATTACTTCTGTTCCCGGCATATAATCATAACCATGTAATTTAATACTTAATATTAAAGTATCTAAAGAATTCTCATCATTTAGAGAAATTTGTAAATTAGGATAAGCATTGAAATAAACAGGACCATAAGCTAGACTGGTCTGAACAGTTCCTATGAGAGATTTTTTCCAATTCTTATTTCTACCATCCCTAAGAGCAGCTATAAAACTCTCTGGTAAGCCTCTTAAAGTAAGGGGCTTAAAAGCAACTTGTATTAGACCAATATGCATAAATCTATAATTTTCCCTATAAGGGGCAAAATCACTTTCATTTAACAAACGAAAAGTTCCATGGTCAGAATCAACAGTAATTGTTTCTTCTGTTGTTTTAACAATTTGTTTAAAACCAAGCTTTTCAAAAGTACCCATTTGATATATTAATCTGGGTTGAACTTTGGGAATTGTCCATTTATTAAGGAGATCTAAATTCTGAGGCATATCATACTCATCTTTTCTACTGTTTTTAACAGTAGAATGTTTCTTTATAATATTCATGACAAGAATGTGTTGAACTAATACCACCTATAACTATCTAGTAACATGGCTCTGATACCATGCGGGTAGGGATCGCTTCGGTGAGACCTCAGGAGCCTTTACGGTTTAAGGCAAGATACTGTTACCTGAGATCTGAAAAATCCTTAACTCACCCCTGGAACAGCCTTATCAATGCCTTCCACATGGCTAACACGGGCTCAAATTAGGGGTTACCGTGCATAGCACAGGTTTTGTCAGTCTCAAAGCTACAGTAATTTTACCTCAAAACCCGACCTAGGCATCACCGGAACAATCTTTTCCTTTCACGGTAGCATTACCATATTACAGATGTCTAGTGTGTTATTAGTTCAACACAGGGTGTTTAGCCTATCATTTAGGCAAATATGATACTAACAAATAAAATATTCAGTATAATAAATATAAAACAATACCTTGAAAGATGAACTCAGCAGTGGGAAATTTGGAAACTTTTTATTCAGCACTTAAAATTTACAATAGCAAATATGGAGAGGGTTGTTCAAAGCATGCCCCTTTTACAAGACAAAGTGATCCTTATATAGGAGGATCTAATAAGTAAAACAAAATATATTACATCATTGCTTACGTAATATGTAAATAATTTACCCGACATAGGGTCCTACTATTAAAGACTTATCATGTCTTTTTATCTTTATAAAAGTTAATTGTCCACCATGTGTCATCATGCTTTATTAAAGTCGTTTGTCTTCTTCCATTTATCTTCTTTCTCTTTTATTTTTCCATTCCTTTTGACGTGGAAGATTCTTCCACATTCCTGAACTGTTTGAGGAATAGTTCTATGTCCATCTCCTCGGTGCTATGAACACTTTGAGCTTCTCCTGCTAAACAATGTTCTTCCTCTTCATTTGAAGAAGTGGCTACAGACATATTATCTGGAAATTCCATCCCTAGATTTTTAGCCAAATCCTTTTTTACTTCTTGCATATATGACGCAATTAGCTCTGCCTTGGAAATTGCTCCTTTCTTCATTTTCAGTTTCCTTGAAATTTGCTTGAAGGGGCTCATCTCCTCTTGTTCTGATATAATCTGAGATTGCCTTTTTCCCATTTCAATAGAATTTTTTATCGAGTTTATTATCTCGTGTCCAGGAATTTTTCCTTCTGCATCCTTGTGGAGTAATTTATTCCAGAATTTTGTATAAAATAATCTTTTAAGGCATGGAAATCCTTCTTCTGTATTTTGAACTTCAATTGTCCATTTCATTATCCACGGGATTGAGAATTCAATAAAGAAATACATTGAGGATATTCCCTCAAAATATATATTTTCTTTTTGTAATTGCAATAATTTAGGTGAAATATCCACCCATTCAGCATATAAACTCTTAAATTCTTCTGGTAAGATGTTGATGCTGGGACCATATAAAGTCCACCATTGTCCAAACCAGTTAGGAATATGATTTTTAAAATTATTAGAGCATATTTTTATAAACCATGAATGCTTTTTATTAGCATTCTCATATAACAAGGCTTTATTAAAGCCATCAATGTAATCCCAATAATTAAACTTTACCTTTACTTGCTGCTCAGAGTGAGTATATTCTCTATCTCTCATGGTGCTGATCCCCCATTCTTCTGGGGTAACAATCTTTTTTATAATAAATTTTGAAAAGTTATAAACTTTTCTAGTATTGGAGGGGTAAAAATGTTGAAATTCAACTGACCCCATGGATGAGAGTATATTCTCATAATGCATACGGTATTTGTATGTAGGAACAGCATATGATGCTGTATCACAATACCTTTGCATTATTTGCCAAGGGTCATCTTTCCACTGCAAATCTCTTTGTTCTATTAAAAATATTATTTCTGATTTTTCATTTTTTTCATATGTCTCTGCAGCTTCATTAATCTCTTCGTTTGTCACTGCAGAATATGAAGGTGGAACATCAGCATTCCCCTGTGGTTGTTGGGATTGTATAAAATCCATAAATCTTTGATATAACTGGCTATCTGGGCTTATTCCTGATATTCCAGTTGTGGAGCTAGTAGCAGTGTTTGTTATATTGGCAGCTATAAGCTTTTGGGTTCCAATTTGAGCAAGAATATTATTCCTGCTTGTTTGACTTCCTCCTCTTCCTCTTCCCCTTCCTCTATTAGAGGATAGGAAACCACCTTGTGGCCTCATTCCCTGTTATGAAATTAGAGTTAGGAGTTAATGTATTCTCTAGTGAGAAAATCAGGCAGATTATTATCTGAACCTTTTTTGTATTGTATATCAAAATCAAAGGGAGCTAATAAAGCTTGCCATCTTGCAAACATTTGTTTAGAAACATTATGTTTAACATCTTTATTAAAAATAAATTTTGCTGCTTGGCAATCCGTTCTTATGATGAATTTCTGGTTGTATAAATCTCCTTGGAATTTTAATACGCACTTGACTATGGCTAAAACTTCTTTAGCTACAGTAGCATAATTTTTCTGACTGTTAGTCCATTTTCCAGAATAAAATTGAACAAGATATTCTTGTTTTATGTCTGGGGAAATTTGTTTTAAAATTCCTCCATATCCAATATCAGAAGCGTCTGTTTCTACAATTTTTTCCCAATTTGGGTTTGCCAATGTAAGGCATGGAAGGTTATGAACCTTAGATTTTATTTTTCTGACTGCGTTTGTATGATTCACAGTCCAGGCTTTAGGATTTTTCTTCAGTCGATCATATAATATCGCTGTATCCTTGGATAAATCTTTTATAAAAGGAGAAATATAATTCAGACTTCCTAAAAATCTTTGAAGCTGGGTTTTATCAGTGATTTCATCAGGGAATTTTGATGCAAATTCAATACTTCTCTGAATAGGAGTAATTTTTCCTTTTTCTATATTATGTCCTAAAAATCTGACATTTGTTTGAAAAATATGCATCTTTTGTTTAGATATTACCAAACCATTTTGAATAATGATTTTCTTAAATAAATCAAGATGCTTAAAATGCATTTCTAGAGTTTTGGAAAATACTAATATATCATCTATATAGACAATAATAAAATTATCAAAAGGATTAAAAATATCATTCATAATTTTTTGAAATTCAGATGGAGCATTTTTTAATCCAAATGGCATTACATTCCATTCATATTGTCCCATTGGAACATTAAAAGCTGTTTTATATCTATCTTTTTCAGAAATTTGGATTTGCCAGTATCCAGATTTTAGATCAAATTTTGAAAATATGATAGCTTCATGTAATCTATCTAGTAAGTCCTTTTTATTGGGAATAGGGTATCTAATCCATTTTAAAACTTTATTTAGGGGTTTGTAATTTATTACTAATCTTGGTACCCCTCTTTCCTGTTCTGCATGTTTATTAACATAAAAAGCAGTACATGACCATTGTGATTTTGAGGGTCTTATAAGGCCCTTTTGAAGGAGATTATTAATCTCTTGTTTACATAAATCTAAATATTCCGAATTCATCTGACAGGGCCTTGCTTTAGTAGGAATATTATCCTCAGAAAAATTTTCTTCGTAAGGGAGACTTACTACATGTTTCTTTCTCTCCCAAAATATATTTGGGTGATCTCCACAAATTTGGAGGGAAAACTGATTTTTTAAATTATCAATTTTTTCTTTTATTTTAGAATTTTGTAAAGTTTCCTCAATAGTGATACTACAAATCTCATTCTTTAAAAAATCAATTTGTTTTATTTTTGAGGAAATCATATCTTTGATATTATTGACATATCTAGAAAAAGGTTGTGATATAAAATCTATCCTGATTTCTTTTTGTTCAAAAGTACCAGTTATTCCGGTTTCATCCCATCTGGTAATTGGATAAATATGCCAGAAAAAGGGCATTCCTAATATTACCTCATTTGAGATATTTTTAACAAGTACAAAAGATTCTGCTATACAAATATTATTTGTACAAATATAAGCCTTAGGTAATTTATAATTAATACCCATTTTTTGTCCGCTAGCATTTCTAAGACTGTGAGTAGTTTTATGAAAATACCTTGAAGGTATTAATCCTTCCTGTATGCAGTTTAAGTCTGCTCCACTATCTATTAAAGCAGTAAAATCTTTTTTTAGATTATAATCAATAAGAATAGTAACTTTTGCAATGGGCTTATGAGCAGTAATTAGTTCAATAGTTTCTAAAAAAGAATCTTTTTCTTCAGGAGGTATTCCTTGAAAATCATTTTTAAAGTTATTAGAAATAATAGGATAACTATACTAGTAATAATAGTAATAGTAATAGTAATAATAATAGTAATAATAATAATAGTAATAATAGTAATAATAATAATAATAATAATAATAATAATAATAATAATAATAATAATAATAATAATAATAATAATAATAATAATTGTTATGCACAGAAGTCTGATCTTTAGCCTGGGAAACAAAATGCCCTAAACACATAACAATAATAATGGGCTAAAGACATCCAGACCAACCAGACACCAACAATCTAACGATTGACAGTGCTAACGGATGTACCACCTTCTTGGAACCAAGCTTAACCAAACTTCAAACGTTCATAAGTTACATTCTATCTCTAAGCTTTTATCAAGCGAGTCTGGGCATAGCCTTGTTATATGAAAGCGAAGTAGGATATTTAACATAGAAATGAACTTAGCCGAGTATAACTCGGGCCATGGAAACTATACAAAAAATAAAAACGAAATACCTGGGATTTGAGCTTAGATGTTGAGTTGTTGCTCCAACTTCTTTATTTATAAAATAAGAAAGACTTTACAAAATTGAAAAGAGAAAACTTTTCAATCAATATAGAAAATTAAGAAAGAAAAACTTAGATCTTTTTCCTGATCGATGCCCCTTCTAATGAGAGGCCTGCTATATTTATAGAAAACTACTACAAAACTACAAAAATTTAAATAGTATAATGGCCGACAATTGTGGCCTACATGTACAGTGACTCACATGGTGAGTTATGGAATATTATTCCTTTGGTCTTGTCTTGATTTGACAGGTCTTTTATTCTTTCACGTTTTTGCCCTTTTCTCTTCTTTTCATTTCAGCAAGAAAATCTTCTGCGTCCTCCAAAATATTTTCTGGATCTAAGTCTTCGTCTGTCTGTGCTTCATTGAAGCTTGATTTATCATCGTCTCCTTAACAACTTCTCATGGACACATCAGACTTATCATTCATTTGTTCCATGGTTTTTAATAAGTTGTTCTTAACTTCTTCTAGGTATCTTTGGACTGCTTCGTCTTTGTCTCCTTCTTGGAAGGTGATTTTTCGGGCAATATGCCTTAAGGCGTTATCCTTGACAATGTTGTTTTTAATTTCAGATTTATATGTCTGAATTGTCTTGATCATATTATCAATTAGTTCTTGTTCGTATAAGGTTTGTGTTTTAGGATCACTTTTCATAAGTTTGTCCCAAAATTTATTATAATATACCCTTTTGATGCAAGGGATATTTTCTTCGGTATAACCAAATTCAGGTTCCCATTTATGTATCCATGGGATCAAAAATTCTAGGAAGAAATATGTTTGTCCAATTTTTTCTTCCCAGCACACATGTTCTTCACTATATACTTTGTTCAGAATGGGCGAAATTTTCTTCCATGCTGTGTATTGTTCCAGAAATGGTGATGGTAGAATATCTACCAAAGGCCCATGATAAGTCCACCAATCAATAAACCAATTTGGTATCTTTGATTGGGCAAATACCTTGTCGCATACCATTATAAACCAAGTATGCTTATGCTTGTTGTTATTATAATATAAAACTCTTTTAAAGGCTAGGATATAATCCCAGTAGGTAAATCTACTTTTTACATTTTCCAGTATGACTGGTTTTTCTGTGAAGGTCGATAAACCCCACCGTTCTGCAGGTATAACCTGTTTGACTATAAGTTTTGAAAAACTGTGCTCTTCACTGCTATTAGCAGGAAAGTGTTGAATTTCAACACTGCCAGTTGTAATCAAAATTTCTTCATAATATTGAAGTGTTTTGAAGGATGTTCCTGGGAAGTAAACATTGTTTACCGAATATTTACGGAGTATATTCCATGGGTCATTTTGTTGAAGAATATCTTCATTTTCAACCAGAAATATGATTTCTATCCTTTGTTTTTCCTCATAGATTTTGATATTATCAAAATCTTCGCTTGCCACTGTGGCGTAGGAATTTCCCTTTCTTTCTTTTTCATGCTCGAGGTATGAACTTAACTGTTCATATAGAGTACTGTCTTTAGGAATATCTTCCAATTTGATAGAAGAATATGATTCTTCTCTGATTTTTTCATTTACCAGAGTTTTTCCCCCAATTTGGAGTACTGGTCTTGGACTATTAATCCTTAGTGTATTTTGCATATTAAAGGAAGTAGAACTTCCAACCGGGGAATTTCCCCTTCCTCTCCCTCTATTGCTTCTTCTTCCTCTATTAGAGGAATGCCACTCATTGTTCGAGCCCATCCTGCAAATATTCTCGAGTTAAAAAATCAGGAAGAGAATTATCAATTCCCTTTTTGTATTCGATATCGAAATCAAATGGGGCTAATTGAGCCTGCCACCTGGCAAATATTATTCTTGAGGCGTCATGTTTAAAATCTTTATTAAACATATACTTTACCGCCTGAGCATCAGTTCTTATTAAGAATCTCTGATTATATAAATCATCCTGAAATTTTAAAACACACTTAACAATTGTTAACATTTCTTGAGCGATCGTAGCATATTTGCTCTGTGCATTATTCCCTTTTCCAGAGTAATATCTTACGAGATATTCTATATTATCATGAGGATTGATTTGCTTTAATATTCCTCCAAATCCTATGTTAGACGCATCGGTCTCAACAACCTTTTTCCAATTCGGATTCGAAAGGGTAAGGCAAGGTAGACCTTTAACCTTATTTTTAATCAAATTCACTATTTCTGAATGTTTATCAGTCCATCTAAATGGGACATTCTTTTTTAACAACTCATATAGAGGTGCAGCAGTAACCGATAAATCCTTTAAAAAAGGAGAAACATAATTTACACTACCTAAAAATCTTTGTAGTTGATTTTTATCAGATAATTTATCTGAAAATTTATTACCAAATTCAATAGCTCGTTGTATGGGAACAATTTTTCCCTGAGAAATATTATGACCTAAAAATCTTATTTCATTTTGAAATAAACTCATCTTTGGTTTAGATATAACTAAACCATTTTGGATAATAATTTTCTTGAAAATTTCAAGATGTTTAAAATGTAATTCTAATGTTTTAGAATACACAAGAATATCATCAATATAAACAATTATAAAATCCATATAAGGATTAAAAATATCGTTCATTATTTTTTGGAATTCTGAAGGTGCGTTCTTTAAGCCAAATGGCATTACTGTCCATTCATATTTGCCAAAGGGAATATTAAAAGCTGTCCTATATGTATGTTCATGGAATAGTTGAATCTGCCAATATCCAGATTTTAAATCAAATTTTGAAAATATATTGGCATCATATACTCTATTGAGCAGATCCTTTTTATTGGGTATGGGATATCTAATCCATTTCAACACCTTATTAAGGGGTTTATAATTTATTACTAATCTTGATTTCCCACGCTCCTTTTCTGCAGCGTTATTAACATAAAACACAGTGCAAGACCATGGCGATTTTAAAGGTTTAATAAGACCTTTATTTAATAATTCATCTATTTCCTTTTTGCAGAAGTCTATTAGTTCTGAATTCATTTGGCAGGGCCCAGATTTTGTAGGGATGTTATTCTCTGAAAAAGATTCTTCATAAGGAAGAGTTACTACATGCTTCTTCCTATTCCAGAATGCATTAGGATGCTCAGCACATATAGATGCAGCAAATTGTTCAGAAATTAATTTAATTTTTTCTTGTATTTTAGGACTTTGCAAAATATCTTTTACAGAAAGGCTACAAATTTCAGATTGTAAACTTTTTAAATGATTTGTTTCATGTCAATCAGACTCTGAATATCACGAGTTATTGGTTCAGTTATAAACTGAAAAGATATTTGTTTTCCACTGTAAGTACCTTGAAAACCTTTTTCATCAATATGTTTTAAAGGATAAATTGCCTTTAAAAATGGAGTTCCCAATATAATTGGAGGACTTAAAAAATCTTTTGTCAAAATGAACATATGAGGTATGCAAATTTTTTGATGACAAATATATGCATTAGGTAATTTGTATTGAACATTCATATTATTACCTGATGCGGATTTAATCATGTGAGAAGTTTTATGAAAATATTTTGAAGGAATTAATCCTTCAAGAATGCATGAAATGTCTGCACCACTATCTACTAAAGCAGTTGTAGTAATTGAAAAATCTTTATTGATTAAAATATTTACTTTAATATGCCATTTATGGGAAGTAATTAATTGCATCATTCCCACAAAAATATCATCCTTTTCGTTTCTTTTAAAAGAAACGATTTGATTCGAAAAATCAGAAATATCTTGTGAATCATTATTCAATACTTGTTTTTGCTTTTGATCAAGATTGTTTTTATCATCAGAATTCTCGATTTGAGAAACTCTGTGGTCTAAAATCATTTGATTTTGTTTTAAAGATTTAATTTCAGCTTTGAGCTTTTCAACCTCAATTTTTAAATCATTCATTGAGGTGTCCCTAGATTCCATAATATATGGTTTATTCAAAAGTCTTTATTGAACTTCAGTAAAAGAATAAGTTGCCAAATTTGACAAAGTGTTTTTATTCGAAGAATTCTCTAATTTAGAAGATGATGAAGAAGTCATATTAATAATTTTTTCTCGTAAATTATTATCATTAACTTCTTTTAGAAGTTCAAGGATATTATCCGAAGTAATAGGCTTGATTTCAAAAGCATCATTAAATTGAGATTGCAAATTATAAAAATTGTTTTCATTATTATTGCAAGAACACTGATTTTTCTGACATACCTGATCGTCCGATTCGGAACTGGATGAGCTTTGATCAAAAAGCTCTATTTCTGAGGAGTCACTGCTTACTTCTAATTCAGAAGTATCATCAAAACTCTGCATAAATTCCTGCTTTTTATCTTCATCTAACTCTGAAATTAATGCTTTTAGCTTTTCCTTTTTACAGTTTGGAGCGATGTGCCCAAATTTACCACAATTATAACATTTTATTTTATTTAGATTTCTGTCGGATCTATTTTTGACAAATCTTGTCTCTTTTCGGAATTTTTTACGAAATTCTCGTTCTTGTTTAGACCTTCGTCTAGGATTCTTACCTTTGCGAATATATCCGCCTTTATGGGGTTTTGGCTTATGAGCTAAATGCATGTCACTAACCCCAAATTGTTGACAAAAATCACCTAATTGTGATTTATGAGTCATTTTCTCTTTTTTAAGTTGATTGCTTAATTTGAGTTCATTACATAAGTTTAATCCTTCTTGTGTACATATTCCTATCAATTTACCATAAGTATAATTTACATAATCTATACTTGGGGAATTTCCTCGAAGAATTTTTCTAATTCTTTCTGCGAATAATGGAGGCAGTCCATCAACAAATTTTGATTTTCAATGTGCCTCGTTACTGTCGGGTAAATCCATCACCCTGCTAAAAAAGGTATCTTTATACCAACGAAATTCACCTAAATGTCTACACTTAAGATTATTTAACAATGTACGAATATTTTCGTACACATTGGTAAATCTACCACTAAAGTGTTCAATAATTGTGCAAATCAAAGAATATATGCTATCCTCACGACCTGCTTCTAATTTGAATCCTAAGGAATCAATTCCTTCATTTGGGTTAGTTGCAGAATATATGCTATTCCTTTGTTCATCTGTGAGAAAATTATCCCACCATCCTCTTAACTGACCAGTAAATCCAACAACAATCATTTTGCAAATAATTCTGTCAGTATTTTTATTAGAAGTAGCTCTACAAATGGTAGAATACATTAGCATGCGATGAATCATTATGCTAATCTGCCTATCCGTCAGACCATCCAGATTCCATTCATAAATCTGGTCACCGCTATAGCTAGTGTTGGTCATATTCCAATCTCTTTCTTCTATTAGAACATCTTGAGGAGTTGGCCTATGATAATAATAGGTTTTCATATCTGGTTTCATAGCATATCTGCTACTCTGTTTTTGAGGAAAACTTCTTAGCTTATTGAGCTCAGAATCAATGATTTCTTTATAATTTTGAGAAGAATTAAATGCATCAGCAAATTCCGATTCTAACTGGACTGGTTTAATATCTAAACTAGCCAATTTTTCATTAATTAATTCTTCTAAATCATTCTTAGATTTAAGAACAAATTCTCCTACATCTAGGGGCCTTTGAATAGATGCTGCTACCGCTAAAGGCGTTTTGCTAGATGATGCTGCAGCTGTTAGAGAACTTTGAACAAGTCTTTTGACTAATTTTGTCAATTCTTCTAATTTAGTATCAAGAGAGGTTAAATGTTCTCCTAGAACTTTTAAATATAAGCTCATATAATTATTTTGGGAAATTATGGCATTGACTTCTTTAACGCTAATTTTAGCAGTATCATTTTCAATAAATTTTTGAAAAGCTTCAAAAGTTATTGAAGTGT